>JADLZK010010527.1:0-490316 GCA_015847255.1 Hyparrhenia diplandra | reverse complement strand
TTGTTCTGTGATTTTGCTCACTTTCATGTTGTGCCACCGAATGATATAGGAGGCCAACGCAGACACTCCAAGATGCACTCCGCTTCCTGAAGAACTTGAAGTGCGCCTTCGCCGGCGAGCCAGACAAGTACGCTGAGTTCATGGCAACCATGCGCCAGTTCATGTCCGGGAGGTCAGTGACGATCCATCCTTTCACGTGTTTCATGCCTAGATCTCGGAGTGATCTTCAGAGATGCAGCTTCTATTGCAGCAGTGGCTTGCTTTTTTATGCTAGTTTTGTGGGGACGTACTAGGAGATTTCGTTTCATGGATTGTCAGGCTGATTATTTGTTTGTGCCGTGTGTGAATTGCAGCATTTGTACTGTTGTTGCGGTTGAGCGCGTGAAGGAGCTTCTGGTAGGTCACCCTGATCTCCTCCGTCACTTCAACCAGTTCCTGCCATGGGGATACATAAGGGCTCATGGACCACTCGGGAGGATCAGCGTCTGATCTAGCCAGGGCAGGGAAGCGTGGCTACCTATATGCCTAAACCTAGCTATTTCATTCCTTTGCATGAATGGGATATGATTACCTTTAGATGCAGCTGTTGCCCCTTCGCATCACTATGAATAATATATAATGCCAAATACAGTGGCGAATCTAGCCACTAAACCCATTGGTGTCATTGCGTTAACACATCAGGTTTAACACTATTGATGAGCAGTGATTAACACTAATTCTATACTGATTTCTTGAAAGTCATCGGGGTCAGCCGACCTCGATGGTATAGGCTAGATTCGCCCCTAGCCAAATATCAGATCATATCTTTCTTGAATTATATGGTATCTGTGTTTGATAATGGTGAAGTCAACTGACAACACTTTCTATATCAGGTATATATTCATATTCTGATTTGTGCGCCTAGGCGTTTTGGATGCGCGGGAAATAGATCCAGCTGCAGTTTGTTTGAAATGGTAGACCACCGTACTAACAATGAATGCCTTTAATATATTTGTGGTACATAGTATGGATATGTAACATCATTGGTGATCAAGCTAGGGCAAATGGAAGCGCCAAACACGATAAACGACAAAATAGTCTTTATCGGATATGAATCCAACGATAACGGAAAATGACGAAATAAATGTCAATGCAAAGTGGCAAAATTTCTTTGCTTTGAAGTTGTCGGGACGCATATGAACTCAACCGAAGGGATAAAAAATTAGGAAATCAATTTTATTAGGAAAGCGATAGTGTTCCTTGTCGTAAATATGTCGGGATGTACGTCTTGTCTTAATATGTCTCCTCTATACCCAAGTACTAGACAAGTGTGTTGTTATCAACTGCTTCAACCTCGTCCTCTCCGGCCGGTAATAACGTGCAGAATTCATATATTGCTTGAATGATGGGGATGGCACTGAACATATGACATTGCAAAATGGCATCGCATTCTCTCAAGAAGCGCAGTAAAACCAAATAAAACAACACTACAGAGAATGGACTCTGAAGTCTGAACCTGCCAAGACTTGCCAGTGATACGCTACAAAAAACAAGCTGAATGCCCTTTTCATGCATAGTTTCAATGCATTTCATTTACCAAACTGTGGCCTGAATCTGATGAAAAACAAAACGCTCCCTATCCCCCCTAATAAAAATGGTCTAGAGTAACATTTTCTGGTTTACTCTGATTCAAAACTCCTTGTTCGTTACTACTATATTTCCGTGCTACCTACTAGGTGGCAGTCTAGTCTTAGGATTGACAGTCATTAGTGTGTGTGGTTATTTAAAATTGTCAAAGGCTGTGTGCCCAAGGGCAGAGGCGGGAATGTTTCAAGACATTGTATCTCCTCGATGTAATCTCTTGAAATTAATAAAAGTTCTCATTTCCAAAAAAAAAAAAAAGTTCAGCTTGCTAGCCCGTGCAACTGCACGGGGCTTTGGCTAGGTTCTAATGTATGCCTTTGTTTACCATATGCATGAAAGAAAAAATGTAAGACTGTGGGATGAAGGATCTAAGAACTTTTTGTATTTTAATATTTGGTATATAAATGTGTTAGTGCATCAGAGGATCCCAGAAGTTAATGTGCACGTACGATCACTTTTATGTGTAAAGCTCATCTCATGTGAGCTTCACTGTCCGTAAATCTCAATCTCGGGTTGGATGCACTACATAATGAGAAAATCGAAAGAAAAACACGGCAGCAAAACACTCTTTGGCGCCTGTATCTTTTTTCATGAGCGTATTTGGGCATTTATTTTATTAAGAGGAGCAGTATAAGACAACAAGAACTAAACCAAAAAGAGATATCACTAGCTTCACAAAATATAAAAACCCACTACAATCAAGCATACTAGGAGTTCACATTGTTTTTTTGAATCTAAAATTAACAATTGAAGCCTATATGAAGGGGTCCAGATCCAGGATTTTGCTTGCTCCTTGCTCCTGGTCGTGTCATATATGTTGGGCCTGTCGAAGTATTCTTCCGTTCCGCTCATTCCATAGTACGTAACCAAACTACCATCCATGACCAAATGACAGTCAAGACCCCATCAATTCACCCTGACCTGTGTATGCGTTTCATTTCCTGCTGGACACAGGCAATAGTCGGCATAGTCAGCAAATGTGCTGTCCACAGCCAGTACTTAAGTACTGAAATTCCCTGGCCAGCCTGTGGCGGACCAACAACCTGGACCGTAAGAACACGCGAGAATTGACCAGAGTTGGCAGACCTCCAGCTGTTTGTGTATGCAGTGTGCACCGGCTTCCATTTCCATCTTTATTGATCTGAGCCCTCCATCTTAAGACGCGGAGGCAGCAGCCCTGGTGGTGAGCGGTGAGTGCTGACCAGTCACAGCGCAACAGCATGAAGCGCGTGCGTGAGGAAGAAGAGGAGAAGGGCATCAAGCGCATGCGTGAGGGGGAGAAGGAGATGGAGGACGAGCAGCAGGTGCAGGAGCAGCCTACGCCCATGGTGTCGTCCCCAACTCCCAATCCGTGAGTAGCTCTTCATCATCTATGTACAGGCTTCGGTGCCGGTCTTCTTCTCCGGGTAATCTGATATAGTATCTGATCTGTTTGTTTGGCCATGGCCCATGGGGAACAAGAGGGCCAGCTGCAGCAACGACAACATCTGGAACTGCTGAGCGACGGGAGATAACGAAATATGACGTAGTCGACTTCATGATGAGCGTCAAGTGTACGTTCGAGCGGGCAAAGTACTACGAGTTCCTCGACATCATCATGCAAATAAATAGGTACATCGGTGCCCATCGATCCTTGCAATTGCATGTATGTTAGCCTGCAGATCTGGAATTCTTGAAAGATTCTGCTCAAGGGATGTGGCATCTACCACTACTACAAGAATTTTATTGTATGCATGCAAAATAGATTAACCTAGGCGGGCATTCCATCTGCCTTGGTTCAATATTCAAAGTAAATCAACCTTTTCACAGGTGTTTAAATACCTGTCTCGGTAAATCAAATAAAAAAAGGAAGTAGTCTCTAGTATATGTGCTAAGTGGGCTTTGATTTGGGCCTTCCCGTGCGCCGCCTGAGCTCTAGGTAGAGGGAATTGGATGCGCTACCGTCGTCAGATCTGCCCACTTTAGCACCAAATCGAGCTTCTTCGTGTGGCAGCCAAGTTCGAGGTAGAGGGTAGATCCAGCCTCCTTGTGCATTGGCTGAGCTCAAGGGTGAACGAGAGGGAGAGGTATGCGCCACCGCCATAGGATCCAGCCTCCTCGTGCACCACTATTTTTGCATCTGCTCGTGCGAGGCCACCCTATGTGGATCCGGCCTTCCTAGGTGCCGACCAAGTTCAATGGAGAAAGAGAGAGGGATGCGCCACTGTGGTCGAAGATCGAGAGGAGAGGGAGGTGCGAGCGTCCTGCCTACGCCGTCTATTGGGGAGAGAGAGGAGAGGGAGGAGCTGCTAGCAGGGCTGCCGTGGTGGAAAGGGAGAACTGAGGGAGAGGACGGGGCTGCTGAGGGAGACAGACGAGTGGAGAGATGTCGGGTGCAGGGAAGTGCCGGACACGGACAATAGGGAGGGAGAGTGGGTACACACAATTTGGTGATCGAGGGAAGCGGGTGGGAGTCGGAGGAGATGGGCTAGGGTTTCATTCTCGTATATATACTATTTTTTTTTTGTTGAAAACATAGAAGAACTATGTTTCATTGTATTATAGAGAAAATAATAGGGAGGGTCCCCAACAGAATCCTCACTCATTTAGGGACAAAATTTGAGTGAGGCAATTACACATAGTCATCATTTAAACACATAGAGAATATACACGACTCAGCCTAAACTAGAAGGACAGTCTCTATAAGAGCCAAACCTAGCCCTTGTAGCTTCTTCGCCTAGCCATGCACAATAGGTTGTGCTCATTCTTCAGCTCACCCAGATCATGCTAATCGAAGGTGGAGCCCCCTCAAAAACTATCATGCTAATCGAAGGTGAAGCTCCCTGAAAAAACACATCCTATGTTTCCAAATAATCTAGTCCCCTAGCATAAATAAGGAGTTCATTTCGTTCATGTGCTTGTTGTTAACTCTACTTATCGCCTTGCACCTCGAATCAACAAAACTCAATTCATTTTGTTGGGGGTGGGGTGGGGTGGGGGGCAGTAAATCTTCTAGTTTCAATGGAGTGAATAATTTGAACCAAACTTGTCTTGCCACGAAAAAAGATGTTAACAAATATCCAACATAGGAGGGATTTATTTGGATGAGAGACGCCCCTCTTAGAGAGCCTATCCATTGTCCAACATGTATTACAGATTGCCAACCACAAAAACGTTTTGCATTTGCCATGGCCTAGGTCTTCCATAACCAAAGACACGGTTCAAAGGTCACATCACCATAGAAAAAGCTTTATAGGCATATTTGGAAGAGTACCATCCACTTGCATCTAGCCTCCACGTGTGAGACGATCCTCTTCATCGAACAAAAATAATTCCCTAAAGAAAGTCCCATTGATCCCATTGATTCATATATTCTCTAGTACTAGTACAGGATATAGGCCTCCTTGCATGTCCCTTGGCCATTCCACATCGGTAAGAGCCTCAGCCACCGTCCAACTTTTGCTAATTCTAGGGGATACACAAGCAAAGTCAGTTGGCACAAAAATTTAAATCGAACACCCGTGAAGCCACCGATCATTCTAGAAAAGTGAATTTTGTCTATTCCTAACCTATAGTGACCACATTAGGGGCGGCTGGTGTTACGAGCCGCCCTACTATTGTTAGGGGCGGTTCAATCACCAGCCGCCCTTAATGGAAGTCCACGTAGGGGCGCCTCAATATAGAGCCGCCCCTACAAAGGGGATCCCGAATTTTGAAATGAGACACTAAAAATTAAAAATTCATAAACGATCTCGGATGGAAAAACTTCCTACATATGAAATGTAGATCTCGAAAAGTTATGAAACTTTGTAGTTAATCACTTTTTACTTTGAAATCATCTAGTCATGCAAAAGTCGTGTTTAAATATCTCAAATTTGAAATTCAAATTTCAGAAACGACCTTGGACGGAAAAAACTTCCTTTATATGAAATGTAGATCTCGAAAAGTTATGAAATTTTGTAGTTGACCACTTTTTACTTTGAAATCATCTAGTCATGCAAAAGTTGTGTTCAAATGTCTTAAATTTGAAATTCAAAATTAAAAACGACCTCGGATGGAAAAACTTCTAACATATGAAATGTAGATCTCGAAAAGTTATGAAACTTTGTAGTTGACTACTTTTTACTTTGAATCCATTTATGGCCTCAAATAATCAATTTACACTCGGATTTGTATAATATGTGGGGGCGCTGAATGAGATATGGACACATATGAGTGTGTAGCGCAGTGGTGAGGAGGGGTCGCGCGTGAGCACGAGGTCGCTGGTTCGAATCCCGCCGGCCGCGTAGCGCGCGACTTGCGACTTCTGGAAATAACTGTAGGAACAGCTCATACAAGAGGGGCGGTTTTAGGGCGGCTTATACAGTAGGGGCGGTTGCATCACCAACTGCCCCTACCGCAAAATAACTCGTAGGAATGGAAGATTAGGGGGCGGCCGGGCAAACCGCCCCTACATAGGCAAACCAGCCGCCCCTAATGAAAGGTTATGTAGTAGTGACTGTAATGGCAAACAGAACTAATAAGTTAGGATGTGATGGAAGTTGCAGATCAGACCATGGACGATCGGCTTTAGTCTTTCTATAAACCATCGTCACCTAATTTGCAATGCCCAGGCCATCACCTTTATGTTGGGGATGCCCATCCACCAAGATCCAATGGTCTCATGATGACCTTCGAAGCCACAAGACACCAACCTGCATTGGACTTTTCGTTTCCTACCATAAGAAACCCCTTCTGATTTCTCTACTTCTTTGATGAACCATTTTAGGACGCTGAAGGAGATTAACAAATAAATAGGCATGGTAGAGAGAACACACTGGAGTAATGTGGCATTTCCATCCCTGTTCATGAGAGCTGCCTTCCAGCATGGTAGTTTGTCATTGATTTTCTCAATCCATGGCATAAGATCCCTCTTAAGAAGCTCCTTATTAGATAGCGGTAGTCCAAGTACTTAGAAGGGAACTCTGAGATTGTACTCGGAATATTAGTTTGTGATCCTGAAGCATCCCTAAACAGACATTGGTGTTATTCTAAGATGGGTCAAGATGGACTATGAGTGGGCTAGACCACATTAACAGAGGTCCACCTCTAAAAATGGGACTATGAGTGCACCTACATATATAATTACAGATTGTAGGAGGTCGATGTAAATCAATTTTGCAAGGCGGTTAACCACAACAATCTTTGCTTAATAAAAATGACTGCCTCCGTTAATCGTAGGCGCATTAACCGAGGTAGATGAACTTTATAAATGCCTAGGTTAATAAAGGCATAGCCTCAGAAAAGATTTTAAGTAGTAGTGTACCACACATAGCCGTGTTTGATCATTGGGCTGATATGTCGTTTGTGTGACTGCAGCATCGGCGTAAGGGGTATTGCAGATCGCATGAAGGTCCTGTTCCGTGGATACCCTGACCTCAAACATCGCTTCAACATGTTCTTGCCGACACAGTATGAGCTCAGCCTTCGGGACGACGACTAGCAGTGGATACCCCATGGGGCAGGCCCGCCCGACCATGCTTTCTTCGCGTTGCTCATGGGTTAGCTGCACTGCTGTAGTGATCCATGAATGCTTCTTTACTGTTGGAACTGATCTGCATTGGAACTGGTTTGCTGATTGGCTTGCTGAATAATGTCTGGATGTATGCATCGTTGCTTATTCCCCTTTTGTATTTTTGAGAACAATTTAACTAGAATAGAATATTTTATTCTCCGGGTCGAGTATGTGTCTATTCCATATATGTTTTTATGCACGAGTAATAGATCTAATTTTGTTGTGTATTGATGGTGGGGCAGAATATTTGCATATTTGCTGTGATAAGGGTAGGCCGCTATATCGTAATAGGGTTTCGTTTTTTCTTGTCGAAATCTGCCTATATAGGTATCTGATATATTGTGTTTATCAATACTATCTGTGACGCCTAGTCAAATATTTTTATGGATAGTGTCAACCCTGATATAGAAGCATATAGCCGGTTTGTAGCCAAGGTAAGCAATCTAGAAATGCTAAACACGACAACATGAGACATTTAGATGAAAGGAATCATTTTTATTAATGTCCTCTATCTAGAGTCATGGTGTTGCTTTTTATGGAAAGAGGAAAGCTATATTGCACTCAACCAACAGTAACTATCAGAAAATTATAACCGTCTTGTGGAAGTGAGAGATGTTCTCTCAAATTTGTTTGGAATTGAATATGTTTAATCGATGTCATCTCTATCTTCTTTGAACTTGACACCAATAGCTGCGGTGATCATATGTCGTATTGGACAAGATGCATGGCACACCACTTTGAGAATAAAGATATATAGTCTGCTTCTACGACATGAAATTCTTCTGCTTTGCTGGTCTTCCTTCCGCTCTGATCAATTTCCCATCACAGAACTAGGCAAATGATGGAAGCAAGCAGCCCTCAGGAAGAAGAACAAAAGCTATTGAAGACTACGAGTCGAAACTAACAACAATCGAAGCCAATTCCCTCAGCTGGAAACTCTCTATATAGCTTCTTAGCGCTTAGCTACTTTTTCCTTTTGTGCCGCTAGACAGAGGCCCATCTTCGACCGGTAACGTACATTTTTTTGCGATGAGACCCATCTTCAACCGGTAACGTATTCTAATGATCTGGATCTCTGTGTTATCTCTTCCTTGACTGATTCTATTTCAGCTAGTGGGATTTCGTTTAATAGTGACGATGACCAGGAAAGAACTGGGTAGATTGGTTCTGATCGCTAACATCTAAAAGCGCTTGCTTCATTCATTCGTGGCATTATTCTTATTTAGTCTCACCTCGCTCTTGGAATCATGTGCATGGCTCCATACATATTCATTTGGGGGGTGGTGGTGGCTAACAAGTGCTACGAGTGAATGCGTAGCACATCTTGTTTGAGTCTTCTCTAGAATGTTAATATATGACTCTTCTAAATTATAAGCCAGATGTTTTTGTTGTTCATTTAGAGGCATGTTTCCCTTTTATGACTCAGTTATGAGAAAAAGTAGCATTGTTTCAGGAGCAAAACATTCCCAGTGTTTCTGAAACAACGTCAGTCACAGTCAACACCAATTCTCTACTTTTATTTGTCAGTACTCTTTGCTTCCAAGAATATTCTTGGTGCCACACATGTCACTAAAATGGGTTGTTTTGAAATAATAAGAACATGAAAGAACGTGGTGTCAGCATTGTGGGCAGTTTCTAAATTTCATGCAGAGCAACTAAAGTTCAAATCCACTTCAGATATGGTGTACTTCACCAAATATATGCATATGAAACACAATATTCAAGAATTTTTGTACTTTCAAGCAGATGATCAAGGATGGTAAGGGATTGAGTAATGCAGTGAGCTGTTTCTGCAGATGTGATTGAGAATAGACATGTGTGCGCCGGTCAATTATAGTTGATATTGGTATTGACTTTTATTTATACACAATAAATGTTGTCAAGCTAGATTACAAAGACACATGTTCATATTGAAAACATAAATATGCTATCATCAAGAGATTTTTGAGAGTTCGTAGAAATTTTACACATATAAAATGATTAGTTTATTGAGCTGGGAGTACCGCAATTTTTTTTTTTTTTTTTTTTTGAAAAGACAAAGATGCTATCATCAAGAGATTTCTATTCACCAAGGAGATATTTTCACATAAGCTACAAACTACGAAAAACCTGCTCTTCAGTTTTTCTATGGTTCAAGATCCTGTATAATCATGTAGTATAATGTAACGGAAAATGGTAAATAATTACATGTGGTGCAAATTTTGAAAACTAATAATTACGTATGTTAACAAACTATTTCTTATGGCTTACCCTGCAGGAGCTTTAACAATAACTAGGGGTGTAATGTTTTACTCTGCTGAAAAATTACAAAACAGAGATACTATGGCTGCTTCTGTATAATTTAGCAATCAGTTAGTGTGTGTGTCATGTACACGTTGCTGAAAAATGACTAACCAGAGATACTATGGCTCCTTGCTGTACATTTGCAGATTTTGGCACCTAATGGATAATTCAAAATAGTAATGACTAGCTAGCCAACCTTTGCATCAAATACAATTAAAACATGATTTAAGAAACACTAGCTACATTGGCAATTCTGCTGTCTAGTTTCATTACGATGTCACTTGTATTACTGGAACTCCAGTGACAATGAAGTCAAAGAAATTTCATTATTCAGCTAGAAAAAAATCTAGATTGGAGTTCAAACTAGATAGCAGAATAATGAAATTTGTCAGTGAACATCTTATATATATTTCTAGATTGGAGTTCAAACATGACCATGTGAACATCTTACTTGTATTACTGCTTTTTTAGTGAATATCTTGTATATATTTAGTCTTGGTGAAATGAATGTCCATATTATTGCTATCACGTGAGACATCTTTTGATTAGTAGGTCAAGGGGAGAAGGAGCCACACGATGTGCTTGCAATCACTAAAACAATGGATAGTAACTTTTGTCACAAGCGACCGTTCAATCTAATTCGTTGTTGGTACTCACATGGTGCCCCTGTGCCCTCCACCGCATGTGCCTTGCAGCCTAGATGCACCGTCGGCCACCACCTGCCTCCAAGTGTGCGCCCACATGGCTCAAGCGCCGCACATCCGCCATGGTCGAGCCAAGTCTGGAAGGCCCTTTTCCTTTTTCTCTTGTGTATTTTATGTTTTTAGCAGTGGTAAAATGGTTATTTTTAACCCACACTTAACATCACAATGGTTTGAATTGGACGGAAAGCCATAGAAGGAAGAGATTTTCGTTTCTCAGCATAGTGGTAAGTTAAAAAGTTCCATGGAATTGAAGGTCGAGAGGTAAATATCTCATAATATGCACTAGTTTTAGTAAGGTAAAATTTACTTTATGGTTTGCAATTTCTTCTATCATTATTAAACACTAGCTAATAAATACCTTCCTAGAGCCAATTTGGCATACAAATTGTTCTTTTTTTTTTGAAAACAAGCATACAAATTGTTCATAGTCATCTAGAGCTAGGTATAAATTGGGTTACGCAAAGAACCAATGTCAATTAAGGGCCTGATTGGTTGGCTACCAATTTTTGCCTAAGCAGATGGCAAGCTAAAACTTAGGAATAACAAAGTCAACTTGCCAAAGTTAGGGCAAAAATATAGGTAATCATTTGGTTGACTACCAAAATCAAGGCTGGTTAATTTTCCCTTCTATGGAGTATATAAGAACTTTATAAAGTTTTGCCAAAATTTGGCCATATATATTGGTGTGCCAAATCTTTGGCAATGAACCAATAGATGACTACTAATTTTAACATGTCATGGTTTTGGTGGTGGCACAAATTGAAAGACAACGGCTGGCCCTAAATCAAACAAATCCGAAGTCCCATATTAACTCCATATGGGAAATTCGTTGTGTACATTGACTCACCTAAGATAGGTGCCTATTTCGTGTAATTGTTTGAAAACATGTTTTTTGAGTTATTTGTACTAATGTAAATGTACCAATTAATTGTATTTCTCAAATAAAAAATGTGGATTATGATTTACAATATCTTCTATTATTATAAAATACTACTCTCTTCATTGTAAATTATAATTTATTTTAGCTTTTCTAAATACATTGCTTTCACTGTGCACCTAGTTATACACCATGTCTAAATACATAGTAAAATAAAATGTATCTAGAAAATCCAAAAAACGACCTATAATTTGGAAGAGAGGAAGTAATAAATATGCCATTGCATTACAGCTAGGCATACAGCTTATTGCATATATAGTCACTTAGCGCTAGCAATCTTTTTTTGTGGTATTTTATTGGCCACACAATAACCTATGTCATTTAAATCAAATAAAATCCAAAGGATTAACCCATTTGAGAATTCAAATGTATATCGCTTTTAGCTGTGTATATTTTTCAATTATTTCTACTATATATAATAAGTCAATTTGTGATTTAAAATTATGACTTAGAGTTTCCAATATCTAGTATAGCAATATTAAATACTACCCACAACATTCAAAATTATAAGATATTTTATTTTTTCTAGATACATTATTTTTACTATGTATCTAGACATAATATACACATGTCTATATGCATAGCAAACTTAATGTATATCTAGAAAAGACAAGACATGTTATAATTTGGAATCGAGAGAGACAATGCAAAGGACGAGGTAAAACTTATTGGGTGTAGTTACTAGGGTTAGCTATATCTTTGTTGGTTTTAGTTAGGCTTGGGCCAATTTGTTTCAATTAAATCAAATAAACCTCTAGCTATGTGAGTGTGTTTTTTCTTTAAGAGGAGCAGCAAAACAACCACAATTAAAGCAATCAAAAATATTGGTAGCAGGACCAAATGACAGTCAACCCGTTCAATTCACCCTGACCTGTGTATACGTATACGTTTGATTGCCTGCTGGTGGACACGTCCTAGTCGATCGTATAGTCAGCAAGTGCTGTCGACTGCCGGCACCAGAGACTTAAGTCCTAAAACCAGGCTGACATTAAGAAAACGCGACAAACACGCAGACATGTGATGAACCACACAGGAGCTGTCACAGCTGCTCCTCCACTCCACTGGCGGCGACCATGAAATTCCCACCGTCGTGGCCACGCCGGAGGTGCCAGACGCCAGACACAGCCTTCCTCTCAGTTGACTTCCCCAACACTGATGCCCGCCGCCAGGCCTACCCTACCCACGGACTCTCAAAAACCGTCCGAACGCAAAACAGTATGCTGTGGCTGCAGTGTGCCACCTTCCATTTTTATCGTCACTACGCGTCTGGCGATGTTGTCGCTTGCTGCGCCCTCCGTCCTTAAGACGCGGCCGGCCGGCAGCCCTGGTGGTGAGGGCTGGGTAGAACACACTCACGACTCGACGACGAACAGCATGAAGCGCGTCCGCATCACGACGTCCCCGCCTCGCAACCTGTGAGTAACATCATCACATATGTACTGGGTTCGTCGCCGGTCTTCTCCGATCTGGTAATCTGAATCTGACCTAGTAATTTTCCATCTGATCTGCTTGCTTGGTCACGGGGAATAAGGCCGCCAGCCGCGGCAGCGACGATGGCATCTGGAACCATTGAGGTGTGGGACTGGGAGAGGTGGGATGCCGCTGTCGACTGCATGATGAGTGTCAGGCGTACGTTGGACCAGGCGAGGTACCACGAGTTCCTCGACACTTTAAACCGAGTCCACAGGTAAATCGGTGCCCGTTCATCCTTGCAGATCTATAGCCCTATCTGCTAGGTCTTGCTCCAGAGAGATGCAGCATGTACCACGCCACACATAGGCACCTAGCTAGCTAGCTAGGAGTAGTATATGGCATTACGGGCTCATGTGTTTGCCTATGGATTGATTATTGCAGTATCGGCGCGAGAGCCGTCGTGGACCGGGTGAAGGTGCTGCTCCGCGGCCACCCAGATCTCAAGCGTCAATTCAACATGTTCGTGCCGGCGGAGTACAAGCTCAGCCTCAGCGATGATGACCAGCAGTGATTTATCGTCATTGCTTAATTTCTTTGCTCTGTCCCAATGGATTTGCACTGGTCGTGATGATTAGCTTTGCTGAATAATGTCTGGCTGTATGCCTGTATCTGTTGCATATTTCTATTTGAATTTCTGAGAAGAACACCATCTTTTATTACCAGATCGAGTATGCATGTGCTTATACTGTCCATGCTTTTTCAGATGCGTGGGAAATAGATCCACAGTTTTGTTTGAAATAGGTATTGGGGAGGAATATTTGCGGGAATAAGGGTACACTATATCGATCATATATATGTTTTTCTTTTTTTTTTTCCCTGAAATCTGCGCCTACATTTCTGATATATCATGTTTATATGTTTTGTTCAAACTTATTTCAATTCACTTTATTAATAGATAGCCTAAACCCTCATATAGAAGCATATATATAAGGTTGGTAGCCAAGGTAAGCAATCTAAAAATGCTAAACATGATATAACATGAGAACATTATTGGCCCACTACCGAATTACCTTATTTCCGTGCGGATTATCTTTCCGTCAGCTTTGAGACATTCATCACGGAAATCAAGGGGTATCCCGTGAGCCCGGCAAACACATCACGGGAAACTAAAAAACACGGAAATCATATTTCCCGTGATGCATAGCTCCCGAAAGGATCCAGATATTTCCCCGTGAGAAAGGGGCTCACGGGAAAGGGGCCGTCGTCGGACCCCGCCACGCTCCGTCCCCCTCCCTACTCCTTTCCCGTGAGAGCTCCATCTAGCTCACGGGAACGTCTTTCCCGTGAGCAAGATTTCCGTGAGTCAAACAAAGTGAGCCTGCCGGGAAGGGGGCCCTTTCCCGTGAGTGCTACATCCTGCTCCACGGAAATAAGCTCACGGGATTTTTTTTTTTGATTTTCATCTCCAAACTTTTTCTACACTTGTTCCATATCATATGACACTCAATATTAAAGTTTGGTGAATTATTAACTTTATTTGATATATTTAGTTAATTATTATCTTTTATGGGAATTTATGAAATGAGGCCAAATTTGAACTACAAGTGGTTCAAATTTTTGAAAAAAATTAGTAGAAAATTTATATTCCTCATACTCAACACAATGTAAGGCCTTGCATTTAAAAAATACTGAAATCTGAACATCTTAATACAAAATCATCAACTCTAATCCCCTGTTCGAGTGGTATAAAAATTCTAGAAAATAAACCGATGTGCAAAAAATCATGAAATTTGATAATCTGTCATGATATCTTGCGCCGAGGCTATGATAAAAAATTTGGAACGTTTCGCACAAGTTGGCACGTACAATGTTCACAGGCTCCAACATCTACGTAAAAGGTTCATGTTTGTTGAGAGTGATCTCGTGTCATTTCATGTGGATGTGGCGGTCAAGTTATGGATTGGCTACGAAACTTTTTCTATATGCAACAGACCTCAGATATCATGTCATGTCTACTTTCGAAAAAATTTTGGATTAAATTGGTAATTATTATAATTTTTTGTTGTAGTGAAGTAAATACAATTTTAAAAAAAAAGAGATAGAAACACATAAAATAATGGCATTTTTTTTTTGCGAAAAAGGATCAAATATGTATGTGTGAGTGTATGTGATAAGGTATTTTTAAAGTAATCTTGATCAAAATTTGAAAATATATATGTTAGAAAAAGAAATTGTAGGAATAAATTTAATTACTTGATTGCCATTTCCCCGTGAGCTGCTCACGGAAGTCAGGGATAATTTCCCGTGAGCTTGAGGCTGTAATCACGGAAAGGGGGTCGGTGGGACCCCATGTCGTGTCGGCGGTAGAATTTTTTTTTTTTAAAAAAAGCTTCTTCTTTCCCGTGATGGATCCGCCGGATCACGGGAAAGAGGCCCACTTCCCGTGATCCACCCGCATCCATCACGGAAAGGCCAATTTTTTTTTTTTTAAAAACGTAAGTCAACCCGGACACACACACGGCTCACTGGCCCGCCCCGCCGCCCGCTTCGCCACGCCACGCCGCCGCCCCGGCCGGCTGCCGGCCCGCCTTCGCCGCCTCCCTCCGCCCTGGGCTCCCGCCGCGGGCCGTCCCCCACCGCCCCGAGCCCGCCCGCCTCCTCCTTCCCGCTGCGGCGCTGCCCGGCGGCCGCCGCGTCCAGCGCGCGGCGCCGCCGCCGGCGCCTGCCCCCCCGGGCCGGCCAAGCGATCCCGGCCACGCCGCGGCCGCGCGCTCCCGTGAGAAGGAGGGCGGTGGAGTAGGAGGGAGAAGAAGAAGGGGAGGAGGGGGAAAGAAGGAGGAGGAGGAGGAGGAAGGAAGGAAGGAGAAGGGAGGAGGGAGAAGGAAGGAGAAGGGAGGAAGGAAGGGGAAGAAAGGTCCCGACGCCGTCCCCCGACCGACGTGCCCCGACGCCGCTGCGCCGGCACACCTTGCACCGCCGCCGCCCGCCAACGGCCCCGTGGTGAGTTCGTCCGTCCGCCCATCGTCGTCGCCTTCACCTTCACAAAGTTGTTGGCCATCGTGCCCCTGAATGTTTTTGTCGGCCATCGTGCCCTTGATGTGAATGTGATTGTCGGCCATCGTGCCGTGTGTTTTGTTTGCGTGTATTGGAAACCTCCCCTGTGCGGGGAGGTTCCGTCGAAATTTTGAACTTATCCCCTGTGTTTCTTTTATGCAGAGAGGAACCCTCCGGCCGAAGTTGCTTGCCGAGCCGGAGTCTCTTGGCGGCCCCGATCTTCTTCCTCGCCCGGCTAGGGCCGACTCCACCGCGACCCTAGGTATCACCCCTTCCTTCCGTGTCATGGTCGTAGCTAGATCGCGCAGCCGCGCTAGGCGTCTCCCGTTCGAAAGAGATACGGTTGGAAGTATGCGAGATCCCCCGCATACCTATAACCGTATCCTGCTTCGAATTGTCCACGTTTTTGGACAGCCCGAGGATGCGTAGATGAGGTTCGTTCATGCTCCACTCCCCGTCGATTCGAGTTTCGGCAAGATCTCCCGTTGTTCTTCGAATACACAGCTCCCCTCTCGGGGAGGACGTGTATTCGAGAGAACAGCGGGGATCTACTATGCGAATCAATGGGCTCAAGAGTCATGACTACCACATATGGATGGAGCGGCTTCTTCCAATGATGCTTCGAGGCTATGTCCCCGATCATGTCTGGCATGTGATGGCAGAGTTGAGCAATTTCTTTCGGCAGCTTTGTGCTAAAGAGTTATCTCGGACCACACTAGAAGAAATGGAAAAAGTGGCACCCGTATTGGTCCGTAAGTTGGAGAAGATATTTCCGCCAGGCTTCTTCGTTCGATGGTGCATTTGATTTTGCACCTTCCATACGAGGCAAGGGTGGGTGGCCCCGCACGCTCGTTGGTGATATGCTTGTTGAGAGAGTTCTCAAGCATGTTCGGGCCGATCAGAAAAATAAGTGTAAGATTGAGGGTTCCATCGCGAAGCAAAGGTTCTACAGAGGTGTCGACTTCACATCAAAATACTATGGTGACAACCTTCCTAGCTCGCATTATCCACCCCCTCGTTACAATGCTGATGAAAATGAATCAACCCTCAGCCTTTTCCAAGGAGAACTAGGACGTGCAAGTGGTTCAAAAATAAAGATCTTGACAAATCGAGAGTGGATCAGTATAATGAATTATATACTTTTCAACCTTTGGACGAAGTGCTTCCTTACGTATGATAAGTCACAACTCTAAGCGTAGAACCTACTTGTCTTGTAGTACTTAATATCCCGCATCCAACCCTTTTGTCTCTCGTTGGTATAGGAAATTTCAAAGGCAATTCTGGCATCAACGAACGCCACCCGAAGCACATGAATTGGACGCCCTGCTTAGACAGAGGTGCCGGCAATGGAAAACCAGATTTCATTAGTTGGTTCAAACGCCGGTCTTGTCCATTAGTGTTAAATAACGTCTCGTTTGATATGCTAACGAATCGCTCATTTCATTTATCCCGCTTGAGCTTGCGAGCCTACGCATCGATCCGGTATGCATCCCGAGCTCATACAGGTTGCCAATGGCTTTGAGACCGTGGTTAGGTCATTTACCGGTTATGACGTGAATGGATATCGCTACCACACAACTAGCTATGAGCGTAATCGACCAAACCGAAGAACCACAAATACCGGAGTTTTCACTAAAGGTGATGATGGAACTAGCACTAAAGGTTATTATGGAAGAATTGAAGAAATATACGAGCTCCATTTCCCGGCTCTAAACGGCTTGCTCTGTTGTGTTTAAGTGCCATTGGTTCGATCCTGAAATAACAAATTCGGACCTCGAACAACTTGGGATTGTTCGGATTCGACAAGATTCCCGTGATGGCCGGAGATGATGTCTATATTGTGGCTCAACATGCCACACAAGTTTATTATCTCCCATGGTGTTGCCAAAGACGACGAGCGGCTTAAGGGTTGGGATGTTGTGCGTAAGGTATTGCCACACGGTAGACTACCTATCCCAAACGAGGGGCGATTACCATTTTAATGCAAACACATATGAGGGAGAGTTCTTCCAAGAAGATGGGCTACAAGGTAAATTTGTGATAGAAATAACCGGGCCCAATGAAATGGAAGTAGACAATGAAAGTGTTGTTGATGATGAGGGAGGACGAGGAGGTTCGAGATGCGAAGGACTTACGAGTTACTTGAAAAATTACTTAAGGACAAATGCGGTGTTGGCGTCGTTCCTCCTCCCATGGATCCCCGCCAATCTTCATATGTTGGAAGACATAGACATGGATGATAGTGATCATGAGGATTATGATCCGACAAAGGCGAAAATCGTGATGGGGATGAGGATTATTTCTAATACATGTAATACTATGCATCTCTTAATAATTATGTTCTAATTATTTGTTTTCAATCCCTTCATAATTATGTTCTATTTAATTTTGCATTTTTACTAATTATGTTCTATCTAATTGCGAGGTCATTCAAAAGATGCCTCGAACGAATGTATTCAAGAAAATGACCAGGGGAAATTCAAAAGTGTAGCCTCGCTAGGGCAAGGGCAACAGGAAGAGGAAGCGTCGAGCCACCACCACCGCCACGGGGTAGGGCGGGCGGGCGTCGTGCACCCCGAGCACCGTCGCCACCACCCGCTTAATGCACAAGGAGGAGGAGGAGGAGGCGAGGCGAGGCGGAGGGCGGGACCTCTCGGCGTCGCAGCCGACCGGACGCTCCCGCGTCGCACCACGCGGACCGCTCGGCGTCGCACCACGAGGAGGGGACTAGCCGAGTACGGGAGGGGGTTCCTCTTCCTCCTGCTTTCGGGCGTGTCTACTTGCGAGGCCCCTCCGGACTCCCGGATCGACAACCTCGTGAGGAGCGAGAAACCGACCATAAGACCGGCCTGACCAAGGTAATTTACTTTACACTTTAGCACTACTTTCTTATTTTTCGTGGTTTCAAAATCGTAATAGGAACTAATAGTTATTCTTGATCATTTGGGGCGGGGGTTTTTTGTCACCGCGAACTTCGATTCAAGGGCGCCAGCCCCGCCAAAGCATTCTTGGTATTCTCGGTGAGGAAGCACTACCCCGGCCTTATTAAAATCGACGGAGAAGAGTATGTTTGTCACGTCGTTCCACCAAGACTGTGGAATTTACGGACAACTACGATGAGGATGGCATGAAATATGGTAACAAGGCCATTCGTGTGGTCAAAGAGTTTTGGGTAAGTCTATGTCGCCCGTACAAATACATCGCTCCAAATTCTAATGTTAGAAATAATGACTTATTACATTGCTTCTATGTGCGTAAATACTTCAAGTGCGAGGAGGGATACGAGGCTCGAGGCGGAGGAAGTGGCTCTAAATGCCCGCTTTCAAGCATGTGGCGCATACATGTGGTACGAGGCACGCCGCCGCCGCCGTCGGGGCGTGGTGCGCGTTAAAGGAGAAAAGAAGGCTCGATAAGCATGAATGGAAAACGCCGAATCGACCAAAGAACAATACATGGAGGTAAATATTGAATGCTCATACTAAGTTTAATTATGCTTAATGTGATTTTTATAATCATGTTATACTTGGTGTCACGTAGGTGATTCCGGAGTGGTGCTTGGTGCATAGGCGTTCTTTGGGAGCTTCAGTGGACAAGTGGGTCGATACTGGACTATCGGGACGTCCCACAACGACTACGGGACCGGCGTGCCATGATGCTAGGTGTACCACACCATCAAGGCAACCTTAATCTCGCCGTACCAAGCTAGATATGTAAGTGTTATCCAATTCCTATTTTTCGATGTGCAACTCAATACTTTCTTACCATTCTAGCTACTTTTCTTTTTCGACACGGGAGCGGACACATGGCACGCCAATCCGACGCCGAGGCCTTTGCTAACTCCCACACGGGCGGGTATAAAGATCCCGCGGCCGTCTTCAACCCCGAGGCTTGGGCCCGAAGCCTACACCAACCCGACCGCCTACGAGAAGATCGTGGGTACACCGAAGTGGCGAGGAGCGGTATGGAGAAACCTTCGATCCCCGGCCACAACATTGAGGGGGACATCGCCATGATCGCGGAGGAGGCAAGAAGCACGGGCGGTACTATATAGGTGATAGCGTTATCAACCCGCACAACACAAAGAAGCTATTTGAGCTCGAGCACGCTCGGGAGGCCCGGTGATACGCGAGCGGCCAACCACTTACCAAAGCTACGATCTCGGACTTGAGGTTTATATATTTTTATTTAAGGTTCATTTATCATTGAATACTATTTCTCCGTGTTCTAACTTTGTGTTGAAATAGGCCCCGGATAGAGGAAGAGAGGAAGCGACGGGAGGAGGCTGAGGAGAGGGGAGCGGAGCAAGGGCTCTGGCGGAGCAAGAGAGGGCTCGAAGCGAGCAAGAGAGGGCGGAGCAGCACCCAGAGAAGAGCATGGAAGCTCTCCTAGCGTACCTCCAGGCGTGTTGGTGGCCAGGTTGGTGTGCGGTAGCGCCACCGGAGATCGCCTTCCCGCCACCGCCCGTCTTCGATCCCACCGCCCCGTCGTCGTCCCACCGCCCGTCTACGGTCGGTCGTCGATCTTCCCTCCACCGCATGGAGCCTCTCCCGTGAGTTTGTCTCCCGTAACTTCGAAATATGCATATATGAATGTGAATGGATATGATCTGAAGTTTTGAATGCACCATGAGATGTGCACGTGGACATGTGGTTGTCGGCCATCGAGCCGTTGTTTTCTTGCAGGTTGGAAAGCCCTCCGTGCGGGGGAGGTGCTTTGCCGAAATTTCTAACTATTTCTCTTCTTTTTTTCAAGTTAATAGATTCTACCTTCAATTTTGTCTCACAAATTTCTAACTATTTATCTTTGCCTACGTGCGGGGAAAATTCTCATGCCTCGAACCCAACTCCGAGCCAATCTCAACCGGACCCTTGGGAACGCTACTTGCGGAAGATTGGAGGCCGTGGCCGTAAATTTGTCATGATTTAGGTTGAAAACTTGTGCACTTGAACTTGTGGTTGCACTCATGGACATGTGGTTGCACTCATGGACATGTGGTTGAACTTGTGACTTTGTTGGATATGATGTAATATATATGTGGTATTATGGATTTATCGAGCTATATATGTGGTATTATGGATATTATGAAATCTGTGTATGTATATATATATTTATATGTGTCAACAATGTGCTGGAACAAAAAAAAAAAAAAAAAAAAAAAAAGGTCAATTTCCCGTGAGCCACACACGGAAATTGATAAATATTTCCCGTGAGTGGCACTTTGCTCACGGGAAATTGACCAAAAATTTCCGTGAACTCACTTTGACACACGGGAAGCGGAGAGGATATCCCGTGAGCTGCACCGTTACGCTCACGGGATATCACTCAAACGCCGTTTCATGCCACAGGCCACGTAGGCCATAACGGGTTTTACCCCTCCCCGTTGGCGGTGCCACCCCCCCCACCCCCGTTAAGTATATCCCGTGTGCTAAATGGGATCACGGGAAAGGATATCCCGTGGGTATGACCTGTGTTCATGGGAAAGGGTAATTTCCCGTCGATTTCGTTCTGTCACGGCTATCCCGTGATTTACCGCCGGGATATCCTTTCCCGTGATGAAAACGGGATTTCCGTGGCGATGCACTCCGCGGGATACCGCCGGGATATCCATGGATGAAAGAACATTATTTTTTTATCTCAGACCTCTCCAATAGCTGTTGTGATCATCTGTTTTATACTTGTATTGGATATTGCGATCATCCATTGTGTTAGACAAGATGGCACAACACTTTGGGCAGCTGGTTTAGCTCTCTCAGTATCATCCTCGTGGTTCTAGTTCAAGCCCTAGGTGTGTCGCACCCATGCGTTGTTTTCAGGGATTTTCTTGAGTGATGTGCAAAAAAAATTCCTCGTCTGTTGCGTGTCCAAAGCATGGGTCTATGGCTAGCTCATCTTATGGAGCTGCGGTGCCGCTATGTGTGGTTGAAGCAACGGTTCGGGGTTTTACTCAGTTGGCCTGAGAAGATCATCTTCTAAAGCTGGAATACCCGGGTGCTCCTTAGCCACCACGGATCGAGTTTTTCAGGATATATTAATGAATCACATGGGCTACAGAATGGTTGTCTTACACCCTTTGTGTCCATGTCTCTTGCTAACGTTGCTATACCCACCCGGAATGCAACTGATCTATTGTTCCTGTCTCGGCATTCCAAAGGGGCAGCATGCATGCCATCTATGTAACTAAAGATGGATACAAATATAGAGTGTCCTACGACTTAATTAAAGTTCTCCTGCTTCATGCATATCCAAGTGTTCCGCATTTGAGAAATAGAGCTTCTTCTACTACTGTGTTCCATCCATCTGCTCTCAATATCGAGTCTCAGTTTCCCCTCGCATAACTAGTCAATGAAGGCATCTTGTTTGAGTATTAGCTGGAATATTAATATATGAAAACTACAAATTTTTGAGCCAGATGTTTTTGTTCTTCATTCAGAAGCAACTAGCTCTTCTACGATTCAGTTATCAGCAAAAAAAAAAAATAGCACTTTTCTTGTTTTAGGAACAAAGAAAGACCATTTTCTGAAACAATGTCATCCAGAACCCAAATTCTCTACTTTTCTTTCTTAGTTCTTGTTACTATCATTCCCATTTTCTGAAGCAATGTCATAAAGAAAAACCCCATTTTTCTTTCTTAGCGACATTTCAGGCAGAGCAACTAAAGTTCAAATTGACTTCACATATGGTTTACTTCATCATCATATAAATGTAGAGTTTAGTTATATATGGCTATGGATATTGCACTGCTGCACTGGTCGTGATGATTAGGTTTTGCTGAATAATGTCTGGCTGTATACGCAATGCATATTTCTATTTGAATTTCTGAGAAGCAACCATCTTTTATTACCCGATCGAGTATGTGCTTATACAGTCTATGCTTTTTTCAGCTTGGGAAATACATCCAGTTTTGTTTGAAATGGGGATTGGGGAGAATATTTACTGGAACAAGGGTACACTACATCGATCATATATAAAATGTTTTTTTTTTGATGAAATCTGCCTACATTGTGACCAAAATCTCCGATAGCTGTTGTGATCATCCATGGTATTAGACAATGTGAACATCCAATTGAGATATGCTTAGCACTTTTAGTAGCATCCTGGCAGTACGGGTTCAAGCCCTAGGTGTGGTGCACCCAAGCGTTGTTTTCAGGGATTTTCCTGAGTGAGGCAAACAAACTCCCTCATTTGTCTCACGTCCAAAGCACGGGCCTGTGGTTGGCTCTTCTCATGAAGTCGTGGTTTTGCTGTGTATGGATGAGACACCAATAATCATCAAAATACTTGCATTTCCACCATGAGCAACAACATCATTTTTTACTGAATT
The DNA here is from genome assembly GCA_015847255.1 of Hyparrhenia diplandra. Classification (NCBI taxonomy): domain Eukaryota; kingdom Viridiplantae; phylum Streptophyta; class Magnoliopsida; order Poales; family Poaceae; genus Hyparrhenia; species Hyparrhenia diplandra. Next base: position 467,448 of record JADLZK010010527.1, on the reverse strand, counting down.
CTAAAGTCATCATTTGTCCTTACTATTTCCTATTTCATGTCAAACCTCAATCTCAAGATCATGTTTAAATCATTGTGTACATTGAATTTTTTAGCATGACACACATTCACTTCTTTTAGAAGCGATAAACCTTTGTATCGTCCTTGGATTAAATTCTTTGTTGTCAAACCGGGATAACCCCATTTCTATTATTTCACAGAAATCGTAACAGTGTCATTATCTTACTATTACTAATTGGAGGCTCCAACGGAGGCTCCACGTTAATCTCACTAGGCGCTAGAAAAAAGATAAATGCTAGAAATTCCCACATTAATTAGAAACATCTGGCCATCAATCCACAAGCCTCCAACAATAATAGCCATTCATCTATTTTTATTTTCTAAAAATTACCCACTTTTGCCATTACAAAAACATCATAAAAATAACCCCTATACGTACAAATAAATTACCCACCAATGCCATTATAAAATTTATATTATTAAAAAATTAGTAAAACTAATACCTTACGTTGTCTCAAAAAAACTAATACCTTACGTTTAGAAAGCTATTGCTATCGGGCATTGGCTTAAAAAATAGTGGTAATCAGTAACCATTAGATCTACTTTAATTTCTAAAAAAAATATCCACCTTTGCCATTTTTTTTTTTAAAAAACAATAAAGCCATTATTCTCATCTAAAACACTACGTGCAGGAAGGATTATCCTAACCGCCGTCGAGGAGATGGGATTGCTTTCCAACAGAGGAGGAAAAAAATAAGGCGGCGCCTCCGGACGGCTCGACGCGGCAACTCTCGGCCTGGCAGCAAACTTCTGGTCGCCGGCCAAGCATGCTAGGAAGGAGGCAAGGAGACAATACAACACAGGCACGTACGCCCGCATGCCGACTACTTCGAAGTTGAGGCGTTCGCTGTCCCCGTCGTGTACCAGAGAGGTCCGTGCTCCTACTCCCAGTTTCTTTGTTTAACTGCTTGCGGCTCTCAATGACAAGGAGGCTTCGCTGTGCGGTTTTCCATTGATTGATTCCTGGCGACCTGACCGAGACATGATCCAACAATGTTTGGTGACTCTGCTTTCACCGCTTGCTTGCATAATCAAATTGTATGGTGATTAGGTGAGGTTCGGAGTAGTACACCAACAATGAATGTTTGAGGAGGATTGTAGTTAATCACCATGAATGAATGTTTGAAGTTGCGGTGTTTACATGTATGCCAAATGGTTTTCTTCATATTAGTCCGAAGCTTCTGTCATATACAGCTACATGCTAGCGGCTCCTATTTATATTGAACACTATTGTCCCTTGCGAAATACTTTATATGATAATTATTGACCATTAGATACAATTCTTATTTTATTTGCAATGTTTTTGAATTACATCAAAAAACAATTGACAAGTATAATTTTTCATACGCACAAAAGTGATCCCAGATCATCATATCTCTGATGGCCACAGATGCACTCAAGCCAACTCTCCATAAAATAGCGTACACAGCTTGCTGCTCAGCTGTGGATGATTGGAGCAGACAGATGTATTAGTAGCACCTGCCGTACCACGGCCAGTTTGTGCACGGGCAATGCATTTAGCAGCTTCTTCATGATCAATACCTACTTCATCTATCTGTTTCTTAAGCTCCCACAGATCATCGCACGTTTTGCAATCGAAGATGTCACGTTCGGAAGCAAGGAGGATGATGGCGTCCACGTCGTCCTCCATAGGTACTAATTTGATTTCCCCTCATATTCTTGCACAACTCCATTTATGTTGGCTGATATTGTCTGGATGCATGAGTGAGCAAGAACCCTATTGAAAATGTCCCCACATCTCGGACATTACTGCACCGGGCGACGTCAAGACAAGTATGGATGCCATCTACAATGGCTCCTACCCCAACGTTGCCGCTACAAAGAGAAGGCAACGCTACACTACCGGTCGACACCAAGACACTAAACAAACTATCTACTGCGAACAAGAACGAGGAAGGAAAGACTACCAACCGACGAAGAAAGCGACGCTACACCGACTACCTACTGGCGAACACCAACGAGACAGGTGGCGTTCCATCAACTCAATCTACTACGACACTACACCAGCCAACACCGATGCCATTACGGCGTAGGTGGTCGAGCTAACGTTCCAATTCCACCAATCCAACTTCACCTACTTCGGCCATCAAGCACCACTTTCGGCCGACGGCGGTGGACAACATCTATTCTCTAAGCCACTAATGAAAATACCCTAAAACCAAGCATCGAGAAAAAAACTGAACTTCTGAATGAGGTGACGGTTTCATCCTAAACTTGAGCATATGCATGAAGGAAGTAGGTGTCCAGCCGTGCACCAAAAACTGATGTTAGACGTAGCAGCATCAAGAAGACTAATTAAGGATAGGCATGTGCCAGCATCATAGGGATGACAAGGAGATCTACATGCAAGTCGCAGGTGCACGACATCTTGACTAAAGGTATGACTATGTTGCTAAATCCCATTATTATAATTTAAATAGTCTTCCATGACGTACTTGATATGGTACACATTGACCACTAAGTATAAGTTTCATTTTATTAATTTTAATGTCCTGGTATTACTTTGCACAAACAAGTATTGACATAATACACTTAATAATTTTTTTTTTTGAATCATCTGGAGGGATCCCTTGCCTATTCTTTTAACCCTACCGGAAATTTGTCCCAAGCTGCAGCCTGTTGAGTGCCACCGGGGAGCTCCAACCACCAGGTTGAAGATCAGATTGCAACTTAATAATAATGACATTGCATAACCTGAAACTATATTCTAATGTTACTAAGAAAATTGGGGACCATGATCGGGTGTAGGTGGAGTTATCAAAAAGGCTATATGGAAAAATTTAAACCTCCAAAATTACAATACATAATAAAACTAATCCAATAATATTTTTTATAAATTATCCATCTTTGTCATTAGGTAAGATAATGCTTTCACCAATAAGTTTGGGTTCAAATTATCCATGAATGGCATCATTATAGCTAATGTAATGTAATATATACCTATATAAGTTGTACCTAAATTATCCACCTCTCAACCATTATAAAAAAATAATAAAAGTCTCTCAAATCTACATATAAATGCCAATATAAGCTATTATGAACAATAATTCAACATCTATGAGTTAAAACTTAAATTTGTACAAATAATTATTTTTATGTACTAATCCATTATGGAGATATATCTGTAGCTTACTATGTATTGATGTTACTTATAGCTTACTTTAAGTTATATTAACTTTCATGAGGTAACTTTTGTATGTCATTGTCTTCAAACAAATTATGAATATTAATAAAAAAATTGTAATATGAATATTAGTAAGTTAATTTTAGGAATTATTTTTTTTAACAAAAAAATATTAATATGATAGAATAAGTTCATCATCTTGAATGCCATGGTGTTGAAACAACTATTTATGACATCGTCAAAACTAATCTGGAGTATTCATAAAATAAAACATGAAAATTTTAGGTAAATGATATAATTAAAATTAGAACTTAAATTTAATATATTTTAAAAAACTTACAACAACTGGACCGAAAGATAAAGGTTAAACTATAGATTTCTATGATATCCGGTATAGGGATGAAAAAAGAATGTATACACTATAAGTTTGCTTATGTTTCAATTGAATACATATGATGCCAAAAATATATTAATCATAAAAGTTATTACTCATGAAAATGGTATAAACAAAAAAAGGTAAATCCTAAAATCCATACTAAAATATAAAAGATTCTCAAATTGGTAGACAATAATCAACATTGTAAATAATAGCTATTGTACCTTAGGAATTAATAAACTTAAAAATTAGGAAAAGAATCAAACTTTTAGGTTAATGTCAAAAAAATAGAGACTGTGGCTAAAACTATCATAGTTTAAGTAAATGTTTCAATCTAAATATATATTGGAGATACATAGAGTTGCTACATAAAAAAACCTCTGAATATAGATGAAAAACATATAAATCATTTTTTTAACTAACATAGACTACACAGTACCATAATATTCTAACCCGTGCGAGAGCACGGGTTGATGAACTAGTATATAGAGTTTAGAGTTGCAAAAGAGAAAGACTCAAAACACCTAACGCAGATATAGAGCCAACAGAACAAGCAAAAGAAATTATCTGATCTAAGCCCTCCAGTACAACAAACATGAGCAGCGAAAAGTGTATTCCAATCACAACAGGTCGCCTATTTCTTCGACAGCTAATCCATTACTTTTTCCAGGCTGATGATCCGTTGTGCTATCTGACATACCTTTTACAATTCTACATTTTGAAAAAAAAAAAAGCCACTGAGACATCATGTATATGAGTACAAATCTAAATCAGTTCTCTTATATTTGAAAAAAGTTATGCCTCACTTGTAATAAGCATGCATGAATTACATATGCATGTTATTCTTCTAAAAGAAAAGCTTAATATGATACAATGACTGCTTATTGGTGAAGAGGATTTTAACAAATTAATTAAAGTAGGCAGCTTTAAGTATTTGAGTTTTCACAGTTCCCAATATGCATATGTGTGTCATTTCTAAATTTCAGCAGTAGATCAGCAAGTGGAGGTGAAAATGCATACCTAAAAGCAAAGACATTTCATCTTGGAACTTTGCATTCCATGTTCAAATGGTTTGTCTAGAATTGTAGATAGCTGTAAATTAGGTCTATGATGATACAATCAGATATTACATGGACACTTCCAACCATGCACTGCAACATCATCATGCACTATTTTATTACACTTCTTGGTACATAACTAACTCAAAACTAATAAAAATTCTCTGTAGCGAACTCCTTAACTCGCGAACTAGGTCTCTGGTGCAATACTGCAATGGTGGACACATAGTAACTTTTTGATGAGTTTGGGCTCTACTTGCACTCTGCAGCTCTACACGTATGGTACTACCCACCAGTTATACAAAATACAATACAAAGCTAATGGAGTTAGTGAATGGTGACACCAGTCAAGGGCCTACAGGGCTGCTGAGCCGGCAGTGGCTAAGAATGCAAGAAGCAGCATCTGAAGAAAGGGGAGTCCGTTGGGTAAGATACCTAACTCAAAGACACAAAAAGATGAAGAGCATATAAAACACCACATTAAGAGCATCTCCAAGAGACATGCTATCCGTGTTTTGTATGCTATATTTAACTTTTCGAGCAAAAAAGTGAACTCTAACAGTTATGCTATCTTGTTTTTGTAAAATAGCAAGCCCGGCTATTCCTACAATCTCGCATGGTAAATATAGCTTGCATGTGCCGCTAGCCATGTGCTTTGCCATAATAGAAAGATTGTTGGAGTTTTCTTGTTTTTGCATGGTTTTCTATTTCGGAGCTTGGCTAAATGATGAGTTTAGCAATTTATTTTTAGCAACTCTCTTGGATGCAGGGAACATGATTTGCTGACTAAAGGGTATGCATGCATTCAGCAACATTTGTACAGCTAATTATTCAATTTAATGACTTAACTACAAAATATTTCTCGGGATCACTGCCATGGATGTCCTGTATACTACCTCAACAATGTCTAGAGTTAAATGAAGAAGAGATCCATTTGATGCAGGGAACATGATTTGTTCAATTTTGTAGTTCTTTTTCCTCTCACTACAAACGCGGTTGTCTTCCCACATATATACTAGGGCTTCAAGGTTGTATATAGTCATCCTTAATCTTGAAATACCACACAATATTACTTAACTAGCAGCTAATTTGAAGTATTTTAATTATCTTCCACCATTTATTTTGGGGTTCCAAGTTCCAACTAGAACCACTACAGGAGGCTGGTTCTTCGCGAACTTTCAGGGACATTCGGCACAGGCCAGCGGGCCTTCGGCGAAGGCTTCACCGAAAGTTTTTGTGGGACAATCGGCGAAGGTGCTACGGGAATTTTTTTCCCGGCATAGGCCCTTCGCCGACAGCCGTCGGGGGGACCACTTTCGGCAAAGCCTTCGCGAGAACCGAGAACAACTGTTGGTGAAGAAAAGTAGCCGTTAACGGACCGCGGTTTTGGCGGCCCGTTCTTGTGGCCGCCCGAATACGGCGATCGGCGAAGAAACTTATTTTTCTGAACTTTTTTATTTTATAAAACCCTTTGCCGAAAGCCCGGTCGGCGAAGAATTTTTTTATTTTTTATATTAAAACCTTCGTTGAGGAGGTACTCGGCAAAGATGGCTTCTTTGCCGAGTACACATCACCCCCCGCTCTCGACAAAGAATTTTATTTTTTTATTTTTAAAAACCTTCACGAAAGCACCGTGTATCGAGGTACTCGGCAAAAAGAAGAAGCCTTTGCCGAGCCGCCGAAAAAACTGTCCGGCAAAGCCGGGAAGGCGGCCGTTCGGGCTCCGGCTTTTTGCGAATGCAATTGAAAAAACTCTCGGCAAAGGCTTGTTTGCCGAGAGCAGCTCTCGGTAAAGAACTGAAAAATTATAGTTTTTTATTTGTTTACGCTTTCCACCTTGACAAATAAACACATATATAATATATATCACATCCATTGTATCCGCGTAACATATATAAATCATATTTCACATATCCACCACATAAAACACAGCGATATATCACAGAACCCATATTAAACATGTCTCACAAGTATAACATCAAGTCCACAAGTCTAACATCATGTCCACAAGTCCAACATCATGTCCACAAGTCCAACATCAAGTCCACAAATGGTCCGCACAAGTCTAACGAGTCTCACAAGTTCATTCTTCGGGGTTTAAGGGTGGGAGAGGTGGATACCGATGGTTCGGGGGACGGAAGCCTTGCTCAACACACGGAACAACTACAGCCGGCTGATTCGACCCCGCCGATCCAGAGTGGAAGCCTTGCGCAAAGAAGACAAGTGTTAGACATGATTACTTGAAAAACGAAAGTCGAAACTCAAACCGGCCCGAGTGCGGAAAGCGGCTATGGAGCGGCCGGCCCTAGGAGCCCAGTGGCGGGAGTCAAACCACGGCCCCGGAAGGAACCTAGTAAGCTCCTCGAACTTGGCCGCCATTGTAAACTGCGTGGCCTCCACCTCCTCCTCACGGCGCCTCCTTTCCTCCGCTGGCGGTTGTGCTTGCTCTGACGTAGTCGCGTTTCCTCTTCTACGAACCTACAACATTTAGCCGTCGTTGTTTGATAATGCAAACGTTACTAGGCGTGTAAAGGCGAATATGCGTCGAGTAATGCAAACCTCAAAAGGCGCCGACCGCGCCCCATCACCACTTCGGTCGAGGGCGTATCGGCGGGTCGTCTCCATCCTCCGTGCTCGGACTTACGCTGGTCGAGGCGGAGTTGTTGATGATGCCGTCGGCGATGCCCAACCTCCCATGCTTCTTGCCACCAAAGTGGCCCATGGCGATGCCGATATCAATGTCATGGGCGCCGTGTACTCAACGATCTGGTTGCCCACCGGGGTTGTTGTATGCCTCCCGCCCGTCGTTCACGCGTCGTGGGAAGCGTTAGAGGTCGACTTGACCTTGTGCGACATGCGAGAAGGCCTACCGGTCGGTCGCGTGTCTTGTCGGGATCGCCCGGCCGAGCTACGAGAAACAAAGGAAGAGGATTAGTGTCTTTGGATGGCTACAAAAGAAGTTTTTACTACCGTGGCAAAAGAAAAGCACATACCCAGGATTCTTTGTACCCCGCAAGGCTCCGGCTGCCTTGGTGGTGTGCTGGCCCCGGCATCACCAAACGCCGGTCCGTGCAACCTCGTCGCCCCCTTTGCCGGTCCTCCGTGAACCACTTGTCAACCATCTGGTCCCAAAAAGGGCCATGGGCGCGCAATCAATAGGGGCGCATCTACACGCCGTGACAAAATTTCAGATTAGAAGATCACACTAAATATATTAAATCGGCGAGCTCCGCTTAGTGTTGTTCCCGCACCTCTATGAACCGCTCATGGGTCAACATCATCGTTCTTGCACGATTCCTTGGTCACCTTCACCAAGGCGACGAGGGCGCTGGGGCCGAGGCGGCGAGGCGGCGGGCGGCGCGCGCGGGGAGGCGGCTCCGGCGGCCCGGCGGCGGCGTGTGTGCGTGCGTCGCGTGAGTGTATGTGGTGTGTCGCGAGTGTGAGTGTGTGAGCTGAGTGTGTAGGGTTTTCTTTTTTATTTGTTTCTATCTTCGCCGACAACCGGATCAGGGGGCGTCGGCAAAGGACGGTCTTTTGCCGGCCAGCGGGATCGAGGGCCGTCGGCAAAGTCTAATCTTTGCCGAGAGCCGGATCTGTGGGCCGTCGGTAAAGTTTTAAAATTTTTGGCAGCCGGCCCACGTGGCCTAAATCTTCGTCGACCGCCCGGTTGGTGCCGTCGGCAAAGAATCCATCTTTGCCGAGGGTCATCATCTAAATACCTCGGCAAAAGAGGTTTTTGCCGAGAGCCCATCCACACTCTCGACAAACATTTATTTTTTTAATTTGGCTTCCATATTTTTACGTAGCCTTGCTACAGTAAAAACTATGTTGAAGTTTGGTAATTTTTTCGACCTTTTATTATATTTTTATGAATTTTCGGTGTTTTTCTTGCTTTTTTTTTTCGAAACTAAATTTTGACCTGCAATTTATTCGAATAATGGATCTAAGCGATTTGAAAAATTATATTCATGCTTGTGAGTGTACCTTAAGGCCTCATCGGTCCACCCCCAAAATTCAAGCATCTTGTGCGTGAAACATGTCCACTCACTTGTGGGTGAGTCATTTTGAAATTCTACAAAATGCAAATGAAATAGAAAAACATGAAATTTGACGAGTCATCGTTATATTGCATGTGTACAGTGTGGTAAAATTTTAAAAAGGTTTCATGCAAGTTTGCATCCCGGACTCTTTGAAACCTAGACATCTCAACTTGAGTTTCTCTTATCACATGCGGGGAGATGTCTTGGTAATCGCCATCCAAGATGCAACCGTCCACGAAATCGACTCAAATTTTTTCCATAGTGTACACATGCGATGTAAGGACAACTCGTCAAATTGCATGATTTTTCAACTCCGTTTGAATTTTATAGAATTTTAAAACAATCGACCCGCAAGTCGGCCCGGCGTGTTTCGCGCACAAGATATTCGAATTTTAGTGTTTGGCCATGGATGAGGACTCAAGATACACTTACAATCATGTTTATAAATTTTTGCATCATTTAGATCCATTATTGGAATCACTTGCAGTTCAAATTTTAGTTTTTAAAAGAAATTCAAATAATACGTGAAAATTAAGTAAAATATAGTAAAAAGATTGAAAAAAATTGCAAACTTCAACAACAAACCTGCAAGTACTGTAGCTAAGCTAGAGAAAAAGTTGTGACGGCTAAATCAAAAAAAAAAATTGTGCTTTGCCGAGAGCTCTAAAAAAAAGCACTTTCGGTAGAGGCAACCCGTGCCGAGAGTGGAGATTAGGGTTCTCGGCAAAGGAAACCTTTGCCGAGTACCCTACAATGAACACTCGGCAAACACAAATACTTGGTAAAGTTTGGCGACACGTGGCGACGTTTGGCGGAATTTTAAAAAAACACTTTGCCGAGTTTTTTTTTGTTCTCGGCAAAGGTTTTTTTGCCGAGGGACGACGGCAACTTGTCGGCAAAGTTTATGCAACCGACGGGCGTTACGTCCGGACCGGTCGATGCCGATAGCCTACCTTCGCTGCACAGCACCCTTTCCGCGAAGACAAGCTACCGACGGCCGCCCTTCGCCGACTATCGGAGCCGAAGCTTCGCCTAAGGTTCTTCTTTTGCCGAGAATGCGGTACTTTCGGCGAGTAGGCTTCGCTGAAAGTTTTTCTTTGCCGAATCGCGGCCGTCGGCGAACAAACTCTTTGCCAAAAGTTTTTTTTTTTTTTGGGCTGTCGGCAAAACGCAGCGACCGTCGGCGAAGACCCAGTTTCCGTAGTGAACAGTTCATCTGTTTGAACTAATGAAATCTCAGCAAGCCTTATGCTCTCCATCCTTGTGGATGTCAATTGTTTTTTGTAGTCAAACGCACAGGGAAACTACATATTAATATGTTGATTTTCTAAAAGCACAAAAGAAAACAACCGAAGACTCTTGGGGAAATCATACTAGCTTAACCTTTGTTTTTGAGCCGTTTGGAAAATTCCCATTTCTAGTTTCCAAAGATCTCTCCTGCCTCCAGGCCCTAGGCCATTAGGTAGGAAACAATGCATTGCCGATCATCATAACTCTTGACCCCTCAATTGCATATTTTTCACCAACAATGCATCTGTTCCATGAATTACGTGAGCCACCATGCATTATCCCTATGCACTGCTACAAAGACGTTGTTTTGTCTCGGATGTGTGTCAAATTATCATCATGGAAAAAGGAAAACCATCAGGGAAATCAATTTTGTCGATCGAGGAACTGATAGGAAAATTCCATCCATCAAGAGTGGACTGACACAGAAATAATAGACTTCTCTTGTGAGTCTCCCAACAGTAATATATATAACAGTAATAAGGTCAATTGTTATCTTTGAAAGTGTCTGGGACAATACTATTATTGGTGGGTGTATTGTAGTTTTTTTTGTCAACCACCTGTCATGCACATTTGTTGTGTAGTGTAGGCATCCTTCTTGGAAATACAGATATTTCTGTTGGTTATAGGCCATTTGTTTTTCCATAAGTTTCCCTTCACGGAAACTACTATTCGAAACAACACCAGATAAATTTGTAGCGACATGAAATATCACAATGTTACATGTTCTGATCCACTTTGTATTCCAAGAAATATAGACACAACACGAAAACTGCAATTGCCTTGGCGACCCAGAATTTCCTTAGGGGCCAAAACCAAACCGCCAAGAAAATGGTAGTTTCCTTGACAAGTACTACTCCACACTAAAGGAAACATATATTCCTTGTCGGTTTCCTTGCAGGTGAAGAGTAGCTGAGGAAACAATAATTATCTTGGCATTCTAGAGTGCTTCCTTGGTGGTTGTTGCCCCTAAGGCAAATTAATTTACTTGGCGGACCCTCGGTTAAGGAAAGTGTTGGTGGTTGTAATCACTATTGCAAACAGGCACATTGCCGAAAGTGTTAGGGCTTTTGCCGAGTGACAAATATCGGGCACTTTCGGCAAAGACCCTCTTTATGAGTGTTGCACTCGGTAAAGGCTGAGGCTTCGGCAAAGGAGGCTTTGCCGAAGTGTCGCGCTTCGGCAAAGCCTAGCACTCGGCAAATTAACTTGATACTCAAGAAAGCCTCCTCTTTACTGAGTGCCGGGCTCTTGGCAAAGAACAGCCGTCCTCGCCATCGTTTTTTGCCGATTTGTCAACTGTTTTTTGATCTCGGCAAACTTGGTTACTTTGCCAAGCGCCCGGGCATTTGGCACTCGGCAAGGACCAACTTTGCCAAGTGTCACTTTTGACACTTGGCAAAGTATATAGTTTTCTTTGGATTTTCTTATCCAAAGTTTTTCAAAGGGCCATGTGCTACAGTATTTGGTACAATATGTTTAAATTTGAATTTTTTTGGACTTTTCTTATATTTTTAAAATTTATCTCTTTTATTTGAATTTTTCATAAGCCAAATCTGAACTGCAAGTCATTCGAATAATGTGAAAAAGTGAATAGAAAAATGATATTCGTGCTATTAAGTCTAATGTGAGGATTCATCTAGGGAGACCCCAAAATTTCAAACATATTGTTTAAGAAACATTACCATTTACTTACTTGGTGAATTGTTTTAAAATTCTATAAAAAGCAAACGAAGCCCAAAAATTATGAAATTTGTCGAGTTGTCGTGATATCGTATGTGTAGGCTGTGATAAAAATTTGAGAAGGTTTTGTGCATGTTGTCACATACCATGGCACAAAACAGGACATCTTCACATGAGCTCTAATACGAGAAAATCAAAAACATTGCCAACTACAAAGTTTCATAACTTCTCTAGATCTACAAAATTTATTTCGGTCATTTGTTCATCCAACATAACGGTAGTAACATTTGTTCACAAATCTTAGATATCTCTGTTCTTGTTTCATAAACTATACAAGATATATGAGAGAGATGTATATTATACGAATAACGTTACTATCGCTTTGTCAAATGAAGAAATTACCAAAGTAAACAATGTAGGTCTTGAAAAGTTATACAACATTGTAGTTGAAAACTTTTTCATTTCAATTTGTTCAGAGACTCAAAAACTGCTTTGAAAAACTGATTTACCGATGGCCAAAAAAAAACACCGCATACAAAAACATCTCTTTGCTGAGTACCAAAAGAAACACCCGTCAAAGATGCATTTTGCCGAGTGCCGAGAAAAGAAACACAAGACAAAAATACATCTATGTCGAGTGCCAAAAATAACAGTCGGAATAATAAATTTCGCCGAGTGACGTAAAAACACTCGGCAAAATACGTCTTTGCCGAGTGTGGCTTGGTTGGGTTTTTTTCTTCTTGATTTGACGCCGCAAAGATGATCTTTGCCTAGTGCCCGATAAAATACACTTTCGGCAAAAGAGTGGGATTCTAGTAGCGGCACGTATGTTCCGTGAGGTCAGTGTTAGGAAATAAAAGGTGCCATTCAGATGATCTAAATATGCAACCAGTTCTGGTGAATGTTGGATCATTTTGTTCATTGCTCCACGTAAAAATTTCGAACGTGTAGAGACGAGGGTGGTGAAGGGCCTTGAGTGATGTATATGTGATTGACAAACACTATTGCGTGTGATATGTTTGCCTTGGCTCGTGACATGCAGGTGATGAGGGTGGTGAAGGGCAACCCGCGGGCTTGGCATCGGAGGACCCAGAGGACCGCGCAGCGGCATGGACGGCTCACATGGTGCTACATCAAAGCAATGAAGCGTCGAGGGCATCGATCGTCGGCCAAATCAAGTGGACACAATGGCAAGCTCAAAGTAGATGGCTCGTGTTGTGCGACCATGAAAAGAGGTGAAGGTGTCAGAGACTCAAAGCTTGGCGGGAGGTCTTGGACACGTGTCAGGTAGGTTTTTGGCGGGTTTCCCCACAAAAATCACCGAGGAAGGGGTTTCGGGTTTGGGCCTCAAAACCGAGGGCGGTTGCGGAATCGATGTGAGTCGGGTGCCGGATCAGAGGACACGTGGCAGGTTCATGGACCATGTGTGGAGATGAAGCCGAGGTTTCCTTGAAGCAAGTCATCATGCGTATATTTAGTCGATGATTACCTTTTATCTTGAGCCTTGTAGTAAGGTTGAATTGCCCAGTAACTCGTCATTCCTCCTTCCCCATGGTTTTAAATTCTTGCGATCCTGTCTCAATTCCAATTCAAACCTTAATTAATTACGAAGATAAAATAAAAAGAGCTTAATTACATACCTACTCCTTGACATATTCTCTCGTGACGCGCGCTCACACACATGACAAACCAGACCAGGCAAGGCCTCTACTTGTTTTTAACGAGGAAATAGCATGAGGGCTACGTCGGCCCAAATTTCTTATTACCAGGTCGTGAGCGCGCCAGGTCAACTTGGTTCAGGTGAAACTCGTTTGGACGAAGTATCGATCACTCTATTCCCAGCTACGCCTGATGCTTCAGATCGAGTTATGGACCGTTTCTTCTTCATTAGTCGTCATTGGTGTGTCCCTGTCCATGATGAAAATCAACCACGGGGTTTACGTGTCTCTCCCATTTTTTTAGAAAGGGACGTGTCTCTCTCATAAAACAATATGCATTTTGTTGTAAGCAGGTGGGAAAGAAAGAAGCGTGTGCGTGTCACAAAAAAAAAAATACTCATTAGAATTCTCTGACTCTTTCTATGTTGACCGAGAATACACAACCATCCTACAAGTTGTATATATATAGTACCTGCACTAATGACACCAATTAACTACACACATCATCGGAGAACAAAACACATGGGACTCTACTCTTCATCTCGTGGCGGCCCTGTGGCCTCGGCGCTACTGCTTTGCTTCTGCATTCTGTTCTCGGGAGTACATGGAGGATCTCGCAGGGTAAGCAAGCATGCATGCCTACTTCTTAATTTGATCACTAGCAAGAGAGGTTTAGCTTAAAGACGATTCATGTTTCTTTAATCTCCTATGTTTGCAGCTTTATATCGTCTACCTAGGAGATGTGAAACATGGACACCCAAATGATGTCATCGCTTCACACCATGATATACTCAGCAATGTTCTTGGAAGGTACGTATATAGCCCACTTTCAGTTAGACCGACCATTCCTCGAAGATCGGTAGCAATGTTAAGCCATCAAGCTAGAATTAATTGTGTCTTTCTCATGTAACTTCAGCATGGAGGATTCTTTGGCTTCCATGATTCACAACTACAAGCATGGCTTCTCAGGGTTCGCAGCCATGCTTACTCAAGACCAAGCCAAGCAGCTTGCAGGTCAGCCGGGCTTCCTGCTCGAACAACGAGGACCATGTCTCTCGTCGCATTACTCCACACAGCCACCAAAATCGATCTGTGACGCCTTTGTGCCTTTTCTATGCAGAGATTCCGGACGTGATCAGTGTGAAACCCAGCAGAAGGTGCAAGGCGACAACCACTCGAAGCTGGGACTTCCTCGGCGTGAACAACCAAATGCCCAATGACCTCGTCAATAAAGGCAGATATGGTGAGGACATCATCGTCGGAGTTGTAGACACTGGTATCTGGCCAGAGTCTGCAAGCTTCAGCGACCAAGGGTACGGCCCCGTGCCGTCACGTTGGAAAGGCGTGTGCCAGCTCGGAGAGGCCTGGGGCAGCAGCAACTGCAGCCGCAAGATCATCGGCGCACGGTTCTACAGCGCCGGAGTGCCCGAGGAGGACCTCAAGCTCAACTACCTCTCGACCCGGGACGCCGACGGCCACGGCACGCACACGGCATCCACCGCGGCAGGCTCCTTCGTGGAGGGGCCAGCTTCCGTGGGCATGGCCTCGCCGCCGGCGTCGCTCGAGGCGGCGCGCCCCCCACGCCCGCATCGCCGTCTACAAAGTCCTCTGGCGGCGCGGTCCCGACGGCGAGAGTTCTGGCACCGATGCCGCCCTGCTCGCGGCCATCGACGACGCCATACACGACGGGGTGGACGTGCTCTCGCTGTCGGTTGGTGGTTTCGGCGACAATTCCTTCGGCGCTCTGCACGCGGTGCAGAAAGGGATCACCGTCGTCTACTCTGCCGGGAACGATGGGCCTAGTCCGCAGACTGTCAAGAACACGTCTCCCTGGGTCATCACCGTTGCGGCGAGCAAAATTGATCGGTCGTTTCCGACCCTGATCAAGCTGGGAAACAAGCAACGGATCGTGGTAAGTACCGGATACAAACCAGCAAACTCACCAATTGCGATCGTTTCCCTTGATAGTACCAGCAAACTCACAAGCTTGCCACGGTCTAGTTTCTTGCCCTGAGCAATTTTTTCTTTTCGCTCTTGCAGGGACAATCGCTCTACTATCAAGGGAAGAACATATCCAGGAGCATTTTCAGAAGTCTTACAGACGGTGGCCAGTATGTAAAAAACATTAATTGAATTTCTGCAAATATGTGGCATAAATTCAGCAACTGGTCAGAAATTAAACTTGTTGCCTTGTGTGGTTAGGTGCACGGCAGGTGATCTAAACGGTACTGATTTCAAAGGGAAAATTGTGCTTTGTGCAACACCAAATTCACCCACGGAGTATGGCCCGTTTGCGATATTCGGTCCAGCCATACAAAATGTCCGAGCTGGAGGGGGATCTGGCGTTATTTTCGTTCAGTATACGACAGACATTCTCACAGCATGTGGAGGCATTCCATGTGTTCTTGTGGATATTGACACTGGCAAAAAGATCAGGAAATACATCGACACCACCAGGTACATCAATTTCAGAATCCTAATCAAGACTATAATTTTAGGGTGGGCTGAACACCATCTAATCAAGCTTAACTTGTCCTAATATATGTAATTATACAAAAGATTTAAGGGGGCTTAGGGCGGGCTCCACATAGTTTGGAGCTGTAGGGGGGCTGGAGCCCGGCTAGCCCCCCTTCTAGCTCCGTCCATGATTACTGCACAATAGTAGCAGCTCTTGATCATGCTCTGCAGTGAGCTGAACATTTTCTGAGATGAATTTCTGGTTGTTTCAAGCAGCTCTCCAGTGGCAAAGATTGATCCGGCCCGAAGCATTACAGGTAAAGACATCCTGGCTCCAAAAGTGGCATCATTCTCTTCGAGGGGCCCATCACCCGACTATGCTGATATCATTAAGGTAACACAAGGGCAGCCTAACATAAGATATATAGCCATGACCTGCCATCTCATTCTGCTTTTGCTTCCTCAACAGCCTGACATAGCTGCACCTGGAGCCAACATCTTAGCAGCAGTGGGGAACTCCTATGAAATTTATTCAGGGACATCAATGGCTGCCCCTCACGTAACCGCATCATCGCGCTGCTGAAATCTCTGCATCCAAATTGGTCTCCTGCTGCACTGAAATCCGCTATAATGACTACAGGTATTTAACAGCTAATTTAGAAGATAACTTCTAAAGACATGACTTGTTGCTAGGCAGTGTTACATGTGTCTTACCCCTGTTTCATTTTGCACGGTGAAGCATCTGTAACTGACGAACATGGAATGCCGATACTGGCGGAAGGATTGCCTCGAAAGATCGCCGACCCATTTGACTATGGAGGTGGGCACATCAACCCCAACAGAGCAGCTGATCCCGGCCTGATTTATGACATCGATCCGAATGATTACAACCACTTCTTTGGTTGCACCGTCACCAAGACATCAGCAAGCTGCAATGAAACACCAGCACCAGGGTATCTCTTGAACCTGCCATCCATCTCGGTTCCAGACCTCAGGTATCCAATTAGCATACCGAGAACAGTTACAAATGTAGGCGAGGTCGATGCAGTTTACCATGCTACCATTGAGAGCCCAGCTGGAGTCAAGATCGAAGTTGAACCGCCCGTTCTTGTATTCAATGCAGCAAACAAAGTCCATACGTTTCAGGTCAAGATATCACCTATTTGGAGGTTACAAGGGGATTACACATTTGGCAGCATTACTTGGTACAATGGTAAAAAGACAGTGCGAATTCCAGTGGCAGCCCGGATCACAATTCATGATTTGTTTGCGGATGTTGCATAACATAACTGAGGTGAAACATGCAGTAACATGATAATGTTCTTGTACATTTAGCATAGTGTTTCGAACACTGTACAGATACAAAATTAAGAAATACCATGATCCAATATAGCTTTACTCGTATAATTCCTTTTTGTTATTGGGATCAGACAAACAGCTACCATTATTGCACAGGCTAAATTTGAATAAATTCTGTGCCCTCAGAGTTCGATCATCATCAGAAGAAAAAATGGTTTTGCTATGTTCTTCTGTGCGAGTTTATACCACTTGGTTAAAGAAGGAAAATCACTAAACTAAAGGAAATTCGATGCAGGTATCGACAAGGCTACCGTCAAGACAAATTACTAACCTCCATTATAAATACATGTTTGTCGATTCCCCACATACACCCCCGATTCCCCTAATGTAAGACATTATATATGGTATCTAATTTTCAATGACCTCCGTGTCAAGTCAACCAACCAAATTTTCCTCTTCTCCCATGTCTGTCATCACTGTATTACTCCCTGGGTCAAGAAAAATTATTGTCACTTTTGGGAGTCAAATAAACTCAAACTTAATCTCTACTCCTAAAAAGGATGGAATGTTATCTACGCCAGGCTAATCCGTCCGCCCCTAATCCCGTTCGCCCGGCTAATTAAGTCTTTCCATCGCTACCCAGGATCGCCCGGACATCAAAACCGCTCCCCGCGCTTCCTTCCACACCCAGCGGTTCCAATACTCGCGGTCTCATCCGCCCCTCTTGCCCACCGACAGACGCCGACGCCGCCCGATCAGAAGCCGCCCCCGTCGAAGGCATCCCCGCTGCCCGTCAAAGCCGTCCGTGGCGCCCGCCCGCGGCGGCCCGCCGACACCGTCGCGCGCCGCCGCTCGACCTCTAGATCTTGCAGTTCATGGCCATGGAGCGGCTGATTTGGGCGGACTCGCCGACACGAACCGTTCAGGAGCTGCAGCTGGATGCCGCGGGGGCCAAGCGCCCTGCTTCGACCGCATCGGCGAGCTGCTCAGCGGTGCATGGCACGGCTGGTGGGCGAGTTGAGGGCGCTCGCCGAGCGCCCCAACGCCGATGACTTCGAGGAGGGGCGGCTACGACGACGAGCCGATCCCGATAGCCAAGCGGTCTCGGACTATGACGTGGTGTAGCGATGCTCTCTCGCCGGGGTCCATTGCCAACGTGCACCAGATTGCCAGGAGGATGGTGGGCGCTAGCTTTGGCCGCGAGTGCACTAAGGCCTACACCGCGGGCGGCGTCACAGCTTTGTTGGCGAGTGTTGCGCTCCTCGGCGTCCATTCCCTCACCGCCCGAGGTCGTTCATGCCTCGCCCTGGGAGGAGCTTGAATTCGACATCACTTGCTGAATCCCGGCCTTCAACATGGTGTTTCACATCCCGCGGCCTTGAACATGGTGTCCCACATCATTCCTTTCCGTGCACACTTGAACATGGTGTCCCACATCATTCCTTGCCGTGCACATTGCATGGATCATGGATGTTCTTCAAAAGAATTTGGATACCAAGTCTAAGATATAACGTGATCCATCTCTTGCTGCTATTTTCTTGATGAATAATGGCAAGTACATCATGCAGAAGGTGAATGACAGTGAGTTGGGTGTCTTATTCGGTGATGAATGGATCAAGCAGATGACGACTAGAGTTTGCCGCTGGAGCATGGATTATCAGCGGACAACATGGGGCAAGGTTACATCTGTGTTGCGAAAACTGCGTATGTTTAATACATACTTCAAGGAGATCTATGCAGCACAGTCAGAATGGGTGATCGCAGATGAGTAGCTAAGGGTGGACATTAGGGCAGCAGTGGAGGAGACAGTGATGCCAATTTTAGCACGGTAGCGCAAGAATGTAACCTTGAGGAGAAGCGGCATTCGTGCCTACTCCGATGGTGCAAGAGCCCCATTTTATGCTACCTGTTGTTGCTGGATCCACATCATAAGACACTATGGTTGCGACACCTGCTGACTGTTCGCCTATTGGCAATTGCGACCAGTAATTCGAAACCTATCCTTCAGGAGCCGAGTGAAGCCGTTGTCGCGCAAGAGCAGCAGTAGCCTCAAAATGAATAGCCCCAAGTGGACAAATTGCTAGTTACAAAAGCCTTCTAGCAGACCGCAAAGAGCTAGAAAATCTTCAATTTCAGATGACTACATTGTCTATGAATGCGAAGAAGTTCAGATAGAGGGTGATCTCAGTTCATTTGAAGAAGCCATGGGAAGCGCCAAAGCATCTAAGTGGCATGAAGCCATGGAAGATGAATTGAGATTCATGAGCACTAGTAAAGTTTGAGAACTGGAAGAAATTCCTAATGGAGCAAAAATAGTAGACTGCAAATGGGTTTACATGGTGAAACGTGACTCCAAAGGGAATGTAGAAAGATACAAGGCACCATTTGTGGCAAAAGGTTTTACCGAAAGAGAAGGGTAGATTATAATGAGATACTCTCTTTTGTCTCGAGCAAGGATTCTTTCAGAATCATAATAGCCCTAGTAGCACATTTTGATTTGGAGTTGCATCAGATGGATGTAAAGACAATATTTCTAAATGAAGGCTTAGAAGAAAAAGAATACATGGCACGACCGCAAGGTTTTGTTGTGTAAGATAAAGAAAGAATGAGATGTCGCCTAAAGAAATAAGTCTATGCACTAAAGCAAGCATCTAGATAATGTAATTTGAAGCTCGATCATACGATCAAAAAGTTTTGGGTTTTAAAGGGAATGTTGAGGACAATTGCGTGTATGCAAAGTTTAAGAATGGGAAATATATTTTCCTAATACTGTATGTGGATGACATTCTACTAGCAAGTAGTGATGTTGGTCTGCTGCAGGAAACCAAAAGATTTTTGTCCTCAAATTTTGATATGAAGGATACTGGTGAAGCCTCATTTGTTTTGGGCATAAAGATTCACCGAGATAGAAGCAAAAGGGTATTAGGATTTTCTCAAGAGGCATATATATAGAGAAAGTTCTAAAGAAATTCTATATGCATAAGTGCAGTTCTTCATCCGCTCCTATTGACAAATATGGGGGACATCAATGTCCCAAGACCGAGTTTGAGCGTGATCGCATGAAAGCAGTTCCATACGCTTCAGCTGTAGGAAGTCTACAGTATGCGTAAGTGTGCACACGCCCAGATCTAGCTTTTGTAACGGGGTTGCTTGGTAGATATCAAAGTAATCCTGGTATAGAACAATGGAGTCTAGTAAAGAAAGTATTGAGATATTTGCAAGGAACGAAAAGTCTGATGTTAACCTACTGATAGTAGGATATTCAGATTCTGACTACGCAGGAGATGAAAGAAAGTCCACGTCAGGGTATATATTTACTCTTGCTCAAGGAGCTATATCGTGGAAAAGCCAGAAACAAACAAGTAACAATGTGTCATCGACGATGTATGCTGAGTTTATTGCTTGTTATGAAGCGTTAGGGAAGGTGAATTGGCTTAAGAAATTTATACCCAGTTTAAAGGTGGTTGATAGCATCGACAAACCACTAAAGTTGTATTGTGACAACGAGCCAGCAGTATTGTATGCTCACAACAACAAATCAACCAATGCCGCCAAGCACATTGAAATAAAGTATTATGTTGTGAAGGATAAAATCCGGGATCACGCCATTAGTCCCGAACATATAAGCACGAGAAAAGATGCTATGTGTTCGGGGAGGACATGTAGCCAAAGATGGGTTTAAGGAAAGCCCGTGATACCTGGATAGCAAGGGGCCTAAGGCGAAATTCATCTCTAAACAAAAAGTGCTTGTAGTTGTTGAGTCTAACGGTAATAATCGTGGACGACGAGGCATACTCAATGCACTGATTTGTGAAGGGGTGGGTTAACAAAGCACGAGGCGATAGATGAGATCAAGGGGGAGAATGTTAGATTGATCTCAAGGGGCCCAGCCCAATGATAGATGAGATCAAGGGGGAGAATGTTAGATTGATCTCAAGGGGCCTAGCCCAACAGCTGGCCCATTACCCCTTAATCGCACCCTGATCCGGGGCACCTAACCATAATGGTTAGTGGGCCCCATCGCACTGCGCTATAAATATAGAGTTGGGGCCGCCAGCACTGTTCACCGAGTTGACAGCCGCCACAATTTCCCCACCTACATTCCACAAACCTCCACCGATCAGAGTAGCGCAGCGAGCGGCGGGAAGCTCCACCGACGCCGCCCCACGGCGTACTCTTTCCGCACCGTCGTCGGGTAGTGCGGTGGAGACCTGAAGGCCGTCGGGATCTACGCCACGACTCCGTCACCATCACCATGGACGCCACCGGATCCAACCCCGCCATCAACACTGATGGTCATTACCCTAACCTTCTGTATCTTATTGTTCTAGTAGTTATTGTTCTAGTAGATCATGTTTAGGAACCCTATTTGTTATTCTAGCTGGTTTTCCCATGCTGATTTACTGCTAGAAAGATCCTCTATTATCTATCACAGGTGGCCTTAGTGATGCAACCATTGTCCTTAGAAGAGTGTGGTTTGGCTACTGAACAATAGACTGAAGCTAGAACTCTCTGCAGTTTTAGCCTGATTCTTGGGACCGTCGGTTCAAGCTTTTGTTCCTTTTGAGATCCATGAATATACAGGGGACATTAAAATTTCAGAAATGGATTTGGTAGAACCTTGTAATAGCAAACTTGCAATCAAACACACAATTCGGCGGTGAAGAAGCAAGGAATTGGAAAACAAGATGATGTCATTTAGGCGATTCTATAATCAATACGTGTGTGTACATAGAAAGGCAATAAAATCACTCCATCACTTGGGTCATACATAGAAAGGCAATAAAATTTGTTTTTAAAAAAATACATAGAAAGGCAACATCTTGATCTCCCAAAACAAGCAAGAAGGCGCTTGTTACGGTCTACAGATAACAGATATATCTAATAGAGTACTCTATCTAATATATCGAGTTGTAGTCAGTAGAAGGCACGGTGACGCCGGCTCCAGCTGCTCTGGCTCCTCTGGTACGGGTGATGGCGGCGTTGCTGTGGAGATGTGCGCGACTCAGCGTCAGACACCGGCGGAGACGGAGGTGGCGTGCTGGGGCTGTACTCGGAGTGGCCATGCGCCGGCCGCGCCTAGGTGGAGTCTCAGGCGTGTAGTCCGGCCATCCAGGACACCATAAAGGACTCAATGGTGAGTACTCTGGGCTGCCAGGCATGTACTCTGGAGTGGCCACGCGCCGGCCGCACCAGGGAGGAGTCTCAGGTGTGTATTCCGGCGATCCAGAACACGGTGAAGGACTCAAGGCCGTGTACTCAAGGGACACGGTGCCGCCTTGCGAAGGGGCTGGACGGAGTGTAGCCTGGAGACGCTGCCCGCTGCGATGACGGCGTCAGGGGCATGTACTCGGGCGACGCGGCACGTGGTGAGTACCCCGAAACGACGAGGGGCAGCAGAACCTCTCCCGTCGCTGATGACGCCGGTAGCTTCGGTGAAGAACTCCCGGAAGGAGTCTCGGGCGTGTACTCCGGCGTGGCGGCGGGCGTGTAGTCTGGAGATGCAGATCGCGCCACGGCGCCCGGGCGTGTACTCCGGCGGCGACCTGGCGCGCGGTGCGAATCCGCCCGGCGGCGCGGCGAACGGTAGAACCTGAACGCCCCGCCGCCGCCGCCACACATGTCCACCGCCATTTATGCAAGGCCCGCTGGACGACGCCGAGAAGCAGGAAGAGGCGGCCGCTCTAGAGGCAGAGGACGGGAACATCGGCGACTCGGCGGATCTCGGGAACACGACGGGGTGGGGTTCTTTTTGGCGGCGCAGCGTTGGATGGTGAAGAAGGGCAATTTGGAGGATGTGGTTGCCATGGATCCGCGCCGGCAAAATAGCCCGTGGTCGCGTGGACGTGTCCGACTCCAACTCAAATTTTTGGCGGGGGCGGCACCGTACCTTGCGCTAGTCTGTTCACCCCAATCGAATGGACACGAGTGGTTGCTGCACACAATACCATGGACTAAGAAATTTACGAAATTTACATGGTGCGGTTTCTGGGACAGATGCACCGATCGGTAAAAAACCTTGGGGAGGTCTGCATCCAACAAAATAAATGCAGCCACTAGGTTCAGAGGGCTGTTTTATATAATTGTTGTAGGTGCTTACATGATAGACATATTAGAAGACTTATCACAAATAATCCAGATTCGGTTATGTATTGTACTGTGTAATCTCAAAAAAAAAAAAAAAAAATATAGAGCCTTCGAGGATAGTACTAACAGAGATGGGGTTTGCGAAAGATATAAACTATGCAACTATCACATATCATTCTTCGAGGCTGGAACCAATCATCACCATAACAGTGAGGTGGATATAAACTATGCAACTATCACATATCATTCTTCGAGGCTGGAACCAATCATCACCATAACAGTGAGGTGGATATAAACTATGCAACTATCACATATCATTCTTCGAGGCTGGAACCAATCATCACCATAACAGTATCACCATAACAGTAAGGTGGAGGTAGTTTTCATTTAGCGCTATAAAATCTATAATTCAATTTTTATCTAGATTCATTGGGTTGGGAGATTAATAGATGTATACAAAATTTATATCTGCCTCATCTATTTCTATTTGATTTCATTACTATCCTTGCAACATTAAGATAATGGAAAAAGTCCAAATTACTACCTCCATCTATACACTAGGTCTAGATGACCCCCTAAAGTATCAAAAGGTTTACTTAACCCCCTCCTTTTGCTGAACCGGTTTAGATTTCACCTTTAACGCATACGCAAAACCGAACCTGCTGACTTTGCCGGTTGTTTTAGTACGGTTGACACCTCAACTACATTATGTGGCAGGGCAGGTATGTAGGTTTTTGGTTCAGAGCAGATTAATTAACCCGTTGTATTTTGGCCCCTTTGTTTAGCACACCAGTCGCCGCCACCGCCGTCTTCGATTTTTGCATCTGTTGAGTAAGATCAATCAGGCGTATGATCTGGAAGTGAAAGGATTGATCGGCGTGGACAAACCGAAAGGTGTAGATGTGTATCAATTTTTCGTTTTCATCGCAAACATGTGAACCCAAGAATAAATCAAAGAAGAGAAAGAACATGGAGAAAGGAAAAGAGGCAAGTGACATTCCGCTAGTGCTTTCACCCGAATCATTTTTCTGTCTTGTAATCTGAACTTCTTCTTGTTTTCCTCGGTACTGGATTGCAGTAGCGTGCAAAACAAGACAAGAAAAGCTACTGGGACTCAAAAATAAAGAAGACGATGGACGTGATATGCTTTCTTAGAGCAGCTTCAAGATCATTCGTGTGAAAAAAAATACTAGTCGTTGCCAAGCAAAGAACACATTATAGTCCATTTTTATGTAAAATGTGTTCTTACGTACTTTCTTAGCTTTTTGGGATTAATTCAAATGATACTGAAGTGGTCAATAAACATTGTGAGATTTTTTTTATGCTAAAAGTTACTGTTACTTTCACTTTAGATTTTTTCCCCTGTCAAACTATCAAATAATTGATACGTAAGTGCCATATAGGGGCTATTATGAACCAAAAAATGCATATTTGCCACGTCATGTAGCTGAGGTGTCAATTGTAGTTTTAAAAAACCCGGCTAAGTTACATCAAAGGTGAAATCTGAACCGGTTCAGCGAAAAGGAGGGGGTTAAGTAAACTTTTTGATACTTTAGGGGTCTTTTGGACTAAGTGTATAGATGGAGGTAGTAATTTGGACTTTTTCCTAAGATAAATATATAGTCCCTGTATTATGTTTAGGGTGTCTTTCCTATCTTTTATGTGAATGAGTAATTGCTTGGACCATTTATGGCCTTACTATTGTGTTGACGGAATGATTAGTGTTTTACAACCATGTCTTTTGTCCCATTGGATTGTGTTTTCTGCTCAACTATGTCTCAACAATGTTTCCCTCATTATACAACCATAGTTAGATATGGTTTTTCTTGGTAGTGGAAATAGCATAAATATTATCTCTTCCTTACCTTTTTTTGGTAGTTTTTTTTTGTACAATATATAATTTTGTTTCTTCTCCATTTAGCTTTTTAGTATGGTGAACACTAGTACCGATTCGATTTTGCGGCGGAGGCGAGATCTTTTCGCGGGCGGGCGCAATTTGCACCCGCCACGGAAATGATCCCCCCCGCCCAAGGCCAGCGGGGCAAAAAGCTACGTGGCGGGCGCTTAACGCGCCCGCCCCACGCAAAAGATCATCTTTTCGTGGCGGGCTCACGCAGCGCGACGCCACGCAAAAAGATCTTAACCGTGGCGGGTGCGTTGCGGCGCCCCGCCACGCCCTGCTTCTTTTTTGCGTGGCGGGCATATTAGGGCGCCCGCCACGCAAAAAGGCCGCAGCCTATATATAATGGGCGGCCGCCTCTTCATCTTCTCCACGAACTTCCTCTTCCAACTCTTGTGGGGAGGGAGGTTTTGATCCAAAAACAAAAACTTTGATTTGGGTGTTTTGGCTTTGATTTGGTGGAGGAGAAGACACTAATTGGTCGATTAATGCCTCTTTTGATCTTTCTTTCCCTCTTTTTTCATCCCCTCTCTAAATCTAGAGACATGAGGAGAGAGAAAACTGCCTTCTCTCTAGATCTAGATCTATGGTGGAACTTTTTTTTTTTGGTTTGGAGGAGATAGAAAACGCCTTTCTCTAGATCTAGATCTTTGGTGCAACTTCATCTCTTTTTTTTTTTTGGTTTTGGAGGAGAGAGAAACTGCATTTCTCTAGATCTAGATCTATGGTGGGACTTCTTCTCCTTTTTTTTTGGTTTGAGTACTATGTAACGGCACTAATTAGCTTTTTGGAAGAGCAGGGGATCGGGATGGAGGCACCGAGCCCAATTGGATGTATGAGATGAAGAGGGTTGATGACGCATACTATGATGAGGTGAAGAAGTTTGTTGCTCGGCGACGCGACGAAATGAATAATTCAACGAGCCCCGATCATCTGTCCCGCGCGCAAAATGCAAGAATCTGAAAGCGTTCTTCCGACATCGCCGTGCGATCTCACCTAATCATGCATGGCTTCGCCGGTGACTATTTGGTCCGGACTTTTCACGGGCGAAGAAGTTCCACCCTTCCGATCCACCACCGATCGATCCACCGAGCAGTCCCCGGCCGATGCGCAGACCAAAAAGTCCACCAGCCGGTCAATTCCATCGATTTGTTCGAAACCACGGTGGCGTCGGCGATGATGACGATGACGGTGGTGGTGGTGGAGGGACGGCGAGGGGAGAATCCTATGACGCAGCCTGAAGATGTCCGGGTTTTGAAGATTTGGTCAACCGGCTTCGATGAGGACAACATTCGCTTGGGTGCCCGATGGTTGGAAAACTTCAAACAGATGAAGCGGAAAAACAGTTGATCCTCTTTACAAAGACAACCGGAGGGTTGCACGGCGAGTTTTACCCCCGAACTTGCCGATGTTGAAGTCTCGTCATGGCTGGTCCGACACTAGCTTCAATGAGCTCGTAAGTTACCCGGCCTCCACGTATCCATCGCCTAACAAGGTTCCATCGCCTCCACGTATTCGCCGACGGGACATTGACGTTGCCCAAGTCACCTTGTTTTACGATGTAAGCGCAATTTTACTTGCACATGTCCCTTGCATCCGTATATAGATTCTTTGTTTCAAAGGTACCTATGCCACGCGACCACATGTCCTTGTAGGTTGTCCACGATGCAGCCCGAGTTAAACAACGGTATTCTTTACCTCTCTCCATGGCACATCTGTGAGAGACAAATCGTCGGTTATAAGCTAAGAGCGGACCATCCCGACCTGGTCAACTTGCCAGACGAGGAAAGACGTAAGATCCGGGATAAGAATGAAAGAGCTAAGAAGTTGGAGGTAGCGAGTGCGTCATATCGGTGATGAAAAGGTCAAGGAAAATGGGCCTCGATGTATTCGGCGCCTTACCAATATGGAATAGGGATGGTAGGACATTGGATCTGTTTTTCATGATCTTTCCTCGGGACGGGAGGGCCGTTATCTTTGACTCACTACGAGGCAGGCGCGAACCCGCACGGCTACCGTCGATTCGAAAAAAAATCTTGAGATTGTAAGTGATCGATGAACTCCTTATTCAATTATATACTAGAGTCGAATATCATATATCGTTGACAATATAGTGCATTTAGGCACAACGCTTACAAGCAATACTTGAAGGATCCGAACTGCTTGGATCGGCGATCCCAGTGTAAGGGCGCAATGGAAATACACTCAAAATCAAGCGAGATTTCCGTGCGTAAATGAAACATAGTTTTTCTTAGTATGCGACTACTAGGCTATAGCTTCGATATTACTAATAACACCGGTTTATTGTGTGTAGTGCCTCAAACAACCATACGGATCAAACTTGTGTGGATTCTTAGTTACAGTGAGTTCCTCGGGGCCTGCGGGAAGGTACAAATCCAGCTACCGGCAGCTCAAGGACTCAAAGAACAAGTTCACGGGGATACTACAAAAGGCAACCGGCGAGATGCGGTTCAGGCGCCGAAATGCGCACATCCGCATGTTCGTTCTAGACATGGTAGTTCACGAAGAACAACCGTACTTCAATCGGGACGTGAGTCAGGGCTGTCTTTAGAGAGTTTGGGCCACTAAGGAGATGGGAAGATCTAGGTCTTAAGGACTATCTTCATCCAGTCAACATATAGCTCACAATGTTTGTATATATGTTGTAATCAAAACTAGTACATGTTGGATATGAACAAATGGATCGATCGATCGATCGGTGAAACTTGTATATATGAATCGATGTATATATATGTATATATGATGTATATTAGAGTACATGTTTGTCTTATATATATGATGTATATATATATATGTATATGTATATGTATATATATATATATATATATTTATTTTTTTTTAAAAAATCAAGCCGTGGCGGGCAACATATAACGCGCCCGCCACGGAGTCATTCTTTATGCGTGGCGGGCACAGCCCCGCCACATATGAGAAGGCCGCGATTATCCGTGACCTTTCGTTAGTGATGGGCAGCCGTGCCACCCACTAAAAAGGTTTTTTGCCCGCCACAAAAAAGAATTTGGTACTAGTGGAATACTCTCCTAGAGAACTCAAGGAAAACATCAGAGAAGGATTAGCTAATACATTATGACATCATTCATATAGGTAATAGTTTTTCGTTATGGCTCATGCAAAATGGGTCCAGAGATCATTTGTTGGCTACATAAATGTAGTTGCAGTTTTTGCTACCTTTTGTTCTCTAAACAGGATTAAGGCCTTGACATTTTTTTTTATTAAAAATCATTCTTTAGGTACTTCCATTCGCGTACAAAATAAGAGCAGCAAGCAAAGGACTCAGTGTGCGGTAAACAAAATAATAGATAGATACAAGACAGCTTGTTCTCAGCCTCCAATTCTAGGGAGCAAATATTTTTTGGTTGTATGCTACGCCTCGGTAAGCCTCAACTTTACTAAAAAGGTGCCTGTACCCACCTGCGATGCTTTGGGTTTAGATTTAGCCTCATTGAATATGAAATGTGCTCGCATTATTTTTCCTTCAGATAAGCTAGAATTCAGTTTTATTCCTTGGTATCTCCTTTGCTCATTTCAACAATAGATTATGCCTATTTCAGACTGTAGGTTTTACCTGTTTTAGAAGGTATTATGTTCATTGGCCCGCAGTCTTCTATTGATGATAAATTCCTAAAAAAAAAACATTCAGGACCATATTCTTTTTGTTGGGCGTTGAAAGTCAGTGGACCCCTGTGGCTCTCCGCTGTATGGTAGTTCTCTTGGCACAATCTGCTCCCTTGTCTCCTACATTTTCCCTTTTCAACCGGTGAATGATGCTATCTTGTTTGGCACTAGCCAAAATTTTTCCCAGGCACTGCGATGTATTGCCAATTTGGTGTTGGGAAATCCTCGGAATCTTGATTCTCTTGCAAGAAAACTAGTCGGAGAAGAGCCCATGTCTGCAGTTTTTTCACATCTGTTGTTTGTGGTGGTGGCATTAGATATTACAGAGTAAGCCCCTTTGTCATGTCTATTCTTATTCAGTTATTTTTTCTTTTCCATCACTAGTATTGAGCCCCAAAACACGGTTATTCCCGGTTGGAAATTGAACGGGGAATAAAGGGACCTCTATTCCTAGTTGTACTCTCCAGCCGGGAGTAAAAAGCCACGCGGCAGGCTGACCCTGCTCGTCCAGGACCTTTATTCCCGGTTGAGACTTCAATCTACTCCCCGTTGCATGTAGCTTTATTTACCTGAGTCTGGCATGACCTATTCAATCAGTCTGTCATTGCGTCATATGACATTGTCTGTGGTTCTTGTTATTTCCATGGCTTCTCAGACAGCCTTAGAGTTTATATTTTTTTAACATAGAAATGATTTCAAGATTATATCTGAAACCACCAAAAAAAGTTTTTTAGGTTTAACATAGAAATGATTTCAAGATTATATCTGAAGCTTGGGTTGTCTTGTTATCATTCTCCTTCCATTATTTTGAACCATAGAAAGGAATTTTTGGAACCATGGAATAAAATTTTGGAAGGATGGCTGGAAGTGCTCCCTCTTCAAGTATTTTTTTTCATTGTTAGTGGTATGTAACAGTTATCTTGTTGTGCAGAAAATTTCTTTGATTTTTTTGGCGTTATAAATGCAAGGCCTGTGGTTTGAGATTTGTTTATGGCATGTGCAAGCTGATATCTATTTTTTCGGTTGAGACTGCTACCTCAACTCCATAAATTTGTTTCTGCATAGCTGAAAACCTCCAGTCTGCTTGCCAACAATGTTTCATTATCCTAGATTTTTCTTTGGAAAAAAATTAAGAACATAGTGCTTCTTTCTTGTTTATGTCAACATATATAAGAAAATTGTCTCATATTATACCTGCCTTGAGACAGAGACAAGGCTTTTTGATAGGTTAAGAGCTTCATAACTGTGAAATATTCCTTTATTTCCTTGGGTCTTACAAGATCATCTTCAGAATATATGGCCATATTTCAATGCTTTTAAATAGTTCTTAATATTTGTAGAGCACTTTTGGCAAGCCACAAAATACTAGAGCACCATATGATTGTCCAATCTTTCTTGTTTGCTTCACAGATTAGATAAACCATTTAGCGATTCAGACAAAACACCCATAATTGAATTTACTTTAAGGGTATTAAGAAATAGCAGTTTGATTTAAGATATGGCTGATTGAGTTGCTTGTTTAGGTAACAAGTAGGTACTTGAAAAGACTATTTTCATAAGCATATAACTGAGGAGTTGGCTAAGATTAATGAAATAGCTATTACACAAAGTTTTCTGAACTATGCATAATTTTTAAAATCGATTCGAACATTTGAGTCTCCCTCCATCCTTCCCTCCCATAGTAACAGTGGGTGTGCTTGGGTCAAAGTTTGCCGCCGACCAGAGCTTGGAGGCTTGGGAATTTCAGATCTCAAAACTCTTGCCTGGTCCCTTCGCATGAGATGGGTTTGTCTGTAGAAAACAGAGCCTCATCATCATTGGGCTGCCCTCCCGGTCCATGTGCCTGAGCAAGTGAGAGCCTTCTTCAATGTAGCAATTTTTTTTTGAAATTGAAGATGGCGCAAATACTTTTTTCTGGTCCAACCATTGGCTCCATGGTCAAAGCATTGCAGATCTTATCCCTCGCCTTATTGCGGCTATCCCCAAAAGGAGGGTCAAGTAGCGCACTGTCCGGGATGCCCTCATTAACCAGGTCTGGATTTCGGATATCCAGGGAGCTCATATTGTTGGTGTGATGGTGGAATATCTTTAATTATGGGATTTGTTGATGGACATTCAGCTATAGCCTGAGGTTGAGGATAGACATATTTGGAGGCTCTCCTCCAATGGACAATACTTAGTTAAGTCGGATTATGATGGATTCTTTTTGGGGTCTACTCTTGTTGGGCGATGGGAAAGAATTTGGAACTCTTGGGCACTGCCCAAGGGTTGCTTCTTTATGTGGCTGGTTGCACACAATAGGTGCTGGACGGTTGATCACCTAGCACGTCGTGGGTTGCCTCACCCTAAGCACTGTCCTCTATGCGATCAAGAAGAGGAGACTATCGACCATCTCCTTGCCCATTGCGGGTTTTGCAAGGGAATTCTGGTTCAACATGTTCAAAGGTGGTTTGGTCTTCAAACCCTGACCCGTCGACCTCTGAGAGATGTCACGCCCGGTTTTCCAAATAACACCAGACTCGTCATTTGTGTGCCCAGGAAGTCCACACATACAACACAGAACAGATAAATATCAGAAACAATGTTATATATCATAAACATAAGTAATTAACACTTACAACTCATCGAATAACGCGGAACGGTTGCTAAATTTTTTAGGCTCCATTCTTATCGAGGGGCGGTTGATTTGGGGGCTCCGGTATGCCAAGCACTCCAAATAGTATCCTCGGCATCTTCATCCATCTTCTATGGAGCTTTTGCTAATAGACTGGGAGGGGAAATAGCAAGAGTAAGTCCATGTCGAACTCAAAGCAAGACTAGCTAGGTAAGAACTACACATAGATCATGATCAATGTGACATAAATAATGTAAATCAAAACAATAAACCATAAACAAGTTAACAACATTAGTCATCATCTTTAGTGCAAAGGTCCAAGGCCGCTCGTGTCCTTGAGCAAGGCTGCTATACTAGTTTGATGAACTTTCTGCTTGAGATGTACACTTTCACTCGGGTCATCATCCACTGAATGAATGGGTTTGCAAGGCCCAAACACCAAGAACCACTATGAAGCCTTTCAAAGGTTCATCTAAAAATATTAGTGGCCAACGGCGATACAACCCTGTTTCTCCCATTACGGCAAACCACCAACAAGGATAGATAAGGTCCTTTGACCGACTAAAGCGAGCCATGTAGCCCCCGGGTGTCTTTGTAAATCCCGGATGTTCTATTGTAGACAATTTCTTATGTGGATAAAAGTCATGTTTTATGTTTCATGACATAAACATTAAATAGTTCACATGATCATGAACTTAAGCTAGTAGATCTCAAACTATACATGCCTTTCCAACATTCTCATACTTTTCTTCTGGTTCATCCTTGTATAGTCTCTTCTAACAATCGCCACAATCATCATAGATAAACTTAGAAGCAATACATCAATCAATATATATAAAACAAGACATAAAAGGTTTAAAAAACTTAGGTCTTGTAGCTATGATCGTTGAGTGCAAAAACAACTAAACAAAAACTATAATCTAGAAGGCATGGAAGTTCAAAGAGGTATAAAATGGAAGGTATGATAAATGATAGGAACAGAATATTCATGTTGGATAGGCTAACTTGGAAGGTTTATAAAGCACAAGGGTGCATAGATAAATTATTATTGGTGACTATCGATTTATCTAGAGGACACACATAATATATTTTGATAAGTGGCTACACTAAGGTGAATGCTAGATCAAAGGGAAACACGATATGGTGATTAGGTGCACTGGTTGAGCATGCCAATTGGCGAACGACAGAGTTTATGACCACAAGGAGCATGGTGATATCAAAAGAAAATGGCGATCCATTTTGTGGAGTGAGTAGGTATTGTATGTAGTATGTTGTGGAAATAGGACATGGTGTTTTGACTAACAGTTAGCTACGAAACACGATTACAAAAACAGGGTCATAGGCTGCAGATTTCTGGACAGCAGGAGCAGCAGTCGCTATGACATTGATATCTCGGCCATCGTTGATTGCAAATACAAACCAACTATTGGAATCATGTGTAGGGATATAATGAACATGTGGATTTCAGGGCTTTGTGATTTGGGCATCGGATTAGCGGAGAACGCCAACACCACGCAGAGCGGTACAACAGCCAAGGCAGCAGAGCAGTGAAGACGAAATCAATGATATATTTGGAATCTGAATTCTTATGGCCACAGAATTTTATAGAGGTGTGTGCAAGGACCATACATACTGTGGTAAAATGGCTTGATTATTTAACAAATGGTTAATAGGTATCATCACAACTCCTATGACTAAATCGACTTGCAGGGGCATTTCCAACTTCAAGAAGTACATCATGATCAAATGGATCAACAAAAGGAGGTATAGATCACTGGGAACGCGAATGCCAACCGGCAAGAACTCTGCTGCAGGGCAGCAGGGACAACGATCACAAAAAGGATGATTTCTCAGATGCGTGTGCAAGTATATGGTACACACAGTTCCCAGCAATCCAGACCTCCGTTTTGCAATTCCATTGATCCAAGTGTGTACCATATACTTGCTTGACAACCAGCAGCAACACGACAAAACAGCACTAAAAAACAGAATGTGCCCGTTGGGAGGCGACCCGCTCCCGCTCGTCGTCCCCCCTGAGCCGCCTCCTCCCAATCCTCCAAGATCCGCCCAGGACCACGCCTTCCCCACCAAATCCGAGCCCGGATCCGGCACCACCGTCGCCCACGCTCTCTCCCGGTGGGCCTAGCTCCTCCTTTCCCTTCTTCCCTCGAGCTCCCGGGTCCCTGCGCCCCATGTCGTCCATGGTGACCTCCGGGGTCGCTCGCCCGTCGCCGTCGTGGGCTGCCAGCCCGGCGCCGTAACCCCTCCGCCACCTCTCCCCCTCGCCGGCACCCTCCACGCCCGCTCCTTCGTGGTGCGCGCGGCACCCGCCAAGGTGGCCGGGCGGCAACGCCCTGGGCGGTTCCGGCGCGGGTGCCGTCTGCGCTTCCGTGCGCTGCGCTGCGGTCGTCCCTCCCCGCTGCCCGGCCCGGTAGCCGCGCCACGCCTCCTCGGTCGTGGTGGATGGCCGGTGGTCGCCTGCGTGCGCCCCCGGTGAGGCGGCCACCGGGACCTCGTCGCTTCGCCGGACCTTGAGATGGTGAGTTAGTGGCGTGGGCGGCGGCGCTCTGCGGCTCAGGCGAACCCCCAGCCGCCGGATGACCCGCACGCCCACCGCCGCCCCGATTCCGCGCTGGAGCCGGTGTGTGGCGCTGCTTTCGGCCGGCTTTCGGTGCATGGCCGCCCGTCGGTGGTTCTTGCGGCTGTGTAGTGTCCGTCGCGACACGCCGTCGCCCACTGCCGTCCGCGGTCTCCGCCTCACCGTGCTTTCGCTGGAGCAGCGGTTGGTGCTGCCGCGGCGGATCGTTGCGAGGTCGCCGTCGATGGATGCGGATGTGGTGCTCGTGCGTCCTTCTGCTCCAACCACGTCGCCATCTGCTTCACCAGCGGATGCCGGAGTCTCACGGCCATCGGCGTTGCTCAGGCCCTCTCCCCGTCCCTTCCGTTGGGAGACCAAAGGGATTGCGGTGGCAGCGACTCCTTCTCCGACTGCTTCGGGACGGCGAGGACGGCGTTAAATCGGCGGAGGCTCCCCACCGCCGTCTTGCGCGCACATCTATCCCACACTCGCGGGGCGTTCACGGACTCCGTCGACCGCGCGGAGGTCGGTGAAGCCCCCGCGGTATGCCTTCGGGCGCGGCCCGGCGCGAATCCGGCGAACTAGGGCGCACATGGCGTCGCCGTCGTGTCGACCATCCGAGTCTCCGTCTTACCCGACCTCGGTAGCGGCGTGGCCCGGTCGCGACGCCATGCTCGCTGGTCGGGCGCGGGCCGCTGTCTTGGCCGACGCCAAAGTTGTGCCTCCCACCGCGCGACGCCTTGGCGCCGCGGTCTTGGCGACCTTTACGCCCCGGAGGAGGACCTCACGGGACCCTGGCGGGACACGCGTGGCGTTCCGACCCGGCGGCGCCCGAACGCGTCTCTGCCGTCTTCGTCTCGGGCCGTGCGCCCCGGCGTGCCGGCCACCGGGATCGTGCGCGTTTCGCTCGGCGGCCGTGCCCGGTCCGCCGGTGGGTCGCGTCCTCCACCACTACGAGCACGCCGTGTCTGCGCCATCCGCCTCGCGTCACCATCGACGCCCCCGCTCCGGCCTACCTCGTTGGACTACGTCTTCTTCCGCCTCGCCGAGGCCACGTCCGCCGACTTGTCACCTACCGCCCCTCATTTTGCCTCATCTGCGGTTGTGCGGCCCCCGGCCGTATGGCGAACGGCGGGCCGCGGGTTGCGATTCGTCGGTCCACTACCCGGCTCAACCGCCGCCACCGCCGGTAGAGCCTTCACCTCGGCTAGAGTCATCTTCGCCGCACCACCGCCACCTACCACTGACCTTGCGCGTGGGCTCCGTCCGGTCAAGGCTTCGTGTGGCCTCCACCAAGAAGCTCTTCTTTGGAGGATCGCCTCGCGCGGGATCTTGAGGGGCCCAAGGTCGCAGTCTGGTCGTCTCCTCCGTCGATGAAGTCGTCGCATCTTCGGACCCGCTTGCGCTCATCTCATGTGAGGTTGTGGTGCCCCCCGCTCGGGTGGCCCCAATGCTTGAGGAGCTCGTCGCCTCCCTCGTCGCGCACCAATTAACCCTAGCCACCCTTGTTGACGGTAACCAACGACAAATTAAATACCGTCAACACAACACCAAAACAACCTAGAAATAGGAATTTCAACTAACATATTCCAAAGTTTTGGTGTTTATTTGGACTTGCGGTACAAACTCATGGATGATCACTTTGGGCCAAAAAGACAAAGAAAAAGAAATAAAATCAACAAATAGAAAAAGGCCCAAAGGAGCAAATGGCAAGCCCAAACAGAAATCGCAACAAAACGCGTCGAAACCGGACCGGGCCAAGTCCACCTTACAACTTTTTCGAGCAAGGAAGCCCGGCTGCCGAAGCCCGGCCAGGTTCTCCCTGGCGGGCTTGTAGCCCCACCACCTGATGCGGCCGCCACCTCGCCGGCGAGGCGTTCGAGCCCAGCCGGGGAGGCGGTTTGTTACCTTCAAAACGGGTGAAACCGACGTGGGATGGTCGGTTTGGCGTACATGGAAGGTTTTCCTAGGTCGGTTTGGGTGTTTTTAGCACTTAGGTCCCTCCCCTTATGTATAAATAGACCCCTCTCTCCCTCTCATCAAGCAATACAAATTCAAAGGAGAAACCAGTCCACTTGTGCAAGAGAGTAGAATTAGATCTTCTTCTTCTTCTA
The DNA here is from genome assembly GCA_015847255.1 of Hyparrhenia diplandra. Lineage (NCBI taxonomy): Eukaryota > Viridiplantae > Streptophyta > Magnoliopsida > Poales > Poaceae > Hyparrhenia > Hyparrhenia diplandra. The sequence continues at coordinate 431,439 of JADLZK010010527.1, read as the reverse complement.
CTTCTTCTATTCTATCTCCCAATTCTAGAGAGTGAGAGAGGGAAAGGCTAGAAAGAAGCTTGATTCTTTCTACCTAGAGTTGCCGGTTAGCCCCTCGGTGTTCCTTGCGGTTCCTAGGAGGATGGAGTGCGGACTTGTCGGTACCCCGCCGGCTTGTACCTCTGCAAGCTACTTACACTTTGGTAAGCATCTTGTGATTATCTTGCAGCTATTTAATTTCCATCGTATATTTCTCAGCTGTTGTAGACTTGCAGGATTGGTAGATCGTTTTACGTTAGTTCTTGGTGGAGGAACTCTTTGACCGGGGAACCTTGGCCAACATCAAGAACTATGACCAATAGTGCAAACGTGGTGTTTGGACTAGCGTTCACCTACCTTTTGTGGCGCATCCCACGGTTGAGGGGTAGGCGGCTTGGTCGTGACAAGCCTTGTCCGTCCCTTGAAATCCCCACATTCGGTGCGGCGCGGTGCTAATTGCCTGACAACTATTCTTTAAGCGTGGGCGGTGCCCGAAGTGAGTGAGACAACGGACTTTAGGAATCACTGCACGGAAAACTTAGCCTATAGATACCTCGCTACTCTTAGAAAACAAACCCTTGCCTTAGGTTGACATAGACCAGAAAAAGCCGGTTCGCGACCGTCCCTCGTGAAAAATACGATACCACCTACCACGGGTGAAGTGCTACAACGGTATTTCCGTGCGCTTTGCGGATTTCTCTGTGTGCGTAAGAAACACCAACAAGCATTTAAAGGCGCCGTTGCCGGGACGGTTGTCGTAGTTATATATCGAAGCCGGAGTCAACCTCATTATTTGGTAGTATCCTTTAAACAAAAATACCAAAAAGAGTTCACATTACCCATGGAGCAACCCACTATCCACATCCTATCCGCTCCCAAGGGGCGAGCTCATAGAACCACGCCAATCCGCGAAGCCAATCCAGCGACTTCGAGTATGAGCTCCGCCCGGCTTTATAGCCATGGTTGAGGCCGAGCCTTTTCGGGCTCGAATATGAAAAACCCCTATCATCACTTACGGGGAGTTTGAGCGGCTCTGTGGCTGCGACAATTCGAGGCATGACACATGACACGTTGAGGTGGAAGTTGTTTCCATTCTCTCTTCTGGAGAGGGAGACTCAATGGTACGCCCATAACATAGGGTTGGTAAACGGAGAATGGGAAGAACTGCTGAAGCGGACTGTAGCGTTCTACCCGATATCGAGAATCGCGACCTGCGACAAGAGATACTCAACTTCCGACAAATAGAGGGTGAAACCTTAGGTGCAGCACTCGACCGGTTTACCACGCTTACAGGGATCCGCCCGCACCTGTCCATACCAAAACCACGTGCTTTACAAAGCATTTTTGGCTAGGATTGGACAGGGCGACTACCCCGCCGCTTGATTTAGGCTGCCCGGAGGGTCATTTTCACATAAAACCACGCGGAAGGAGAAGCTCTCCTAAACCGTATTCTTGAGAATACTCCTCGTAGAACCCATCCGAGTGGAACCCAAGCGAAAACCGAGAGGGAAGTCTCTTCGGTAAAAAGCCGAACCTGTTAAACCTATAGAGACCCTCGCTGAACGAAACACAAGGAGACCGTATGCACGGATCTCCCCGTTCTTCGAGGTTGACCTTCTTGATCAATTCGGTGACACCTCGAAGTCTGAACAATGGAAGAAACCACCAGTCCCGGCTAGCCTGAACAGCCCCTGGATAAAACTTTCCTCCGAGAGTCTATTAAGGAGCTAACAGCTATAATGAGCACGGAATGGTTGCGAGAGGGAAGGACCCTCTTTCGAAGAAATTCGGATAAGTGGCCCCTCTACACCAATCCATTGCGAGATATCGGGGAAGTTTGGTGGAAGTCATGTATAACCCTACGTGTGGGGATAAACATAATGTCCGAAACCTTTGCACAAGCTTGTGTCGAGGAAGCTATTAGGACCCCCACAAAGACGGACCTTGCGCATAGCACCACGAACCACCATTGAATGCCGTGAGGTTTTACATGAACAAATCTTCTGCATAAGGATGTCAAGTTGTCTCTCGGACTTTCACGTTTTTGATATCCGAGACTTCGACATCCTAATCGGGCATCCCTTGGAAAAGATTCTTGATCTACCAACATCCGGGGATTTAGATGTCAAACTCGAAGAAAAAGTTTTCTATCCCGGTTACTCGAGCTAAAAACTTCGAATGAGAACCCTTCCTTGAGTACGACACGCCCGGGAGGTCATGGGAGTTATGCTATATGAGAACCGAGAATGACCTTGAAAAAAGGCGCCCAATTCTTCATTGAAGAAGAGGGGTTCAGGGGAACTCATAGAACTTCCCAAAGAGGAAGAGCTAACTCGGCCTCCAGTTGAGCTTAAACCCCTACCCCGGGCCTACGCTATGTCTTCCTAAACGGCATTCACAAGCACCGGTCATCATAGCGATAAACTTAGTGACCGTGAGACTACCCGGCTCATAGCCGTCTTAGAGAAACATAGATCGGTCTTCGGTATTCCCTTCAAGATCCGAAAGGGGTAAGCCCAACACTATGCACACATCGCATACCTATTGACCCCGACGGTTACCCCATCATGCGAACCCAGCGCAGCGAGGCTCAATAATGCGATCGTGAAGTCGTGAAGAAGGAAGTTCTCAAGCTTCTTCACGCGGGATTATCTATCCCGTACCACCACAAAGGATTGGGTTAGCCCAGTCCAAGTGGTCCCTAAAAAGGGAGGAATGACAGGTCGTTGAGAACGCTAAAAACGAACTCATTCCACAAAGACAAGTCACGTGGGGTAGAATGTGTATTGATTCTGAGAAAACTTAACAAGGCAACAAAGAAAGATCACTTCCCCTGCCCTTCATTGATGAAATGTTGGAGCGGTTAGCGAAACACTCTTTCTTATGTTTCCTTGACGGGTATTCTGGCTACCACCAGATCCCGATCCACCCTGATGACCAGAGCAAGACCACGTTCACATGCCCATACGGAACCTATGCCTATCGTAGAATGTCATTTGGGCTGTGTAATGCGCCTGCTTCTTTTCAGCGGTGCATGATGTCTATCTTCTCAGACATGATCGAAGAAATCATGGAGGTCTTCATGGACGATTTCTCCGTCTATGGTAAGACCTTCGAAAGCTGTCTGAAGAACCTAGACCGGGTCTTGCAAATGATGCCAAGAAAAGGACACGGTACTTAACCGGGAAAAGTGCCACTTTATGGTCCGAGAAGGCATGGTTCTTGGGCACCTCGTGTCCGAGGGGGGGATAGAGGTAGACAAAGCTAAGATAGAAGTTATCGAAAAGCTACCACCCCCCAAAGAACGTCAAAGGTATCCGTAGTTTCCTAGGCCACGCGGGTTTTATAGAAGATTCATAAAAGATTTTTCGCCAAATCGCTAGACCTCTTCTACGGCCCCCGCTAGCCAAAGATGTACCCTTTGACTTCACGATGATGAGTGCTTGCACGCTTTGAAACCCTAAAGAAAGCACTCATCTCGGCTCCGATCATCCAACCCCCGGATTGGTCATTGCCATTTGAAATCATGCGTGCTAGCGACTACGTTGTTGGTGCGGTCCTAGGCCAAACCAAGGACAAAAGCGACATGCCATCGCATATGCTAGCAAAACTCGGCGGGAGCCCGGCTTAATTACGCCCGCGACGAAAAAAGAGCTCTGGCGGTAGTCTTTGCTATCGAGAAGTTTCGATCCTACTTAGTGGGCGCAAAAAATAATCGTTTATACGAACCATGCCGCCCTTAAGTACCTTCTCACCAAAAGGATCACGAAACCTCGCGATCCGGTGGATTCTTCTACTTCAAAATTTGATATAGAAATAAAAGATAAAAAGGGAGTAGAAAATACGATTCTGCGGATCATTTGTCGCGTATGCGGTAACTAACATCACGGGAACCACCAATTAACGACTACTGTTGCGACGACATGCTACTCAAGGTGTCGCACTTCAACCCATGGTACGCAAACATTGTGAATTACATGGTTGCGGGATATGTACCACCTGGGAGAACAAGCGGAAGCTCCAAATGGAGAGCGGCGGCACCTATGGGATGACCCATATGCATGCGGGGTGTGTGTGCGGACTTGCTTCTTTGAGAAGATGCGCACCCGGGGAGGAAGGAATGCGATCATCGAGAAATGTCATGCATCTCCCTACGGGCATCGGGAGTATTTTGCACACAAGCTAAAATTTGGCGATCGCGGATTCTTCGACCCAGACGATGTACGACGACATGAAAGAGTTCATCGAAGATGCTACAACCGCCGAGAAGGCGAGGGAACATCACGGCTCGTGATGCAATGCCCCTACACTACAACCTTCAAATAGAAATATTTGATGTGTGGGGCATTGACTACATGGGGCCATTCCGAGATCCCATGATTGCGGTATATCCCGGTGGCGATGAGACTACGTGTCAAAGTGGGTAGAGGCACTACCATGCGAGTCTGGCGATGGCAAGCATGCACGCAAGATGTTCCATGAAATCATCTTCCCCGTTTTGGAATGCCACGCGCATGGTGATCGATGACGGAGGATCACATTTCAAGGACAAATCATTCAAGACATTCTTGAAAGAGCTAGGCACTCGGCACAACATTGCTACCCCTTATCATCCGCAAACCCGGCCGGGCAAGCCAAAACCTCCAACAAACAAATCAAGAACATCCTGCGAGAAGGCGGTCAACGAGATGGGGAAAGGCTGGAAGAACAAGCTACCCGATGCTCTCCGGGCATATCGGACAGCATATAAAGCCCCCCATCGGCATGTCACCTTACCCGTTGGTCTATGGCAAAACTTGCCATTTACCAATTGAGCTGGAACATCGAGCTCATTGGGCCATCAAGAAGTGGAATATGGACGTCGGGACTTCGTGGGGAAGAACCGTCGAGACAAATCTACGAACTAGAAGAATGGCGAGAGAAGGCGTACCACGGTGCAAAAGCTCTACAAAGAGCGCACAAAAAGATGGCATGATCGGCGCATCAAATTCAAAGAATTCGCCACGGAGACAAAGTACTCATATTCAATTCCCTGTGAAATTATTTGGCGAAGGGAAGTTGAGAAGCAAATGGAAAGGACCGTACAATCATCATCAATACATCGCCACACGGCGCAATCACAATTCAAGATGGCGCAGGTGAGATACAAAAGGTAAGCGGTCAACGTCTTAAGCTTTTCTTCGAACCGATTACGATCTTAACCAAGAGCTCGATAGAATAGATTTATGCTTTGAGAATTAATTTTTAATGATCAGCATTTATAAAAAATTAATAATAATAATAATAGTAATAATTATATTTATATATAATAATAGTAAAACATAAAAGTTATCTCTGTAGTTTTTAATTAAGTATTTACCTTTTTATTTTCCTTTTATTCTATTAAATTTATCTTTGGTCATTTGCTACACAAAAGAATATTAACTTTCTAAATTAAATCAAAGCATAAACTATTTTCAAAATTCAAATTTGAGAATCAATTAGAGATCGGCAAGAAAGGAAACGTTTCTCAGCGGCAAACCCCATTCAAAACTTTTTCGAGAAAAGGCAATCGAATGTGGACCAGCTCGACCGGGGGACACACGGGTGGTCTTGTAGCACCACACCACATGCGCCCGCACCACTGGCCGCTCCGTCGGGCTGGATTTCACCCATCACCTTCCCCTTTCTCATAACACTGCAATGGTGAGGTGCGCTCTGCGAGATTTTAACTTGCCAAAAGCAAAGAGAGGAGTGTTTGTCCTATAAAATCCACCCTCCTCCTCTCCATTCTTCACACCTCTCCTTCTTGCTCTTCTCCTCCTCTCAAATTCTCTTCTTCTAAGCCAAAACATTTGCAATGGCAAACCATGCCCTTACCCTCTACAACTCCTCTCGTTCACTTTGCTCTCTCAATGAGGATGACTTGATCTTCCCTAGTGACGAGGTGGAACCATCCTCTGTCGCCCCTCTTGCCGTGCTCCCTCCCCACGCTACTCATCCGATGGAGGAACAGCCATGTGTCCACGGGCAGATCCGTGACACGCAAGAGCATCCTCGGGCGCCCACCTCGTCAACGGTGGGCACCCTGGGCGTTAGAGGAAGGAGCCAAGCGGTGGTGCCCGTACTACATCAACGGGACATCTTCCTTCCACGCCTCCGACTACACCTACCCGTACACGTTGTCGGTGTCGACATGCCCACAGGAGGGCGTGGGAAGGGGCTTATGAAGAAGCCAACTCCCACTCGGCAACATCTCCGAGCGCTCCACCGTTATCCCTCGGGCGAATCCTAGAAAGGCCCCGAATGTTGTTGAGAGTCGCCGAGTAGCGAAGGCCCTTTGAGGGTACCTCGTGCTTGCACCTAGGAAGGCTCTAATGTTTTTCGAGCCGTTCCGAGGCTACTCCGTCACTAAACACAGTTTGGGGAGTAGCACGGTTCCTAAGGTCCCTTCGCTTAGCAACCTTAAACGCTAGAGTTAACTCTCTAAACAAGCTAGCGAAAACCTTAAGCCTTGAGAGGTAGAAGGGGCGTTTAGAGAACGCCGATATCGAGAAAGAACTAGACTCTTTTCGCCTAAACTTCAAGACTAAGCTAGCTAGGGTCGCTAGAGCGGCTAATGCGAGAGGCGCCTGCGCGGCCAGCTTAGAAGTGCTCTACCTCTTTATCAATAATTAGGGCGCACAAGTTTTTAAATTTCAGTATTTCCCTTCCTAATATTTTGTAATTCCTTCAAATGTGCCCCGGTTTGAATTATTTATAAATTCAATAAAGTTTTATTATTATATTATTGTCTATGTCTCCACTTGTTTTTGTCCTTGTGCAAAAAGAAAATAAAAATAGGTACAAAAACAAGTGTGGGGGAGGTTCGCAAGTCAAAGGTACGCAATTTATTAAAATTAAATTTTAATTTGTGATCTATCTTTAAGTGCTAAAACCTGAACCCGATTAGCAAAATTCCATCTCTACATCTACCAATTGATACATGGCATGCGTACATTTTATTCCTCGCCAGAATACCAAGCTTACATTAAAACAACTACTCATCCCGAAAAAAAAAAAAACTGATTCATGTGGGTTGCATATGCTCTATCTAGTCAAAGTTGTTGCCAAATATGAGATGGTACAAATGGATTTGCTATGACTTCATCCGGAAGAGAAACTCAACATCCGGGGAAACTATTCTTTGAAAAAGAGAAATGTCTTGGGCTATGCTAAAAAAAAAAAGAGATGAAAAATGGACAAGTGTCCGAGGGCTGAGCAGAGCCCACATCTCTAAAAAAAAGAAAAGAAGAAAGAAATGAGATGAAAAATGGGCAAGTGTCCAAGGGCTAGTAGAGCCCACATCTCTAAAAAAAAAAAAAAAAAAAGAAAAGAGAGGAAATAAAAGACAAAAAGTCTAGGGCGAGCAGAGCCCACCTCTCCAAAAAAAAAAAAAAATTATAGCAATAAAGCCCATGCTTTCTCGAAAAATAAAATTTTATCTAAATAAAAACCCCGGATAAAAAGTTGATCAAAAAGGATGAATGATAAGCGCCTCCGTTATAACCATTCTATCGGCAACCACCCAAGGCTTGGAGAAAAGCTAGGAAGCCCCACTACGATGAAAGGTAATAAAGGGTGGGGAAAATGCTCACAAAGGCGGTAAGGCTTGGAATAACATGTATGCAAGCTTACATCTTGGAGATTGAACCACTTTAGTCCACTGTGCCTTCACTTTCGAGGACGAGTAAAGGGCTAAGTGTGGGGGAGTTTGTTGACGGTAACCAACGACAAATTAAATACCGTCAACACAACACCAAAACAACCTAGAAATAGGAATTTCAACTAACATATTCTAAAGTTTTGGGTGTTTTATTTGGACTTGCAGGTACAAGCTCATGGATGATCACTTTGGGCCAAAAAGACAAAAAGAAAAAGAAATAAAATCAACAAATAGAAAAGGCCCAAAGGAGCAAATGGCAAGCCCAAACAGAAATCGCAACAAAAGCGTCGAAACCGGGCCGGGCCAAGTCCACCTTACAACTTTTGAGCAAGGAAGCCCGGCCTACGAAGCCGGGCGGAGGCCCGGCCAGGCGGTCTTGTGCGCACCACACAGTGCGGCCGCGCACCACCTGGCCGAGCGCTTGAGCCCGGCCGGGGAGGCGGTTTTTGTTACCTTCAAAACTGGTGAAACCGGCGTGGGATGGTCGGTTTGGCGTACATGGAAGGTTTTCCTAGGGTCGGTTTGGGTGTTTTTAGCACTTAGGTCCCTCCCCTTATGTATAAATAGACCCCCTCTCTCCCTCTCATCAAGCAATACAAATTCAAAGGAGAAACCAGTCCACTTGTGCAAGAGAGTAGAATTAGATCTTCTTCTTCTTCTACTTCTTCTATTCTATCTCCCAATTCTAGAGAGTGAGAGAGGGAAAGGCTAGAAAGAAGCTTGATTCTTTCTACCTAGAGTTGCGGTTAAGCCCCTCGGTGTTCAGCGGTTCCTAGGAGGGGCCGAGTGCGGACTTGTCGATTTTCCGCTGGGCTTGTACCTCCGCAAGCTACTTTACTTTGGTATCTTCTTTGTGATTATCTTGCGACTATTTAATTTCCATCGTATATTTCTCACTTTATTGTAGACTTGCGGGATTGGTAGATCGTTTTACGTTAGTTCTTGGTGGAGGAACTCTTTGACCAGGGGAACCTTGGCCAACATTAAGAACGTGACCAATAGTGCAAACGTGGTGTTTGGACTAGCGTTCACCTACCTTTTGTGGCGCATCCCACGGTTGGGGGTAGGCGGCTTGGTCGTGACAAGCCTTGTCCGTCCCTTGAAATCCCCACGTTAGGGTGCGGTGCGGCGGTGCTAATTGCGGACAACGTTCTTTGGCGTGGGCGGTGCCCGAAATAGTAGACAACAGACTTTAGGAATCACTTTGCACGGAAAACTTAGCCTATAGATACCTCGCTACTCTTAGAAAACAAACCCTTGCCTTAGGTTGATAGACCGAGGAAAAGCCCCATTTCTTGGCGACCGTCCCCGTGAAAAAATACGATACCGCTTACCATCGTGAAGTGCTACAACGGTATTTTCGGTGCGCTTGCGATTTCTCTCTTTGTCGCGTAAGAAACACCAAATGGGGCCACCCTGCCATACCGTTGGAGCCACCGACTCGACCACGCAAGATGGTCGCCTGCGCCGGCGGAGGCGGATGCTGAGGGTTCGGGCCGCGGCCGGGCCCGGATCCACCTTCGACACTCCACGCGCCTCGCCTGCCTCCTCGTGCGGTGGCATTCACCGCACCGGTCCATGCCGAGGTGCAGTGGGGTCCGAGATCTGGGCGACCCCCGCCCACATCGCCGCTGCTTTGACCCACCAGCGCCGACTTGTCGGTGCGGTTGGTGCGGCTCCTCTGCCGCCTCTCACCGCCACTATTCCCCAGGTGGATTTTCTGACGCGCCGCCGCCTTCCTTCCGCAGCCACGGTCCGGCGATCGTCGACTCGATGACCATGCCTTTGGCGGACCCGCGGTACCGCACCACACGCGGAGGTCCGCGGTGCGTCGATGGCGGACCAGGTACAGCGTTGTCACGCCCCACTTTTAATGGGTCGTTAATCACACGTGTTTGCGCCAGGATCACGCCAAAACACGCCTGGTAGTAACAATTAATGGTAAAATGTAATTAATAGCAAACCGAGCTATAGAAATATAGGAGAGAAAGGGCTTACGGTGGCGGCGAAGGGTCACCATGCTCCAAGTTGCAATATCGAGTTGGCCAACCGAGAAGCGGTGGATTAACTATGACACGCCGTACTCACAAACGCACTTGTGCATGGATGAAATCTGGGCTTCAACGTCCTTCTCCTAAGCAAACACCTCTCGAACTTCTACGATACGCTATCCTCTACCTCGTCGTCGATCTTACCTTCACATGTGCCGATATACGTAAAAATAGAGGGGTGAGTACAAGCGTACTCAGCAAGTCCCAACCAGGGGGTTGTAATTATTAAGGGTTTGGGCCCTAGCGAGTCTCTAAAAAACTGCTCTCGCTAGTTCGGGTTATCTCATGTCATCCTTCTTTGTCATGACACCACACAGTTAGTCATCCTCGAGTGTATATCTAATCATAGATGTTAGGCCTAGCACTTGCCCATTCCAAGGATGTGGCTATTCGAATAGATTCAATTAACTCTAGAGAGGTTGTACACTTTTCCCCACACGAGGGCCATCTTCTCCCACGTCGATGGGTCAAAGGTGGTCCCACGAGATTCCGTACCCACTTGGATGCCTCCTAGGTATATCGGTATAATCTTTACCACGACTTCTCAGGGGTTGGAAGGATAACATGCCACCCAAGGATGACGCATCACCCTAGACAATATGGTGATACCAAATCACCCGCAGCGGCTTTACGGTAATACCTAATTACCCAACCTATACCATCCAACACCACTCTCAATCTCAAATCATCAATATGTGCCTCTAGCATTTGCGCCATCTGCGCCCAAACACTTACGTGGAAGATCGCTCGGCATCCACGCCAACCGACCATGGGGCCACTCTCCCCATGTCTCCGCTCCCAATAGGTCGCTTTTGCCTACTCCGCCCACCTTGGCTCCAATTATACCTCAACCCAACGGGGTGTGGAATCAAAAACCGTCCATCCCTGTGTGGGCATCGCAATATTATACTAGGTAGAAGGTCTATGAACCCGGTCCTTAGGGAGGCGAGCATCTCTCCCCGGGATTCATCCCCGATTGTGATTAGTCCACCTCCATGTAGACAATCACCACTCACCTTTTTGTTGGAGGGTTCACTTTATTACTTTCGAAGTTACATCGATCTTACTTAGTCATATTATGTCATCATTTATTATCATATTAAGGTCATGATTAAGGGGGGTAAGGACTTGCACAGGAAGTTCTTACGAATCGGCACGGCGTTGAACGTCTCTAGCTTTGCTTAAGATGGAAACTCCTAATGAATTCGTCTGAAACTACCTCGGTACTTGATAACCTAGCTTGAACTAGAGCATGTAAAACAAACATAGAACATTATGGTGGCAATGGGTTAGATGCATAGAGCTAGATTTTAGATGAATTATGGAAGTCGTTTCCGCAGAAACGAATTAGTATGCATGAGATATGGATTTTATAATATTAATCCCTAATTAAATCATTAGGGTAATATTATGATAAAATTTTATCATGTAATAAAATTGGAACTAATTACATGATAAAATTCTATAAATCAAATAATGAATTTACAAATTTTTTGGGAATTTTTCCGACATGGGAAAGTCTATTTGTTAAACTCGTGTACATGATCCAGGTGGACATAGCAATTAAATAAGTGTACACAGAAACCAGTCCGCGACGTGTGGATGACATCGTGGGCCCCATGGGTGCCACCGTGGCGCCACGTGGCCACGCGATGTATGCGGTGCTGCCCCAACCGTTGGTGACGGAGGGAAACGGCGGGCAACGTGGCGGCCTATCATTGGCTCTGGCCGTACGATGTTACCACGAAGCGACGGCATCACGGCCGCCGCCGCGGTTCATCTCCGTGTGGCGGTTCTTCGCCGAACTTCGCCGATTCCGCCGGCGCCCTTTTGCTCGCCGTCTGCGAGAGGCGGTAGGGCTCCCATCGCCTCCCGAACCCGTTGGCGGGTCGTAGGGTGGGCGGGTAGGATGCTTCCCACGACGGGCGCGGAGACGACGGCTAGCGGTGGCGGCGGTGCTCGAAGTCGGGCTACACAAAGCACAATAGCGCACGGTTGGTGAGGAAAACGAAGGGAGGAGGTTGGGAAAACATACGGACCACCAATTCCCGCCGACGATGACCAAATCGGCGGCGCTTCCGTTCGACGCGGCGGCGGCGGAATTCTCGATTGGGGAGAATTCGATTTCTCGCGGTGAGGATGGGAGAGGGAAGCCGGCGCGAGCACCTCATGTTCTAGCCCTCCGTGAAGCTCGGGTGCTCGGGCGAGGCCGAGGGAGGCACTGGCGGGGCTATTTATAGCCACGATCATGGAGAGCTCGTCGGGAGATCTTCTCCGACCGTGGATCGCCACCGCCAGCTGACCTCCGGTGGAGTCCAGCTACGCCGCGCCCGGCGCCCTCGTGTTCCTCGTGCACGATGAGCCGGCCGGCCGGGTCGAGTCTCGTCGATTCTGCCGCCCGCGGTGGTCGACCGCCGTGGCGGCAAATGCCGCAGCTCGTTCTCCAACGCCCTGTGGACTTGACTCCGCCCCGTGTGCGTGGCCCCGGGAGCGACGGTGCGAAAGTGCGCCGCGTGGTGTCCTTCGCTAGCTGTAGAGAGCTTTGGCCGGCCGCCTTGTCTTATCGGCCGCGCCGGCGTTCCATGGCCGATAGCGGCGGCAAGGCCAAACTCCCGGGCCATTAAGGCATGGAGGTGAGCCGGCTCTGCCGTGTGCGCCCGTTCGTTTGAGGGGGATTCAGTGCCCTCCCTCATGCGCCCGGTCTACCATGCGTGGCGGGCAGGGGCGGGAGGTGGAAGACGACGAGGAGAAGGGGCGTCGGTGGGCCCCGGGCCGGGCGGTGAAAGGAGGGAGGTGTCTTTGGGCTCGGCGTTTTTATTCCTCTTTGGGCGGGTTTGCCCGGCCTCGCTGTTGGGCGGCCGGTCACGGAAAGAGAAGGAGAAGGGAGGGAGAGCGCCCGGGCCGGGGAGGAAGAGGGAGAAAGAGAGTTTAGGCCCGAGAGCTCATTCGTATCCCCTTTTCTTTTCTCTATTTTCCTTTTCCCTTTCTTCTCTTTTTTCTTTATGTGTGTTAATACATATATATCTTTTGTTATATTTACTTGTATAAGATCTTGAACTTAAATTCTCCTAAACTTTTATTTATGAGAATATTCATTCAAGGTGCTCATACAATTAAATATGTATATGTGTACACACACTTTCTCCCTTTTCTTATTATTTCATGTGTACTACATATTTCATAAATATTTTCTCAAGCACATTTATATTCCCAGGGACTATTATGGTCGAGAATATTTATTTATTGTGCTTATAAAAATATTCATATATTTTTGGTACACACTTGTTTAGGTATTTCATTCCCGAGAGAAAATTGTGTAATTCACTTCTCATGCGATATTATACTTCCATAAATAAAATCTAGTTCTTACCTTGCATCCTTGGTCACCATAAAGTTCATCAAGCAACAAACAAGATTTCCTATTTCTAGATGGTGAGAGTTTGAAATGCGGGTTTTCAAAAATGGGTTCGGTTTAGCGGAAATAAATCAAGTTTTAGTTGTAATTATAAAAAGTTCAAATTTTTAGTGAATTTTAAAATGATGCAAAAACACGGGTGTTACACGCGTCGCAGCGACCGGCTGGCCGCCAAATCTACTTTCTCGTGATCACTGCGGGAGAAGCGGTGCACGGCGTGTCCATCCAGCAAAGTGGGTGAGGCGTCCCGTGCATGCGGCGTCTACCCCGACCCCTCAACCGCCCGCGAGGTTCCATGCAGCCTTCCGGGGATGCCGAAGCCGTCCCTCCAGCGGGAGAATGCGCAAAAATCCTTCCGCTACTCGGCGTCGCCCGCGAGGGATGAGCGGGAATTCGACGCGGGGGACACCCAATCGCCACCGGACCTAGTCGCCTCGGGATCGGTTCGAGCACGCACGCCGCGTGCCGCTGCTTCCGCCCAGGACTTCATCGCGTCGATCACCCTCCCGCTCGACGAGCCCGCCCTCAGCGGCCAGCCCGCCCTCCGCTGGCAAGGTCCCTGCCGACGGAAAGCACGACGTGCTCGTCTCCGTCGGAAACCACCGGCACGCGACCCTCCGCCGAGCACCGGAGCGGGCGACGTTCTTTGGAGATGCTCAACAAGCTTGAGGGACGCCAGGTCGGCGGCGCCTGCCCCCGAGCTACGGTATGCTCCGGGAGCACTTTCGTGAGGCCGCTTCATCCGCCAAGCAGTTCGCGTATGCGTGAATCTTCCCCCTGTTGCGGCCTGGTGCTTTGCTGCCACCGGGGAGATTCGGATTTGGAGCTGTAGCCGCCGACGCTCCAACACTCGTCGCACATCAGTTTTACTTTTAGTACAACCGTAACGCACCACCGTTTAAGCCGGTGATTCTTGTATGTGTGTTTTTGTGCGCTTCAGCCAATTGTGTTGGCTAAAGTGTGCAACGTGTAAAACTCTATTTTCCCTTAATGAAGTACGTGCCAATGGGTGCGCTTTCGAAAAAAACAACCAGCAGCAACACTGCTGTCCACAAAATACAGCAGTACGTTCGCAGCGAGAACTGCACAGGAGATCAATCCCACTTGAACTAACATGACAAGACTCTGATTTAGATCATTATATAAGATAGAGGGGCATGTTTGGTTCTCACATTGGGGTTAGGAACTTCATGAGATGGAGACTATTACGGACAACATCCATGATGGTGCCAGCGATCAACTAGAGAGTGCCAAATCCACTTCAGCAATGATCTACACCACACAAGAGATCAAAGAGATGAATGAGATAGATCTCGAGCAGCAAGATCAGACAGGGAAGAGGGAGGAAGAGGAAGAGGAAGAGGAAGAGGAGGAAGTGCCCATGGAGAAGGAAGGGGAGAAGATGGGGTGCTATTCTCTGGTGCTTGCATGAGGAAATGAGAGGAGGCGGCGCATCTGCTCTGCAGCGAGGGAGAGAGGTAGATATGCATGGCTGTTTACTCTTGCAATTAGGGAGTGGTAAGGTGAAATAAGTTGGGGCTTGTAAAGGGAATTGAAGCAGGAACATTCGCTCCAATTTGCATGGGAAAAAGGGGAGGAGGCAGCAGCATGTGGACACAGGATGTCGACCAGGGAGGTGCTGTTCACTTGCTTGTGCGTGATGGAGGGAGGGAGGAGAGATGATGGATGTATCTCTGCATGTAGAGAAGGGAGAGGGTGAAGAACGCCTGCCCTTTACTAAATATAGGGAGGAATTAAGAAGGAATAATAATCATTGAGAATTTGTTACTATTGCACGAGAAGTAGAGGGAAAGATGCGCCATTAGAGAGAAAAGGTCAGTTGTTGTGCGTGTCAGGAGAAGAAAATGTGGCTGGTTGCTCTTGCATGGATGCATGCAATTGAAAGATGAGTAAAACCGATGGAAAATAAAAATAGGAAATTATTGTTGTGTTTTTGCATGAGAGCAAAGGGAGAAGGAACCAGGAGAATGGATCCATGTCCACGTGAAATAAAGATTGAGAAGAAACGCTTGCATGTAGTTGAGAGAAAAGGATAAATTGGTGGTGTACAGGAGAGCATTCTTAATAAAGGTGTGTCTAGGGAATTAAGACAGGAATGAAGAGATGAAATATATCTTTTTCTTCTTTTGCATGTGGTGAAATGACTGGTGTCGGCAGCAGCAGGAAAAAATGCATGTTTGTCCTTAACTCATGCATTTGAGAGGAGGTGGTAACCAATGGAGAGTAAATTGCAAAACTGAGAGAGATGTGTCCAAAGGGATTAAAGGAGAACGCATTAGTGATGTTGTTTTGCATGAGAGAGAGAGAGAGGGAAGGTTGCGGCATGGAGGGAGGGACAACATCTCCACGTGAGTAGCATTGGCCACGATGTGGAAGAGAGATGTTGGGCTGAGTTGGGCTTGACACAAAAGCAAGAGGAACAGAGAAAGAACTAAGAGCAACTCCAACAGTTTGGGAAATCAGTTTGGCATTCTTGTTTTTTTACCAAAAGCTCTAAAATAATGCTCCAATAGTTTGGCAAATACATTTGGCATTTTAGTGAGTTTGGCAATTGTAGGCCCTCCTAGCGCATATTTACGCGTTGGGAGCTTTGGCATAGGCTCACCTGCTATTCGTGATGACAAGAGAGAGTGGATCCGCATAGGGTTAACCAAAATTAACCAAGATTCTTTTGTATGAATGAATGGGAAGCGGCAAAAGATTGGCCCAAAGAATTCATTGACACCAAATTGACCGAGAGGTTGAGAAAGAAAAAGAAAGAAGTGAAACAGGTCATGCTAGATTATTGCCAACAAAAGACTTGATTGGAGTTTAAGATATTGAATTGGTATTTAGAGAGACGAAGTTAGGATCAAACACTAGTCGTATCTTGAAACCATTGAAATTCATTTTCGAAACATAAACACAATGCAAAGGCATGCATGCAACAAACCATTAAATTGAGTTGCAAAATTTTAGAAACTCATATTTTCCACTATCTAGAATATCAATAACTTAACTAAAGTTTATTAATTTTAGGAACTAATAAAATCATTTGTTGTTATTTAGTGTTTTATGTCACATCCTAAAATAGGAATTTTAGGGTGTGACAAGAGATATCCTTCCTTGCTTGGTGGGAGAACACTAGCAATAGCACTGATGAAGGATTGATAAGGCAATGAGTTAATTCACTTATTATTTTGGGAGCTTGGATTCTTTGGAACCACCGCAACGGGTGTGTTTTTGATGGAGCAGCTCCAAGCTTAGCTGCTGCCCTTATCTTAGCCAGTGAGGAACACCGCTTGTGGTCTATGGCAGGGGCTCGAGGACTATTTCCCTTGGCTGCCATCCTCCCCAGTGGTTAGTGGTTTAACTTAGATGCGGTCATCTTGTATAATGGTGCCACCGGCGCGAATGTAATCCTAGCATCTATTGGGGCTTGAGAGTGTGTGTGTGGGGCTCTTGCCCTTTTTTCTCTTCTTAATATAATAAAGTGCAGTTTTGCGTTTTCAAGAAAAAAAAAAAAAAAAGGGTGTGTGATGTGCACATGCCATCATTAACCCAAGTTGCTCCCAAAGAAGTGCATGAAGGACCGGTCACACGCAATCGTGCCAAGTTGCTTCAACAAGAGGTGCACGCTTTCCTCTCTCGATTACACTCTAACATTGATGAGGATTTTATACTACCTAAATCGAGTACTTTGCTCTTACTTAGGTTTACACAAGAAGCTACACCATTTGGCAACATGAAGGACGTCGAAGATCACGCCAAGGACACAAAGATTGCTGCCCAGAAACCGGACCAGTCCAGCAGGCAAAACCGGACCAGTTTGGTGTCAGAAATGGACCAGTTCAAGAAACGTTCATAACTTTTGATTCCCAAAAGCTATGAATGTGAATGAGCACTTGATGGAAAGCTTATAAAGTCTAGTTTCCAATGGTGCCAGCCCCTTCCAGAGTGGATATTTCATCATGGCGGACGACCAGTTTTAGTGCCGACTGGTCAGAAGGTCGACAGTCTGCATGAAGTCTAAATGTTCATGTGCAACTGTACCATTCTAACGTAAGTTGTGGTGCGTGGCATACATGGTTGGAAAGATGATCAAGTTAGCTTTCCAACGCATCCAACGGTTCGTCATTTGAACTTCTGAGCAAAGAGTTATGATCCAAACATTGAAGACTGCTCTGGAGGCTAAGAGTCACGCGGGAACTGAAGACCACTTCGGGAACGCATTAGCCAGTTGGCATTCCACCTTCCAGCGTGGCCCCTTCAGTTCACACCCACCTTAGAGATTTGTTACTTGTATAAATACCCACCTATGTGTAAGCTATCAACAGATTTTGATGAATTGAGATTATCCTCAGTGATATTGCAGCCGAGCTGCCGAGTTGCTTACTCAACCCTTGTTCTTCCTTGTTCTTCCCGGACATGTGAAGAGATCCCTCTGGGATCCACTACTTCCGTGCTCTACGACTTCCGTTCGGCTGTGCCGTATTGTGTGGATTAGCTCCGGATTGTGGTTCTGCGGTTGTTTGGAGATTGAGTCGAAGTCCTCGCGGTTTCGGTGCCTCTCTCCCGTCGTTTGGTCGCATCCAACCTTGGCCAGGTATAAAGCTAGTTATCCGCTGTTCTACAACAAGTTATCTCCGCTTCCACCTTTTGCAAAGTGATCTCTGCTGCACCATATCAAGTTATCTTCTCCATCGACCTACTGCCGTGAAGATCAGGCCACTTTCGTACCGAGATCGGTTCGGTACTTATCAGTATGCTGGAGACTGGAGAGTTATACATGAACTGTTTAAGCAAAATAATAATACTTTTTTTTGCTTGATTTGTTGTTTTCTCTCACCTTGTGTTTTATTGCCACTATAGGTGCATTGGTTCTTCACCTACTGAAATTGCAAAAGATTTTATTGAAGCGCTCAGCTTCTGTGGACGAATCCAAAGAGCAGAAGTTAAGAGCTTTGAATCATGGAGTTGAAAATGATAATTTGACATCAAAGCGGAATTCAGAGGTTGGTGTCATGGAGGTTGGTAATTCGACATCAAAATTTTCCGTGCAATAACTAATAATTCTTCTGTATACTCTAGATATGTAAGATACTAACTACTAACTGCTTGTGACATCTATCAACTCCTTATTTAATTTAACGACCTTCCTACACTGATATGCATATTGTTGTAATATACTTATTTGTACTATTTTTTGTTTCCTCGAGCATTCGCCAGCCCCAGATCGACGCACATATTGTTGTGCAATTTTCCCTTACTTCCTTACCCTAATTTTCATTCCTACAGCTTAGCAATTTGCCGGACGCCAAGGTCGGCGCGCAAATGCGTGCCTCCAGACAAGTTTCTATAACGCTGGAACGTGTTCTGGGGTAACCAAATGGAGCCAATTGGTGTGCTGGTATAAACTCGTACAGAAGAACATAGCAAAACATTCTTTTTCTTCTAATGATGATCGAACTCTGAGGGAACATAATTTATTCAGATTGAACGGTAATGGAACTTGGTATTTCTTATTTTTTTGATCAGAGTTCGATCATCATCAGAAGAAAAAAAAAGTTTTGTCTGATGATGATCGAACTGAGGGAATCCTAAACCCAATAAAAAAAGAATCCTATACAAGTAAAACCATAATGGAACTTGTTATTTCTTATTTTTGTTTTTGTATAGTGTTCGAAACACTATGATAGTGTTATTTCAAAAGGTACAAGAACATTATGAGGTTGCTGCACTCAGTTATGCAACATCGGCAAAGAAATCATGAATTGTGATCCGGGCTGCCACTGGAATTCGCACTGTTTTTCACCATTGTACCAAGTAATGCTGCCAAATGTGTAATCCCCTTGTAACCTCCACATAGGTGATATCTTGACCTGAAACGTATGAACTTTGTTGGCGGCATTGAATACAAGAACGGACGGTTGAACTTCGATCTTGACTCCAGCTGGGCTCTCAATGGCAGCATGGTAAACTGCATCGACCTCGCCTACATTTGTAACTGTTCTCGGTATGCTAATTGGATACCTGAGGTCTGGAACCGAGATGGATGGCAGGTTCAAGAGATACCCTGGTGCTGGTGTTTCATTGCAGCTTGCTGAAGTCTTGTTGATGGTGCAACCAAAGAAGTGGTTGTAATCATTCGGATCGATGTCATAAATCAGGCCGGGATCGGCTGCTCTGTTGGGGTTGATGTGCCCACCTCCATAGTCAAATGGGTCGGCAATCTTTCGAGGCAACCCTTCCGCCAGTATCGGCATTCCGTGTTCGTCAGTTACAGATGCTTCACCGTGCAAAATGAAACAGGGGTAAGACACATGTAACACTGCCAAGCAATAAGTCATGTCTTTAGAAGTTATCTTCTAAAGCTGTTAAGTACCTGTAGTCATTATAGCGGATTTCAGTGCAGCAGGAGACCAATTTGGATGCAGAGATTTCAGCAGCGCGATGATGCCGGTTACGTGAGGGGCAGCCATTGATGTCCCTGAATAAATTTCATAGGAGTTCCCCACTGCTGCTAAGATGTTGGCTCCTGGTGCAGCTATGTCAGGCTGTTGAGGAAGCAAGAGCGGAATGAGATGGCAGGTCTTTATTAGTGTGCAGTGTCTAGCTTGTGTTGCATTGAACTCTAACCTTAATGATATCAGCATAGTCGGGTGATGGGCCCCTCGCGGAGAATGATGCCACTTTTGGAGCCTGGATGTCTTTACCTGTAATGCTTCGGGCCGGATCAATCTTTGCCACTGGAGAGCTGCTTGAATCAACCAGAAATTCATTTCAGAAAATGTTCAGCTCACTGCAGAGCATGATCAAAAGCTTCTATTGTGTAGTAATCAGTATACCTGGCGGTGTCGATGTATTTCCTGATCTTTTTACCAGCCTCAATGTCCACAAGAACACATGGAATGCCTCCACATGCTTGGAGAATGTCTGTAGTATATTGAATGAAAATAACACCAGAGCCCTCCAGCCAGGACGTTTTGTACGGCTTGACCGAATATCAACGACGGGCCATACTCCGTGGGTGAATTTGGTGTTGCACAAAGCACCATTTTCCCTTTGAAATCGGTACCGTTTAGATCACCTGCCTCGCACCTGACCACACATGGCAACAAGTTTAATTGCTCACCAGTTCCTGAACACATTTGCAGAAATTCAAATAATGTTTTTTACATACTGGCCACCGTCTGTAAGACTTCTGAAAATGCTCCTGGATATGTTCTTCCCTTGGTAGTAGAGCGATTGTCCCTGCAAGAACGAATAGAAATTGCTCAGGGCAAGAAACCATGGCAGGCTTGTGAGTTTGTAGTTTATATCCCTTACGTACCACGATCCGTTGCTTGTTTCCCAGCATGATCATGGTCGGAAACGACCGATCGATTTTGCTCGCCGCAACGGTGATGACCCATGGAGACGTGTTCACAACAGTCTGCGGACTAGGCCCATCGTTGCCGGCAGAGTACACGACGGTGATCCCTTTCTGAACCGCGTGCAGAGCGCCGAAGGAATTGTCGCCGAAACCACTAACTGACAGTGAGAGTACGTCCACCCCATCGTGTATCGCGTCGTCGATGGCCGCGAGCAGGGCGGCGTCGGAGCTAGTGCTTTTGCCGTCTGCATCGCGCCAGAAGATTTTGTAGACGGCAATGCGGGCGTGGGGCGCGCCGCCTCGCGCAACGCCGGCGGCAAGGCCATGGCCACGGAAGCTGGCCCCCTCCACGAAGGAGCCTGCTGCAGTGGAGGCCGTGTGCGTGCCGTGGCCTTCGATGTCCCGGGTCGAGAGGTTGTTGAGCTTGAGGTCCTCCTCGGGCACTCCGGCGGTGTAGAACCGTGCGCCGATGATCTTGCGGCTGCAGTTGTTGGTGCTCCATTCCTGTCCGACCTGGCACACGCCTTTCCACCGTGACGGCACGGGGCCGTACCCTTGGTCGCTGAAGCTTGCCGACTCTGGCCAGATACCAGTGTCCACAACTCCGACGATGATGTCCTCACCATATCTGCCTTTATTGACGAGGTCATTGGGCATTTGGTTGTTCACGTGGAGGAAGTCCCAGCTTCGAGTGGTTGTCGCCGTGCACCTTCTGCTGGGTTTCACACTGATCACGTCTGGAAACTCTGCATAGAGAAAGGCGTCACAGGTCATTTTGTGAGCAATGCGACGGGCGAGAGATCGACATGGCCGATTCCAGAAGGAATATATGCTGACCTGCAAGCTGATTAGCTTGATCGTCAGTAAGCATGGCTGCGAACCCTGAGAAGCCATGCTTGTAGTTGTGAATCATGGAAGCCAAAGAATCCTCCATGCTGAAGTTTACATGAGAAAGGCACAATTAATCTCTTGATGGCTTAACATTAATTGCTACAGCCTACACTGAAAGAGGCCGGACTACGTACCTTCCAAGAACATTGCTGAGTATATCATGGTGCGAAGCGATGACATCATTCGGGTGTCCATGTTTCACATCTCCGAGGTATACGATATAAAGCTGCAAACACAGGAGATTAAAGAAACATCAATCGTCACCTCTCTTGCTAGTGTTGAAATTAAGAAGTGTGTTGCGAGGCATGTATGCATGCTTGCTTACCCTGCGAGATCCTCCATGTACTCCCGAGACCAGAATGCAGAAGCAAAGCAGTAGCGCCGAGACCACAGGGCCACGAGATGAAGAGTAGAGTCCCATGTGTTTCTACGATGATGTGTGTTGTTCCTTGGTGCCATTAGTGCAGGTACTTATATATACAACTTGTACGTAGGTTGTGTATCGGTCAACATATAGAAAGAGTCAGAGAAGTCTAATGAGTATTTTTTTGTGACACGCACACGCCTCTTTCTTTCACACCTGCTGACAACAAATACATACTCCCTCCATATTTAAAAAGAAAGACGTTTTAAAAAAATAGGTTTGAGTCAAACATTGGGGTCATAAATCAAGAATAACTTTTAGATCGTTGAGAGTTTAGAAATGTGAAAATCATATTAATAGATTTGTCTTGAAAAATAGATTCATAATAGTATACATATATAATTTTTTTTATAAATATTTTTATAGAAAAAGAAGTCAAAGTTGCGCTTTGGAGACTGTGTCACTATCGTAAACGTTTTTCTTTTCAAGTATGGAGGGAGTATTATTTTATGAGAGAGACACGTCCTTTTCTAAGAAAAAAATGAGAGAGACACGTAAACCTGCAGTGGTTCATCTTCATCCTTGACACGGACACACCACTGACTAATGAATTAAGAAGAAACGGTCTGTAACTTAATTCTGAAGCATCAGGCGTGTAGTTCCAACCAGAGTGATACTTGGTCCAAACGAGCTAGTTTCACTACAACAACTATGTTGATTTGATCGGCGAATCAAGCAATTCCTCCTGAAACTAGGAGTGTCGACTCAAACCTCTTTGTAAGCCGGGTTATGGGGTTTTGTGTTGGCTTTGGTAACATCTTTGTTACCTAGCTTTATAAATGTCCCAAACTGCTTCTGCTTAATGAAAACGTGCCTGAGGCGTGATAAAAAAAAGGTCCGTTCACCATCTGGCTAATTCCTCAAACCGAATAGGGCATAACCCATTGGAGTGCCATGATCCAAATGATACGGGGTTAACATGGATATTTCTGATTATTCCAGAGAACCATGTTGACCTGGCGCTGACGACCTGGCAATAAGAAATTTGGGCCGACCTAGCCCTCGTGCTATTTCGTCGTTAAGAACAAGGGGCCTGGCCTGGTCTTGTTTGTCATGTGCACGTGTGAGCGCTCGTCACGAGAGAATATGTCAAGGATCGAGTAGGTATGTAAGCTCTTTTATCTTCATAGTTAATTAAGGTTTGAATTGGAACTGAGAGGATCTTATAAGAATATAAAACCAAGGGGAAGGACGAATGACTTGTACTGGGGGCATTTCAACCTTGTCTACAAGGCTGATCGAAGACAAAAGTAATAATCAATGACTACATACGCATAATGACTCGCTTCAAGGAAACGTTGGACCGTGACCGCTTGGTCTCCACGCAGGTGTCCTCCGATCTGGCACCCGACTCGCACCGAGTCCGCGCCAGCCCCGCTTTTGTGGCCCAAACTGGAAAACCCTCCTTGCTGGGTCTTTGCGGTGAAAACCCTAGAAAACCAACATGGCATGTGTCCGACCTCCCGCCAAGCTTGACACGTTCAACTCTTTTCGTGGTCCGGCCACACGAGCCATCTACTTGGAGCTTGCCATTGTCTCCACATGATTTTTTTTGAAGGAAAACAGGAGGGGTTTGAGCCCCTACTGTGCTTTTATTGAATTTAAACAGAACAAAACAATCCTTACAAATGTGTTCAAGACACAAAAAACGAAACAAAGAAAATAAAGAAAATTACACAAGGGCTTCTAGCCATGTCACAATTGTTGGTTGATAACTTTGTTTTGCTCTTAGAATAACTAAGGCAAATTCCTCCTTGAAGATTGTTCGAACTGCTGAAGAGATGGTGCTATTCCTCTGAAGATAATATTGTTTCGACATGTCCAAATGGACCAGCAGACAAGAATCACAATTTCCATAAAGAAAGGCTAGTGAAGCTGAATCTTGAGAGCCTCAATAATGTCCTCGGTGCTTTGAGTATTTGGAATTAGAGCATTCAAGGAGTACCAACAAGCCTCGAGCAAATGGGCAATCAAAGAAGAGATGATGCAAGGTCTCTTCAAACTCTTCAAGATAATGAACACAAGAGTAGGAAGGCAGGTACATATTTTTCCTTCAAAGCAATTCTCTTGTGCTTAGTCTGTCCTTAAGTAATAACCGAAGAAAATTTTCCTTTTATTCGACAGAACTTCTCCAAAGCCATCTGAACGCTACATGCACCTGAACAGATCCAATGAGGGAGCTATAGGCCTTTTTGAGGAGAAGTAAGTGGAGCCCCGTATATATGACCATTGATCAGGATCTTGAGTAAGCTGAATCGTTGGATAAGATTATGAAGATGCTCATACTGATTGAAAGCTTCAATTGACAGAGGCGAAAAAGATCTAGATCAAAAATTTCAGCCTTAACCTGCTTCACCGACAAATATGCATTTTTACAATACGAGAATAGCTGGGGATAGGTTTGCTGCAGGTTCTGTCCATTCCAAGAATCAAGCCAAAAATAACAAGAGGATCCATCGAAAACATGTGGAACCGCCATTTCCTTGAATTTTTGTAATAATTTCAAATTATCTCTCCACCAAAAAGAACCTCTAAAGTTGGCACTGAACTTTGGTAATTTTCTATTGGAATAATATTTTTCCCAAACTAGTTGAACCCAGGGGTATAGAGATCTTATTGAAGAATTTGTGGAGATGCTTGAGAAGCAAAGCTTCATTCTGTGCTTCAAGATTCAAAGCTCCCAGTCCACCTTGTGGTTTTGGAATACAAACCCATGGCCAAGCTGCTTTGGGGGGTTTTTTGCTGCTCAGATCGATCCTCTCCGAGAAATAATGCCTTCGATACTTATCAACTTGCTTGGTGATTGCTTTAGGCAAAGTGAAAAGGTGCACATAGCAAAAGTTGGCGGGCTTTGTGATGACAGCATTAATTAACTCTAATCTTCCAAATTCATTCATGAATTGTGAGAAGTTAACAAGTCTTCTTTCACATTTTGTTGTAATAGGCCAAAAGTCTGCCACTGTTGGTTTGGATATGCTCAATGGTAAACCCAAATAAGTGAATGGGAAAGTACCCTTGGCA
Source organism: Hyparrhenia diplandra (assembly GCA_015847255.1). Taxonomy (NCBI): domain Eukaryota; kingdom Viridiplantae; phylum Streptophyta; class Magnoliopsida; order Poales; family Poaceae; genus Hyparrhenia; species Hyparrhenia diplandra. The sequence continues at coordinate 406,560 of JADLZK010010527.1, read as the reverse complement.
CAACCAAAGACATCTCGCTAATTCATTGAGTCTCTGATCTAAAATGTTTATGGGCACCATAAATGTCCCCTTGCCCGACTCCTCTTAAACAGTGAAAAACCTTGCCAGGCACTCCATTAAGAAGGACAGTAGATGTTCCTGAGCTAATTAAAAATGAGTTTCATCCATTGTAACCATTTGTCTGGGAAGCCCTTGGCTGCCATGATTTCAATCATCTGTTGGTGCTCTATCTTGTCAAAAGCTTTTTCAAAATCCAGCTTAAGAATGAGAATCTCTTTCTTGGACTGATGACACATATGAAGATATTCTAGTGCCCAGGCTAGACAATCTTGTATAGTTCTTTTTTTAATGAAACCATACTAGTTTTTATGTATCAACTTAGGCGAGAAAAAATGTAATCTGTTTGCCGGGACCTTTGTAAGAATTTTAATTGAAGTGTTGAGCAAAGAAATGGGCCCAAGTCGAGACTTTTTCCGGTCATCCTTCTTTGGTATCAAAGTAATGTTTGATCCATTTATACTCTGAGACAAACATCCCTAGTAAAAAAAAGCCCTCCACATGATTTGGTAGACGCATCGACGCCGCCTCCATGTTTCCTTGCTTTGAAGTAGCACCGCGTGAGCCGCCCATGCCGCTGCACGGTCCTCCGTGTCCTGCATTCACAAGCCAAGGCAAACATATCACACGCAATGGTGTTGTTAATCACACATCACTCAAGGGTCGAATGGACCTTGGTTCCTCATCTCCGCACGTCCAAAAAAATTTCGTGGCGCAACGAACAAAATGAACCAACATTCAGTAGAATTGGTTGCCTATTTGGATCGCCCGAATGGCACCTTTAATTTCGTAACACCGACCTACAAGTCCTGCCACTACTGGAATCCCACTCTTTGCCGAAAGTGTCGACATCTTTTCTTTGAGTGTATTTTATCGGGCACTCAGCAAATACCATCTTTGCCGAGTGCCAAATAAAAAACAAAAGAAAAAAAAAACACATGACAAAGATGGCTTTGTTGAGTGTTTTTTTTGGCATTCAACAAAGATGTATTTTGCCAAGTGGTTTTTCGCACTTTGGCAAAATGCACCTTTGCTTAGTGTTTTTTGGCACTCGACATAGATGCATTTTGTCTAGTGTTTTTTTCGCACTCGGCAAAATGTATGTTTGCCGCTTTTTTCTAAGACTTTCGGCAAAATGCATCATTACCAAAATAAATAGGGACATTGGTAATGTTGAACCCCGACTTGGTTAGATTGTACATTGCTTGTGCTTGAGCCCCTCTGACTTGGCCACTCACCACCATCACTCCTTTGGGGCACCGCCCGGCGGAGGTTACATTACCCCCGTTGAACCGGGAACCGCTTGTTTGAATGATTATGATTTAGTTAACCCTTTGCTCACCAGAGGGAAAATGACGCATGCCCAAATTACTTATGACGTGTTTAGGGAGAATATATTTTGGCGTAGTTAGGCTTTATTTGAAGAGCCCACATTCCTTTATTAGATGGAACAGCAACAACTTTTGTCACAAACCGGATCGATTTGGCGAAGTGACACATCGACGGCTTTGGTTTGACGGCGGCGGGTGTCGGCACCGGCAGCAATCGGGGTTGCCGGGGTGCTAGTGCTTTGGCGGCAATCTGGGTGCCGGGGGCTGGTCTTGGTGGCAATCGGGGTTGCGGGGGAATTTCGGTGCGGGTGGCAATCGGGGTTGCCGGGCTGATAGGAAGAGGAAGAAGAGGGTGGCAGGTGGCGCGAAGACGGCGTTAGGCGGCAGCGCACGTGCGAGAGGGACAGAGGGAGAGAGAGCTTAGGGGCTAGAGAGATGAACCTGTTGGGAGTTACCCCTTTATTTTCTCGATTAAGATTCAACCGATTATATCTCCCTTGTATTTATAGTTCAGAAGACTTGCATGAGAAGTAGGTCTCTTTTATTTTCTAATCTATTTCTATGTTAGGACTAAATAATATTACTTAATGAGGAAGCAAACGACGCGATGACAGCGGTGGCAGCGGGCGGCGGGCGCCGGGCCGCAAGCACGCGCCGCCGCCCCATCGGGCTGCTTGGCCGGCCTCTTAGGGCTGTGACAAGCCCTTTTAGGCCCCCATCCATGGCATGTGATAGCTTTGGGCCTCCATATAGTGTAGAAACTCAGCCCATTTTTTTTTCTAATATCAGTCCAAGTTATTGGTGGGCTTAAACTCAGGAAAGCTAATTTCATCTCAGGCCCACTCCTGGCCGAAAGCGCGAAACCTCATCCTCCTTGAGCAGCGTGTGCCAACTTAGACCTCAGTCAAACCAGCCACGCTCCTCTGGTGTCGTTTCCTGGTAGTGGTGGTGTGGTGGTGGATCTAAAACGGAAGGACCGCACGTCATTGTCCTTGTCTTTAGCTTGGCTCGCCTAGTCACCCCTTGCCCGCTTTCCATTCACCGTCCGCGCCACTAGACCTCCTCCCGCTCCCTTCTTTACATTGTGATGAGGCCTCAATCTGATAGTGATGGAGAAATCGATAGGATGGCCGGACCTAGCTCAATCAAAATCCTGGATGATGGGATTAATTTGGGGATTTTTTTTTCGCTTTTTTTTTTTTTTGCTTACCACGTCCAGGCCGTGGAGACTGAGTATTTCCGCTACTACAATGGCCGCTATTGACATAGTGTGCGTTCCATGGCCACTGTGTCATATTTCATGTACCAACCTCCGTTTTCAAACATTTATACACTTCAGACAATCTCTTAAAAACCCAGGTACATGGGGTTAGTCTATTCAAATAAGGCTATAGAGCATATAAATAATAATGAATAAAAATCATACTTATTTTGTCCCTTAGCCCAACATTAGTCTCTAGTTAAAGTATGGCTTGCTTTCACTATTTCTGGCCAAAGCTTATTAGTGTTTGCACGTCCATCAAGTTCTTATTCTAGTTTATTCCGCCAACGCTGATTGATGAATGTTTGAGCGTAAAAGTTTTATTGGGCAAAACCTATGCAAGACATAAATACAGTCAAGCTAAGGATAAGAATTTCTAAGTAGTTGAGTTGTCCCCATGTAACACCCGAAAATTTTGGATTTTTGAAAATAGAGTCAAAATGATTTAATTGTGTATTTTTGTGCTCATGAAATATATGTAAAATAATATTTTGACTTAAAATTAAAAATTATCATAGGGTTTAGAAACGTGTTTGTTGCATTCGTGCTTGTTGCATAGTTTTTATGTTTGGAAAATGATTCTAAATGTTTTCAAATACGCCTAGGGTTTGATCCGTATTCATCCGATCTCTCCAAATACCAATTCAATATCTTAGACTCTAATCAAGACTTTTGTTGATATTAATCTAGCATGACCCATGTCTTTCTTTTCTTTCTCAACACCTCAGTCTATTGGCGTAAGTCACATGGAGAACCTGATGAAGATACTAGTTCTTGGCACACGGAGCCCCTAGTCAACCTGTCCCCTTTTGAAAATAATGGAGCCCAAGAAGTTTAGCAACCGTTCAGCGTTACTCTGATAAACCTGTGAGTGTTTGTTTAGTTATATTTATGCTTTAAAGCATTGTTTTCTAATACTTAATCGTTCTATGTGTTATATGTGTGGACTTCACAGGCACACATATGGCGAAGTCCTGGTCTTCTTTGGAAAATCAGGGTGTGACACCCCACTTGGCACTCAGATTATGTTATTAGAGAACACGTAAAATCGGTGGGAGCAATGTTCAAGGGATCTGCGCTTTCTACTCTCATAACTATTTCACTAAGTTAAGATAAAATGAATGTGTGTGTTCCTAGAGAATGCAAAAATCGGTGGGAGCTCACAAAGGAGGAAGATTAAATCTTGGAGAGGTACAAAATAAGTTTTATGTACCAATGATTCAAGAGGACATAAGTATCAAAGTTAGTGCCGACGTCCTAAGTATGCCTCCATTACTACAATTTCTTCTGATGAATTTCAAGAGTTAATTAGCATATGCCACACGATAGTTATATGTACCAACATTAGTTGGTAATTAGGCACATAAGTAAACCTCTATTGTTATTAAACTATGAGGTGATATGTTATTCTAAACCAAGCAATTTTATGAGTTTTATGAGTCCATAAGTATAAATTGTGGGTGTCACTAAGTTTCCTAATGAAGTCATACCAAAGGGCTATGAGGGTCTACAAATTTTTTAGCATCACATCAAAGGGAGTTTGAAAGATTTAAACTAAAGCTTAAAGCCCACTATGATTTAGAATTTCATTGAGCGGACAATTATGTTTATGAGGAAAAGGTGGGAAAATTTATTGTCATAATACTCTACATGGGTGAAGTTGATTTAATACGTGGCAATTGTCACATAAGCTTTTCTACTCACCCTAAATTTTATTATGTTTTGGTGAAGCCTCTAAGTTTTTGGTTATTAAGATAAACCAATATAGGACCAAATGAGTGTTAGGATTATTACGAAAAGCATATCAAATGAATGCATAAGTGATATAATTTGAATAATTATTGCCACGCCTGTCTATTGGCATAGTGTAGTTGCACAATGCAGTAAGTATTCATCATCCCAAATATTCTAAGAAATATGTTAGTAATAGTTGAAGCGGAACACGTTTCATATGCTTTGGTTGTCATTAAGTTATATATGAGGCACCATAAGAGTCATCATGTCACTTATAAGAATTACGAATTATTTTATTGCTAGTTCTCTTGAGTTCGTATATGAATGTGCACACTTAGATTATACCTACTCTTGTAGAAAGAGGCAATTTAATTTTAAGCTCCAAATGTAATTAGTATTAAGTTGAAGTTGAGCTCAAATTAGTGGCATGTTTTGAGATTGAATATGACAGGCCATGTGGCTTTTGATATATTATCCCCAAATCAAATATTGACATACCGCTCTGAGCCTACGGTTGAATTGCAAGTATTATTTCGAAAGTAACAACGGATCAAACGTTGATGCCAAGCACAATGATTAAATGTTGTGAAAGAAAGAACTCGGGATCAAATTATTAAGTTACGTAAAGTAAGAACTAAGTTTGTGCTAGCATGCATATTTGCTTGTTTGAGACTCATCACTTATGCCATTTATGAGCGCGCAAAATCATTTTGGGTTTCAAAGTGTAGTCTCGACTTGATTCCTAGTTATAAGGGCCATGTACTCCCAAAATAAGTAAGCGTTCTATCGAGGTATTACAGTGAACTATGGGTAATGGTATCCTAGTGGCTATTGTTGTTGTTGGCGATGCATTGGTCTAGTCTTGCTTTGTAGTGCCGAGTGTGAACATAAGAGTAAGTCAAACATTAGTTGCTTAAGTGTATTAGCCATTCGATCAAGTGGGAGAATGTTGGATATGCTCTCGGCTAATCCCGAGATAATGATGAATTAATTAGTAATTAAGATAATTACGAGATTAATTAATGGTTAAGTAAGTGGTCCACCCGTGATATCTATCCAACGGATAAGTCTTGCCGCGATCGGCGGCAACCCTAAGATATTCACTAGGGTTCGCCCCCCGGGCCATAGTGCACTATATAAGTGGAGCACCCCTGGTGGCTCCAGCCATCCATTCTTTCTCCACGTGAGAAACATCAAATCGATCACTAAAGGCGCTGGAGGGTTCGAGAAGGCCGTCACCCACGTTCACCCCGTGCAGGTAATCCGTGGCGTCAAGAAGGTCGCCGCCACTTTGGCAACTCACGCTGTTCATGGATACGAGGCATCCAAGTCCATAGTTGATGAACTTAGATCACCTACTTCATCTACATCAACATCCAACAACACAGATGGCATGTACAGGCTCTGGTTAGTGTCTAAGATTAGATTCTGCATTAAGATTAGTTAGTGATCATGTTTATGCTAAGATAAGATCCTGTTCGTCTAAGATTTATTTCAACAATTGGTATCGGAGCAAATCTGTGATCGTTGGATTCAGATCGATGGTTCACGCTACCTTAAGCTTTAGGGTTTCTACGAGTTGGGCTACTACTGGGCTTCTAGAAATGGAATGGGCTTCTAAGTGCAATTGTTTGGGCCTCTGGCGAGCACTAGGGTGTCTTTACCTGTAATGCTTCGAGCGGGATCAATGTTTGCAACTGGAGACTTGCTTGAAACAATCAGAAATTCATCTTAGAAAATGTTCAGCTAACAGCGGAGCATGATCAAAAGCTTCTATTGTGCAAGAATCGGATAGTCCCTGATTAGGATTCTGAAAGTGATATATATACCTGGCGGTGTCGATGTATTTCCTGATATTTTTACCAGCCTCAATGTCCACAAGAGCACATGTAATGCCTCCACATGCTCCGAGAAGGTCTGTCCTATACTGAACGAAAATAACACCGTAGCCCCCTCCAGCCCGGACGTTTTGTACTGCTCGACCGAATATCGCAATCGGGGGCCATACTCCGTTGGTGAATTTCGTGTTGCACAAAGCACAATTTTCCCTTTGAAATCGGTACCATTTAGATCACCTGCCGTGCACCTGACCACACAAGGCAAGAAGTTTAATTGTTGATCAGTTCTTGAATTTATTTATGCCACATTTGTAGAAAATCAAGTAAAAATTAATGGTTTTCACATGCAGGCCTCCATATGTAAGACTTCTGAAGATGCTTTTGGACATGTTCTTCCCTTCGTAGTAGAGCGATTGTACCTACAAAAAGGAATAGAAAAAAAATTGCTCGGGACAAGAAATCAAACCATGCATGGCGTGGCCCGTACCACGATCCGTTGCTTCTTTCCTAGTGTGATCATGGTCGAAACGATGTATCCATTTTGTTTCCTGTAGAGTACACGATGATGATCCCTTTCTGAACCGCGTGCGGAGTGCGAACAGATTGTTGCGAAACCACCAACCGACGGTGAGAGAGCACATCTACCCCGCCGTGTATCGCGTTGTCGATGGTGGAAAGGAACGCAGACGAGCTTACTAAAACGCGTATGCAGCTCGTTTGTTACTTCCTGACACGTGTTGCGAACAACCGTCTCTAACATGGAACACATTGCGGACGATCAATTTAAACATGCGACTGTAGTTCTGTATGAGTTACAGTTGAATGACTTACGTAAGCGTCTGAACGTGTATTAAGTTTCATAGACGGTAGTACAAAACAAGCGTCTGTGAACTGGAGTGTAGTTACAGTCGAGCAATATAACTAAGTCTATAGGTGACACAGACTCGTGTACCGCAAACGTCTATAAGTACGAAGATATCACAGTTGGCTCCTTTCCACACGGGTCTGTATTTGAGTAACAGTTTATAGACCATTATAGTGACCGGGTGTGCGTAGTGGATAACATTAGAGGCACGTGATGCATACAAGCGTGGCGTGGCGTGTGCGTTAGTGGCGCGGGCGCCTTCTTGTACACGATGTCACGTACATTCAAACCGTTCTGATCGCATCTTGGGCTCGTGCGTCACTACTTTTGGGCGCTGATACGATCGCTTCTTCGGTAATAATGTCTGTAGATACAGTACCCCACAGTCGCGCCAAAACGGCCGGGACCTGAGGGCGTTCCACGACGCGTGTGTAACAAGGGTTTACTACAGACGGACAGTTTGAGACGCACTAAAACTTGCGTATTAAAGCCTATTGCGACGCCTTCGCTTCGAAAAGGTGCAGAAGACAAACATTTAGAGACCCTAATGGACGACGCTACTGAAAGGTCCTAAATGGCTATAAGGGTGGGGGGAATAGCCTAATAAAATTTTCTACAAAGCACTAGACAAGCTTGTTAGAATAACAAATAGCGATAAATGCGTTTTGCTCTAGCTCTACTTGTCGGCAAAGCCTCCTATTGACAATTCTAGTTGCTATAGTCTCTAATTCACACACAAAGGCTAAGTCACTACTTTACCGACTAGGTGAACAAGCTAGATTACTCTAATCAAGACTAAGCAACTAAGCAATTCTACTCAAACTACACAAGCACAATATATATCAATTTAAATGCAAGGTAGAGAGGAGGTTTTATACCAATGTGTCGAGGTAAGTCAACCAATCACTGTAGGATGAATATCAATATGAACAATGAAGCCAATCACCAACGGATGACAAGAGACACAATGATTTAACCCGAAGTTCACTTGAGCACCCTCAACCTAATCTCCGTTGTGTCGACCTTCTCACATGTGGGTCAAGGTGGAGCTCACTCCCAGCCAATTGCCTTTAGGCTTCTTGCACCCAATGCAAATGAGAGGTATCCAAGACACGAGCAATAGATTACTCACACTTTGTCTTCCCGACAAAGAGTGTGATCCTCTCACAAATCACCGGAGGTGGCCAAGAACATACACCTTCTCTTGCCAACGCCTCCACCAATCACCAAGCCGGCTAGGAGTGGTGCTCTCCAAGAGCAACAAGAAAACCACCGGCTCACAACGATTCCCAAGTGCCACTAGATGCAAAGATCAAAGCAAAGTGCACTTGAATCACCTCAACTCACTAGAATGAATGCTCTCAAGCAAAGGAGTGAGGAGGAGGATGAGTGCTCAGCTCTAGAGGTGTTAGGATTGATTTCAAATGACCAAGAGACCTCACAAAGCCGGCCAAACGCGTGTATATATAGCCCCCATCACGAAATCCCACCGTTGGGGGCCAAAACACGCCGAAAACAGCCGACCGGACGGCCGACCGGACTCACCACCGAGTCCGGTCGCGAGTCCGTCCCGCCGACGCTTGCGTCGGCAAAATTCCCTATGCGAGCTCTGCCGACGCGCCTTGACCGGAGCCTCCCGGCCGGTGCGTCCGGCCACGCCATTAATAGTCCCGATCGCGCCACCGCATGCGGTAAAACGGCGATATCTCTTTTATCCTAACTCCGTTTTCGATGATCTTGGACTCTATGGAAAGCTTACTCAGAGGGCTACACAACCCACATGGTTACTTGATCCAACTCACAAAGGATCAAAGCAGTATTCCGCTCTAAGAGCAGTCCAAGTGTCCGAGAAACACCGAAACAACTTCTCCTTTGTAAATGTGTCAACACCACCAAGTGTACATCACCATGCGCATGTGTGTTAACATTTTCACAATCAATTTCGAAGGTTGGGTTAGCTCTCTAGGTTAGAATGCATGCAAATGATTTTGAACCTAGAGGCACATGAGGACCGATATGTACGATAGTTTTTCCCCTCTTTATAGTACGACTTATCGATCCTATAATCACTCACACCCTCTATGGTGTTTTGAGTGTAAAATCAAAATGGCCCTATGGATATACCTTTGCCTTGAGCCCATTTTGATCCTTGATCCACTCCAAGTCATGCACTTGATCATCATTTGAATCATCTCGATCCATCCACCATGACCATCATGCACCAACCTTGGCTTGACCAATCTCCAACTAAAACAAACACTTAGCATAGAGAGATTAGTCCTAAGGATGTCACTAATTAGCCAAAACCAATCTAGAGATCTTCACACGCTTACGACCGTAGAAGCCCTCAATGCGCGACTGTAGAGGCCTTTTTTTACATAGTGATATCTTATGCATGGAATCGTATAGCATCCATTTAGATGATCACTATGTGGGTGATAAGCAATGTGTAAACCCGGTGGTTATACAACGTTTATCTGTGATTGCACCCTACATTCCAGGGATGTGTGGTAGATCGTGGGAGTGACAGTCTTGTTCGATCCTTTGGAGTCCACCCGAATGATAGGCCAAGTTGAGCCATAATTACGCTGATGATCAAGTTTCGCCCTGATTGTCATTGGTAATGCTTACCATGTATAGATGTATTGCAGCCTTGCCATGATTGCTAGATGTATTTGCACTAATGATAGTATTCATTGGCATATGATTAGGAGTATCTTAGGAATATTGTTTCTATATGATGTTAATAGCTCATATGATGCTAGTGGCATATGATGATCTTAGACTTGGGTAGTTATCATTTATTATTTATCTTTATCTTGTGACTTATCCTGTTATGAGTATTGATAGATGCATATGGCTACTCTGCATTATACAACTGCAAGTGGATCTCATAAGTAAATCATAAACTCACTACAAGAATACCGATTTTTTATGACAAAACGACCTGTGATGGGGCCTAAAATCGTCATATAATGTACCATAATATGACGAAAATAATGTTGTCGTCACAAAATGCAAAAACCATGACTATTTGTGACGGAAGAAATTCTGTCGTCACATAAGAGTGCACTATATATGACGGCGCGTTTTTGTCACGTAATATGATTGCCATGAGCGGCTTTTTTTTTGTGACACCACGTGATGGGTTTTTGTGACTTAGTCAAACTGTCATTGAAATAAATAGCAAAATATATTGCAAAACAAGTATACAATAGGCTTCAACCTCTATATAGAAAAAAATAGCAAAAAACTTGTCACATGTAAGATTCGAACTTGAGACTTTGGTAGTCTCCACACGAAATCATTTGGCAAAATATATAGCAAAAACAAGTATACAACAAAGGCTTCAACATCTATATAGAAAAGGGAAAAATATAGGAAACGTATATATGTAGAGCACGAACAATATAGGGACACACGCATTGTCTCATCTCTTTCCATCGATAAACATCCATTAATACATATTGACTTAAGTTGCAATATCTCATTACAAACTAACATAAACACCACTTTGTGGCATCAAAATGACCAAGCACTATGGTAGATAACTAGTAGAAGTTCCCTCAAGAGCACATGACAACGATAGCCTCCAAATGTACCAACCTGCTATACAATTATTAAAAAAAAAAAGAATGCATTAGATTAGCAATGATAACAGGTTGTAAAAAAAAAGAATGCATTAGATTCACTAGTTACCTCTATGTCATTATAGTTCACTACAAGTTCACGCGCCCCGGCTTTCTTGCAAAAATGAGTGAAGTATAGATCACCGATCTTAAATCCACGAGATCAACCAAATGTAGACCAATATTCTCACTAAAACATCCTCCTTTGCTTCACAACTACGACGACATGGTCTCTTGACGGTTTAACCCCAATCGACGTGTCCCCTCGATCTCCAATCTTACGGGCAACCACCTTCGCCTCGATATCCATCCTCAGTCTTGGCGTTGGTATTGGATTAGCCCATGTCCAAACATAACCCAATCGAGACATTGTGCGGGTAAGAATCGATGCATAACTACAACCAAACTAGGTTAAGTCATATAGTTGAACCTGTAATTATTGGAAAAAAAAATATATGAGAACATCTCTAGAGTACCACATCAATTCTAGGTATAAGGTACGTGACAAATTAACATATCGAGATTACCACATCATTTTAGTTGGTCCGAGCCCGGTTTTGCGGCAAATCCCTCAACATCATCAAGCTGTTACTACGTTTGGTCGTCATCAACAGTTGGAGAATGTAGGCGCGAGTGTACCCATGTTTTTGAAGCTTAAGTTACACATGCCATAACAAAGATATTTTTGTGTAACCGACGGCCGGCTAGCGTGCGACTTTTATTCCAACCCCCGAGATGTTTATAGGATTTCCACCTCCTAGGGGCGATGGAAAAGCCGACTTGACATTGGATTTGCTTTGTCCTAATTCACTATGAAGATGTTGTGATTGCCGAATCCACCACTTCTTGAACGCCAAAGTACGAGAGAGTGTGTTTAAGCCAAGTGATTTGGTCAAGTGGTCGCAATACATATAAAATTCATATAAATGGTAAAGATACATCTACATATATATTTCACAAATTAATTATACAAATACTTACTATTATTCGAACATTGCCCGCTATGATGGGCATAGATCTTGGATCGAGGTAAAATCCCAGGGTCGCTTAGATGGCCACATCTACCTATGACTTCCGGAGGTGGAAGATTACGTCCCGACCATCTAACATAGATATAGAAATTAATGGCAAAGAGTGATGAGTGAATTAAATACCCATTTGTGCATACAAACCGCATATGACAAACCGATTCAATGCAAAACCGAGACAAGCAACATTTGAAAGTGCTATACATTTCAAATACATTTGAAAATAAACCGATTCAATGCAAACCGAGTTCAAATAGTTCAAATGGCTATACATTTCAAATACTTCAAATAGTTCAACGACACAATTTAATTTAGAAGACAAGCACGACACGCCGCTTAGCAAATGCCGAGATAAAAAACTGTTGCCTCGCCGCTTGAAGGAAATGCACTCAAAAAATGCTAATGACCAAAATTTAAAAGAAAATGAGATCTAACCGAAATCCTTGGTTTAAAAACTTACTCAAAATAAAAAAGAGCTTGATTTGATTACTTCCCTCGTAGCTGAAAAGAGACAACACAAGACTTGAGAAGTCAACACATAAACAAGCTAATAAGCTTTTTTGGACCTTACGAAGCGAGCACTAGAAGCAACCAAGTTCTTTGAACTCGACATGCATACCGATTCACTACTCACAACAACTAGAACTGAAATTGGAATGTAATTGTAGAATTATGTTAACAAGATGTGCGATTATGTGCAACATTATGTTTTGTTTCAGCTAGCTATGGAAAATCTACTCCAAGGAACTATTATTCGAGATTAACTTAGCAAGTCGGCATGATGCTTCATTGATTAACAATCCCCTAAAAAACTTACATTCAGAGAACAATGATGTAAACTACAAGGAAGGTGAAATCAAACCCTAACCACAAAGAAGTGAATCATCGGAGACAAAAGGAAGAGGAGGGGGGGGAGAGAGGCATACCGGGAGCAGAGCGAGCGAGGAGGGGGCGACAGGTACAGGTACGCGCAGAGCGGCACCGCATTGGCCGGGCCGGGAGCAAAGACCGCGTGGGAGGCGACAAAGCAAAGACCGGTGTGGGAGGCGGACGCCGAAAGCGAGAGGACGGCGGTGGAGGGCTTCAAGGAGCGGCGAAGTGGCGGCGGCGGTTAGGTGTCTCGCGAAAGGCAGAGGAGGCCGGTGGGGATTTTTTTCTTCCTTTTTATTTTTCCTTTTTTTTAATATATTACGGGGTGGGAGCAACATTGGGGGGACAAGGACGTGTGTCCAACGCCAAGAATTGGCCGATGCGGGAGCAAAGGGCTGAGCCAAAAATATTGGTTCTATAGGGAATCCTTAAATTTCTAAAAAATACTTGGTCAAACATTTGTCAAATTTCTTTTCAAAGTTGTAAAATTATGAATTTCAAATTTTCAATTTTTTCAAATAAAGTCACATGACCGATGACCAAACTATTTTGATAGATCATGATTTTAGAAATTTATAGGAAAAATCGTTTCAGGAATAACATGTAGTTCAAATATAACAAATCTCCCACATAGTTTGAGGAACTATATATGTGAGTGACTTGTTATATTTGAACTACATAGCACTCCAACTTTGTCGAAATGGTTGAGATTTTTCTGGCAAATCATTTATAGCCAAAATGGCGAAAGTCGCAAAATTCAATTAAACCGAAAAAAGTATTAAACGATTTCTGAAAAATCTCAAACTTGGTGGTTTTGCTTCACAAAAGGCATTTGGAAGCATATGTTTGAGAGCAATACAATACTTGGAGCCTTTTATCAAACCATGTCTATGCACTAGGGTTCTTAGGGATTATGCTATCCAAGTATGGTATTGGTCTCAAACTTTTCTTAGGCTTCCAAATGCCTTTTGTGAAGCAACCACCAAGTTTGAGATTTTTCGTAATTCGCTTTTACTTTTTTTTTTTAGTTTATTTGATTTTCTCGCAAGCTACTTCACGTAATTATGCGTTGAACTAGGTCCACCCCGAAAAGATCCGGAATGGCGCCAAACTTTGCCACAATGTCTCTTATTCCATAGGAAACAAATACATGTGGAGGTCGCCGCATAGTTCTAGTGTTTTCAATGCATAATTCACCAAATTTTGTCTCACCCAAAGATGGAAAAAATTATAGTAATAAAAAATAATTGTCCTAAAAAAATGTAAGTTCTTGTGTGGGACCAAATTTTGGCTATAATTGACTGCCAAAAAATCTCAAACCATTTCGACAAAGTTGAGTGCTATGTAGTTCAAACATAACAAGTCTCTCACATAGTTAATGAAACTATGTGAGAGACTTATTATATTTGAACTACATAACACTTCAACTTTGTCGAAATGGCTTGAGAGATTTTTTTTAGTCATTTATAAAAAAAATATGGTCCCACACAAGAACTTATATTTTTGGACAATTATTTTTATTATTATAATTTTTTTCGTGTTGGGAGACAAAATTTGGTGAATTATACATTGAACACTAGAACTATGCATTACCTCACATGTATTTGTTTCCTTGGCGCCAAAGAGGCGTTGTGCTTGAAAGTTTGGCGTCATTCTATGAATCTTTTTAGTTCCTCAACCTAGTTCTTTACATAGCTAGAAAGTCGCTGCTGAAACAATTAAATCGAAAAAAGTATCAAATCCATTTCTAAAAATGTCAAACTTGGTGTTTGCTTCAAAAAGGCATTTAGGCTTTGAGAAAATGTTTGAGAGCAAGACAATACTTGGAGCCTTCATCGAACCGTATGTCTATGCACTAGGTTCTTAGGGATTATCTTTGCCCAAGTAGGGTATTGGTCTCAAAATTTTCTCGGCCCAAATGCCTTTTTGTGAAGTAACCTACCTCAAGTTTGAGATTTTTCGTAAAACGCTTGATACTTTTTTTCGCCTTAAATTGAATTTCCGCGACTGGTAATTACGGTTGAACTAGGTCCACCCCCTAAAAGATTAGGAATGACGCCAAACTTTGCCACAACGTCTCTTATGCCATAAGAAACAAATACATGTGGAGTCGTTTGCATAGTTCTAGTGTTTTCAATGTATAATTCACCAAATTTTTGTCTCACCCAAAGACCTGAAAAAAATATAATAATAAAAATAATTGTCCAAAAATATAAGTTCTTGTGTAGGACCATATTTTGGCTATAATTGACTGTCAAAAAAAATCTCAAGCCATTTCGACAAAGTTGGAGTGCTATGTAGTTCAAACATAACAAGTCTCCCACATAGTTTTAAAGAACTATGTGAGAGACTTGTTATATTTGACTACATGTTATTACCACTTCCTCAAATTGAAATTTGACCTACATAAACTTTGTTGGTCTCGATGAGTTATGAAACTTTCATGTTCAAAAGTTTTTCAACCGAAGTTCATTTCAGGTTTCGTTTGACCGAAGTTTTGACCGAAGTCAAAGTTTGAATTCAAAACTTGAATTGCTCAAATTTTGGCACATGAAGAGGTGATCAATCCAACACCATAGCGTGATGTAGCATGATTTTAGAAAATTTTAGGAAAAAGAATCACCTCATTTGGAGTTCGTGTATGAGGGAGAAGCGACTAGTTATAAGTTTTAATCCGAGGAAAAAGAGAAATCGCTTTCATCGTGAACATGTGACGAGCTGTGGTGAATAGGAGTGATTTTTCTTTTTAATCTCGAAATAAACATTGTAATCAGTTTTTCTTCCTCGTTATAGCTCCAAATCTTCTTTTTCTATAATTTTCAAAAATCAAGATCTATCAAGCTAACTTGTTTGTAATTGTCCTGTGTGGAATCCCTCCAATGAAATATTTTAAGGTCTTATATGTCCTGTGTGGATTCCCTCCAATGAAATTCGCTGTGAGAGGTGAGCGCGTGCATCTCCCGCGTCACCCAAAACTAATTTTTGAATGCGAAATTATGATTGTGTCCAGACATATTCTAGAATCTCTTCACTCCAGACCGAGGGTAATATGATAATTTAGCACTGCATAACCCTAGATCGAACCCAAGTCCACCGTGACCCCTCCCTCCTCACTTAGGCCGCCGCCAGTCGCCCTCCTCTCCCTCCCAAAGAAGCCTCTTCTCCGCGCACCCATCTCCACGCCGCGCGCCGCCCGCCCGCTTCCACGCCGCGCGCGAGCCGCCTACACGTCGTGCACGGTACGCACGCCCTCCCGCCCGCCAAATCGAGGGAGCGGTCCTCCTACACGCCGGGTTCGGCGGCAGGGATCCCGTCGACGGAGAGACCCGGAGACTGTGGCGCTGATGGAGATGCTGTGGGGATCATGTGCCTCGACGCGACAGACGGCATGGACGACCCGCGGATAAATCCCCAGCGCCCGCCGCGCCGAGCCTGCGGAACCTGCCGTGCGAGAGGGTGCTCGTCTGCGCGGCGGAGCTGGACTTCGTGCGGCCGGGGAACAGGGCGTACTACGAGGCGCTCGCGGCAAGCGGGCGGGAGGCACGGTGGAGTGGTTCGAGTCCAAGGGTAAGGAGCACGTCTTCTTCCTCCTTAACCCCGGCTGCGGCGATGCCGTGGAGCTCATGGATCGACTCGTCGCGTTCTTTGCTGGGAACTGAAATTCAGAGCAGTGGTCACTGGTCACTGGTCAGTCAGTGCTATACAGTCAGGTCTCCCTCATGTCTCTTGTTTTCTTTTCATCGAGACTGAAATTATGTGGCATATACTATGGTCGATGGGTCTATTTGGTGCAGCTCTGTTTCACTGGTGAATAAGCATTTTCTGACTTTCGAAATACAGCTTTACTAGTAGAGCTGAAACTGTTTTAGCAACCCATATAGTAAAATATTTTCTCTTAGTGGATAAAACTGATAACATGACCATTTCTGTCCCGGCTGTAATGAAAGTGAAAGGCGGCACTTGTGTACCCTAGGCATGCTGTAGTCTGTAGCCCAGGGATGCTGTAGTCTGTAGCCCAGCCATGTTGTAGTCTTGACATGAATTTTTTTGTGAATTATAATAACAATAGTGCAGTGATATTCCCCAAGCAGAAATGCTAATTTTTTTAAAACTCTTTCCATTGTTCCTAGGACAAGCTGAAAGAAGTTGTTGAAATTTATCCGGAGTTCTAGCATCAGCCTTTCAGTTGTTTGCAGTTGCAGTCTAGGTTGTTTGTTTATTCAAATTTGACAAACATGAGCTTTAAGTATTGTGTTTACTCAAAGTTGCCTTGTCCATTTTTGAGCTGTAGCTACTATTTATTTATTTAATCTCTTGAACTAAGCTTTGTAGGCTGCATGTATGTCGAGAGGAAGATCAGTTCAGCTGTGCCTTGTGTGACAGTTGCTTGACAATTATTGCTTAGACAACTCAAATCTGCACAACTGCTCTAGAAAAATAGATGTGTGTTGTTTCAACATGTTTTTCCCCAACTAGTGCATGTTGCATATAAAGCTTTTCTCTGAGCGCTAATTGAGTTAATGACTTCATAATCTTGATGTGAGTTTCCTTTCTTTGAATTGAGTTTCCTTTCTCTGTAGTAGTGGGTGGTTGAGGTCAATAGCAATGGCGTGCCAATTATCGGTGGGAATCATAATATTATAGTATTCAATTATTCATCCTGTCGGTTTGGTAATGGTGTACTTCGATTAGTATTCTATATAGTCAGTGCTCATTCATTGGCCTAAACAGATTGGATCTATTGATATGCTCTTCAAATGCTGTAGTAGAAGTAGAAAAAATTAGAGAAACTGGAAGCAGACTTGTTAAGATAATCCTCTTGGCCTTTCTCAGGCTCATCCTTCCCTTCCTAATGTATTTTCGTTTTTTTTTCATTTTCAAAAATAGATGCAATTTTGATTAATCAAATGCATTGCTCCTTTTTTTAACAATCAGTGATACATTAGTAGCCCACTAGCCCATATATGGAGAAAGGCCAAGAGAAGGATTGTAGCAGGTTCTGTCAGAATAGAAGTTCTCGCATCACGCAGATTTTGCCATGCTTGGAACAAAATGGCAAATGCAAATCAAACCGATTGCAGGTATGTTAGACTATCATTCTCAACATTAATACTTATGGAGTTCTTAGTATGTATTATTTGATAAACCATGGTAGCCTACTAGGATAGGATATCCTTAGTCACAACCTCATATATAAGGAAAATGTATAAATGTGTTTCCATGTAGTTGATATATTTGTTCGTTGCCTCCTTCACCAATAAGCAAATGAAAGAAAAATTTGTCATCATCAACAATTTGAGAATTCAACTGTATATATGTACGTGCATGTACAAATACATTTGTGATGTCTATCTTTTAAACTCTATTTATGGTTGAAGATGGACTTTAACTCATGACGTTGTACATCCACTCTACCCACTATATATATAAGTGGCAACTTTCTCATATTATGCTGCCAACAACTATTTATTGATTAACAGAATACTATACTATATATATTCTCAGCAGTATCTGTCTTTTGGTTCTCTGATCAGCAGGTCATATTCTACTTGGACCAATACAAGGGCAAGTGATTTAATCAAGGAAGCCGACACTCTATTGAGTGGCCCTGTATTTACCTTCTGTTATCAACGTATGTATCACTCCAATATGTTAGCTTGTGGATTCAATCGAAATCTAGGTGTGTTGATCGGAAGATCTATATATATGTGTGACCATGGACCGTGATAGAAACTACATACATGAACTTATTTGCATAGGACATTTTTTTTGAGATCAATATAATAACTTCATTATTTTGTTTTCTTACGCTTTGCTAGGATGTTGCCTATGATGGTGGTGCAAGAACTTGGTGCCGGGTTTGCTGGCTACAATTTAGCGGGCCGATGGCAACAACTTGGCGCCGATTATTGGCTACAACTTGGTTCTAGATGCTAGAATTTATTTAGAGTGCTAGGTGCTAGAATTTATTTAGTTGGTTGGATTATTTTCTTTTCATGTTTTGTTGTACTTTAGTATGAAACATGCATTCTCGAACATGCACTTTTGTATGTTCATTATGATAATATATAATTGATTTTGTGGTTTATTATTATTCCTATTATTATTGTTTCAATTGGGTTGGGTCCATAATATGGGCCTGGACCCCAAATCCGTGGCCTCACAATATATGACAGCCTTCTAACCATGGTTAACTATCTATACATGACAACTTCTTACCGTCACAAAAGCTAGCATAAACTGCGTTTTAACCATGGTTAACATACTATCTATGACACAAAAAGTATTATATGACGCGTTGACCAATTGTCACAAAATGTAGTATTATATGACACAAAGTTGAGGTAGCGCCACATAATGTTTGGATGTTTTGTGACTGACACCAAAAAAACCGGCCACGCCGAGACATTTTGTGACGCCATTATATGACCGGATGCCATGACGTATTTAATTCGTCATAACCGACTTTTTGTGACAGTTTTGGGCTATACATGATAAAATTCATCTGCCTTTGGAATGTCGATTTCTTGTAGTGACTAAATCAAGTAGAAACTTGTAACACCCTAGGTGTTAAGCATCTTGAAAGCATGATCATTTGCATAGCATCATCATCATTTCATGCATGAGCAAGTAATAATAGCATTTAATTTGAGTTGCTCTCATTTCAGTTTCTTGTTTGATTTAGCTACTATAAGATCTTAGCTATAATGATGTTTTTGGACCTAGATTGTGCCTAAATATATTTTTGACATAATTTAGGACCGTGTTTGAGCTTGTGTTTGAATTTAGAAAATTTTCATAAAATAGCCCTAGAGTGTCAAACCCCTTTTGCTAGGAAGGTTGTTATCAAAAATTTTCTGTAGATGAAATGAAGTACTTTTTATATAGAGCAAATGGTTTGTTGTAAGTTTCTTGTGAAAAGGTTTGGAAAGGGTTCAAATAGTGCCCCCAAGTTTGAGTCAAACTTGAGTCAAATTCAAACCCCCGCTTTTGAATGATTTGAGTTGACCTTGCCGCTTTTAATTATTAGTCCCAAATCTAGGCCGAATTAGAAAAAGTTCATGTTGAGTGTTTTGTAGCTTATGAAATTCTCTAAAAACTTGATGTTTTGACTTTTTCCAAATTACTCAGATAATCTCGAGGCACAAGCCAAAAACGATTATTTGGTTGAAAAACGTAGGGGGTATCGTAGGCAGCCACGTGATAGCGCCATGGCAACATGGCCGCCGCCGCTGCCAATGTCGCGGCCCGGACCACGCGCCCATGCCTTAAAACGCTGCGTTCGCCAGCGACGAAACCCTAGCCTCACTCCACCCACCCGCCCGGCCGCTCCGCCCCACGAAACAGTAGCCGTAGCGCGCGCCGTCGTCCGCTGACTCAGCCGTAGCGGTTGGATTCGCCGTCGCGCAAACCGCGCCAACGCGAGCCCTAGCATCGCCCCATCGCGGTGCTACGCTAATCAATCGTCAATCGAGGTAAAGCCCCTGGTGGCGCCCCATTTCTTCCATCCTCGGCGCGCCGGCGAAGCCGCCATGGCGTAGTTGGGGGCAAGTTGCCGCTAGCGAGCTCGTTGATCAAGCTTTCTTCTTTCTTTTTGTGTTTTAGCTTCGCCTAGACGCGTGCTTCGAGCTTCGAGTAGCTAGATGGTGGATCCGGCCGCCATTTCGCGGGACCACCCCTTCGCCGCACGTCTTTGCCGTGAGCGCCGCAGTCGCGAGTCCGTTGTTTCGCCGTCGTTGCTTCGTTAAGCTTCTAGGTTGCTTGCATGTCGCCAAGTTGAGCCTAGGAGAGTAGAGAACAGCCACCAGTGCGCCGTCGTCGCCGGAGAACGGCCGGCGCCCGACGTCCACGCCGCCACGAGCCGCACGTCGCCGTCGTCGCCTTATATGTCGGTTTTAGTAGCGCGAACCAAATTGCACCAACGCGGCCCGCCCCTCGTCGAGTAGTGTCGATTAAGTACTTGGTTGCACGATTTGGTCACCACCGGCGAAAATCCGTCGCCGACCCGCCGCCCGTGCCTGTTTTTGCGCGACACGGGTCCCACCCGATTTTCTTTTTCCTTTTCTTTTTTACGTTTTCCGATTTGAATGAAATGCTTTAGAAATTCATATCTTGGTCATTTTGAGTCCAATTTGAGTGAAACAAATTTTGCTATGTTTGTTAGGAGATAGGCTACAGTATAAAAATATGAAATCCTATTTTCTGAGAACTTTTATATATAGTTTTATTTATGGCTAGAAATGCATGGAAATTGGAGAAAATCATAACTTTTAATTGGTACAAGATAAAAATATGCTTTCTGTATGAAAAGTGCTTGTTTTTGTGAGTAGAGTCTAGAAAAATATACCATGCATAGTATGTTCTGTAGAAGAAATGTGATTTTCTATTTATGTGCTTTTTGTTACGTGATCTTTAGAAATTCATAAAAAATGAATTCTAGGGTTTTGATGTAAAACTTGGTGTGGCGGTTCTTGATAGGTTTTAGAAGCTTTTAATACTCGTAAATCTATTGTCCGACACTTTTCATAGTACAAAAGTATTTTCATGCCTAGGTTTAGAGTAAACTTGCCATTTTTGTGTAGGGCTGTAGAAGCATGATCTTGTCCTAAGGTTTTTATGGTAGCTGTTATATTCCAAAGAAGATGCTCTCATAATTTTTGTAGAATTTTCTGAAGTAGTTATGTATTTATCATATTGTGATGCATGTAAAATAGGCTAGAAATATATGTTTATATGAAGGTAATGTGTATTAGTATTTTTATTATGTGTTCCTAGCATGATTATGATCTGTTAGTAAGCTTGGTTTGATCAAAGCCTAGTAGTTTTGATATTTTCTTGTTCTAGCATTTTATTTAATTATAGGGTGCAAGTGTAGTGTTTGCTAGGGTATGTCATTTTATGTACTTTAGATTCTCTTTTTGGCATGACCAGTAGGTTTATTTGGTAGATAATGACTTGATTTACTTGCTGGTGAAGTTTGAGATAATTTGCATGAATATTTTGTGAGTTATGGGGGTTGTATGTGATGTTTGGGCTGAAAACAGAGCCTCTGTTTTTTCCAATTTCGAGGCTGATGGGTTTAGATTTAGCTCTGGGTGATGTGGAATGTTTTTAGGAAATTTTGTTATCTTTCCATAGAGTCCTAGTTCACTAAATTTGGAGTTGTAGAACTTCCCGTGTGACATTTTAGTGACAAGATGTCAAGCTGCCATTTCCTCGCCATTAGTGAGTTTAGGGTGTTGCTTGATGTAGGTTGTTAGGGTTTCTTGTGTTGAATAAGTTGTGTTTCTACAGAAGAGATATGCACTTATTAATAACTTGCATCATGAAGCATCCATCCATCATACATGTTTTATTTTATGCAAGTTGATATTCATGTAATTGTAATTATTTTTTTTTTCTCCATCATATGCATCATCTCGTGATCGGGGGGGTTAGAGGAGCCGATCGAGGAACGGTGGGAGCCGCTCCAATTTGGGGGCAGTCCCGGAGGAGTCACAGAGATGAAGGGTCGATCGACAAACCGAGCTGAAAGTGTCCTGAAAGCACGTTCCGACAACGCCTCCGAGGCAAGCCCCCTGAACGTACGCCCCTTTCCTAATTCTTCCAATTAAATTGATTTGAGTCTTTTATATGTTTCCTGCATTAAGTTTAGGAAAATGGTTGAAACCGTTGATGCATTATGATCCTTGTTGAAAGTTGCCCTATCCTATATAGAGGTCTAGGTTAATGCTCAGTATCATTATTGCAGTAGACAGTGATTCCGGTCACTTGAGGAAATGTTGTGAACAATCACATCGGTGATTGTCAAGCTGCTGCTGAGAACTTTTTAAATTAAAACATGTAGATTGGGTGGAACTTGTAGTCTTTTCCACCTGATTGTTTTAAGGACTCATACTTTGTCGGGCTGTGGTCGGAAGTTGAACGTACCGGCATTTAGTAGGCTCCACCGGTCGTGAGCCACGAAGCTCATGGGAATGTTAGGGGCCGGCCATGCTCACTTTATCGCTCCTCCTTTGGTGATGGTTGGTGGTTAATCGGGCACAAGAAGATGCACATGAGGGGTCGTACTCGTTGCTTACGCTCACTTGGGTGCTCGAGAAGGAGGGGGTAGCCGGCAAGACCGGTGACTTTACGACCGATAACGCCCTAGGAGTTATTGGGTCCGCCTTTGCAAAGTAGACCGTTTGTGTCGGGGTATTCGCCAGCTGGTTTGCAAATCGATTCGAATCGCCATCTCTCCTGGTTATTGAGATCGAACCCGGGTTGCTTCAACGGCAATGTAGTCTTAATCACTACAATGTATGTTATTTATCATGTTGCAGCTGATATAAATCTGATCAAGTTACTTATGATGTTATTTAATTCCACCGAGCAATGATTAATCTTGACTATACAAATATCTATGTTATATAATTAATTAAGTACCCCCGTTAACTTGGAAAGATATACAAGTAGCATGCATAGGCTCACTAAACAACTTTATTTGCGAAATTTAATGTGAGTCACCTGAACCCCGCATAAAGCCTAGCTAGCATGATCCTTGGAGTCTTTTATTTTATTTTGGACGGGTAAGTCTAGTCGAGTATTTTGTACTCGTGGTTTTATTCCCGTTGTTGCGGTGAGCATGTTTACCGACAGGCGCCGGAAATGCTTGTTGATATTTCTTACGATCCCAATTAGGACGGGCGAAAGAAATATATATGGGATATCTATCTAATCATGTTAGCTTGGATATGGGATTAACCTCATGATCCAACAAAGCGGAGTTAGGCGGTGTTAGTAGTGGGATGTAACTTAGCAACATTATCCATAGTGGAGTTAATCTCACCGGGATATGTACTCAAGGTATACCACTCATTTCTAGGCATTACCTATACACTAGTTCTGTCACCCCTAGCAATAACGCTAAAATGCGGGGTATGGTATTCTTGATTGGCCTTGATAAAAGAATGAACATGATATGCGCAAAGCGCACGGATAAATACCAATTATAGCACTTCACCGGGAGTAATCCGGTATCGTATTTATATTTACCACGGGAAGGGAGTCTATGGAAAGGTAGAGAGGAAAGATGTCTAAAGATTTATATATTGTGATTTAATTATGAGATCATCCACTTCACGGTAGTATAATGCGAGTTGCCATAAGTATCTAACATTACTCAACAGGATAAGTCACGGGATAAAGATAATTATATAATTGATAAATACCCAAGTCTAAGATCATTAAGCTACTAGAATCATACAAGAAATTAGCATGTTATAAATTAGACTAGAATGAATATTCCTAAGATACCCCTAATCATACATGTCAATGAATACTACAATTAGTGCAATACATCTAGCTATCATGGCAAGGTTGGATTACTTCTACACATGGCAAGCATTACCAATGACAAATAATGACGAAACTTATCCACCACCGTAATCTAACTTTCGACTTGTCCTACATTCGGAGGGTGGACTACAAAGGACTCAATAGGACTGTCACTCCGTGATCTACCACCGACCCGGAATGTAGGGTGCAATTGCGGATAAACGTTGTATAAACACCACGTTTACACATTGCTTATCACCCACATAGTGATCATCTATATGGATGCTATACAATTCCATGCATAAAATATAAAGCAATCTTACTAAACTAAATATATAATCATAGCAAGCATAAACACATATCAATAAGAATATGATAATTATAAAGATCAAAGCCATAACAATTGTATTCTAGATATAAGAGTACTTACAGATTGAATACAAGAGAGAAGTCTCAAGAAACGATCCTTGCTACTTCTTGACTAATCGGGAACTCAAGATGAACTTGATCTTCAACTAGAACTAGTTAGATAGCTAATGACTACTAGTATGAACTAGAGCTTATGTCTAGACTTGGCTTTGGACTTGATGGGTATGAGTTGATAATGAAGTTGATATGAAATTGTTATTAGCCTCGAGGTCACTGGTCTTCTTATATAGTACCCGTCGATGAGCGTCAACCCTTGGATCAAACCGACCTTGAACAACGGCGTAGAAACAACCTCAATGTCGGTGGTAAACCGACATAAAAATGTGAGGCCGGGGGCGGCCCCCCCACGGCCGCCCGGGGGTGGAGGGGTTGGTGGCCGCCGATCGGCATGCCACCTCACCATCTCGTCTCTTCTCTATCCTCTGGTGTCTTCTAGAATGTTTTAGTCCACTTTTCGGGTTGAGTTGATTCACGGACAAGTTTGGTCTTGATAAGTCTTGTATATTACGGAACCTTCTCCATCTTTCTTTCTGCATTTATCTATTAGGTCCCCTCAAAGTCACGAGAATACCAAAACTCGTAGAATTATGTTAGTTAGACCCCTAGACTTATGTTTTGTCTTTGACTTTAGCCCTTAATTCATGTTTTAAACTTGTATTTTTATGCTTTAGTATGTGTCAACAAGCTCCCCAAGCTTACCTCTTGCTAGTCTCTTAGCAAGACATAAAATATTATAAACTACTAACTTGGATCGGGAGTTGCTACAACGCTATCACACCCTTAAAGTACACATGCTTTCAAACAAAATTTCTCTCCGGAAAAAGATAAACTTTTCAAATTTTATTTATTTAATTATCTTGTAGGACTTTTTTATCTTTTTTACGTAATCTTTGGTAATTGAAAGATAGAAACAGTCAAATCAAGCACTAAATCTCAAACTCTTTTGTTCAACTATCATACGGGTTTTGGCCGATTTTCAAATAAAACTCAAAGTTCCTCGGTATGACTCTCTCTAATCTCTCATTTATGGTATTTGTGGATCCTCTCTTTAGGCAATAATATAACGTTTGCCTTACTCTCATAGTATAATATTTTAAC
Organism: Hyparrhenia diplandra; assembly: GCA_015847255.1. NCBI lineage: Eukaryota > Viridiplantae > Streptophyta > Magnoliopsida > Poales > Poaceae > Hyparrhenia > Hyparrhenia diplandra. The sequence continues at coordinate 381,101 of JADLZK010010527.1, read as the reverse complement.
TAAGGCAATAGCTTACTATGCCTTTATCTCTCTTACCTAATATCTAAAGCTTATATATGTGGAGCTCATAGGTAGGAGAAAAATAATTTATTTTCTTACTAAGCATATATTGTAAATTCAAGCAATGGATCCAAAGATACAAGTCACACTGATCAAGTGGTGCATGTGTATGGTGGATAGGAATAATAAATGATATGGAATGTAGTAAAGTATGAAGTGAATAGAATATGATGGGAAATCTTACTTTTGCTCCTTTTAGGAATCTTCTCTCTTTTATAATTTTGTAGAGAACCTGGGTTGTATCTCTTTTTCTTTCTTTTCTTCCCTCTTCTTTTTTTTTTAATCAAGAGGGTGGACTCTGCTGGCCCTCGGACTTGTATCCATTATTTCCTCTCTTATAAAGATGTGGGTTCTCTTGACCCTCGGACACTTGTCCATTATTCATCTTTATTTTTTTAGAGATGTGGGCTCTACTCGCCCTCGAACACTTGTTCATTTTTCATCTCTTTTATTTAGGGAGGTAGGCTCTACTCGCCCATTAGGACTTTTCTCCATTTTTCATCTCCTTTTTCTTTTTAAAGATACACAACCCGTTTCTCTTTTTGCAATAACTTTTGAGAGGTATAAATATAATGGAGCTTTTGTAAGATATTGGCTAGCAATGAATGGGTGGATGGGTATAGTAAATATTTTTGGTTGCCCTCCCCGAGATAGGAGTAGAACATTTTTGTTGGCTAGAGTGAGTGGATGATAGTAAAATGAATAGAATGAGTGGAGTGTACATGATCGGCATGACAAGTTTCTAAGGGTTAGACAAAGATTGAACAAACTCAATGCAAAGCAAGCAACCTATACATATATATATATCTATATATTTATTTTTTTCAAAAGATTTTCCTAATCTAAATAGCATGTATATCTGGCTGTGGTAGGAGGTTCACACTCTTGTCACACAGGGAACTTATCATGTGATTTTTCAATTTTCGAAATATAAATCTCCGGAAATCTAGTGTCACTAGGAGTAAGATCAAATAGTAGCTCAGATTTTCATATATCATATCTGTCAATTACCTAGACTTCTTAGAGCAAACATTTGCAACTCATATGTTTTAAGTTTCAAAGTAAAAATTTATTTTGCAAATGGAGCTTTGAGAGAAATTAAGCTTGAAAGCTAGGTACTAGAAAAGTATAACAACAGAGCAACTATTCATCATCTCCTTGTTGACAAATTTTAGGTTCCTTTTAGTTGAGCAAAGTAAACTTTAGTGTGCACTCTCTCGATCCTTTTATTCTCACTCAAACAAAAGACTATATAAACTATATAAAACTAAACTCTTATTAAACTTTCTAACAAAATATTTAACTAATAATAGATATAGGTAATAAGATACTTATCTACGGATAATCGGGGTTTGCACTCCCCCAAGCTAGATTGGAGTGTGGTCTTCAATGTTGAAGTTGAGGTAGTTGGCATCAAGTGACGAACATATATCTTCTTCTCTTGAAATCTGTAATCTCAAAATAGACAACAAAGCTAGTAGAACTTGGTTAAGTATTAGAGGTTAGCCACATTGCATAGGTTGTGCGGGATTATTTTTAGATTTTTATTTTCCAAATTTTTATTTAATTTTCATATGTAAAATAAGATAAAATATTGATACACCTTTATTTTATTTTTATGCCACCACAACAAATAGCATAGAGGTGTTTAGCCTCGGGGATATTAGCATGGGGCTTAAAGGTTTTCACAAAACAAAAGATAAAATATTTTTGTTGTTTTCGAATGCACATATATGATACTAAAAAGATAAAAATGATATGGAGGATAATATGCAATACGAGGATTTAAATATGGATAACTTACCGACTTACCTTTCGGCGAGGATTCGGTGTTTTAGAGTCCTCGAACAAGACTCCAAATTCTGCTCTTTACTCCCATGGTACATCGGTGATCACAATTGGTGAGTGCGATGATTCTCTTGTCTCTTCTTGATGATGTTTTGGGAGATGTATTCTTCTTCCTCCATCTTTTGGATGATGTACTCTTCTTTGAAGTAGTTGTTTCTTCTTTTTTCGTAGATGTAGTAGATGTAAGAGCTTTAGCTTCTTCACTCTCCTTTGCTTCTTCTATTAAATTCTTCATCCATCTTCTATTATGACGGCTGTCACCGTTTTTTCCTAGGATTTGTATATTCATTATAGCTATTAAAGTAAACACATACCTTCTCTTTAGGAAATTGGAAATAAATCTCTCTGTATGGATGTAAATGATTGCAACGCAGTAGTGTTGAGAAACGGTCTCCCAAGCACTAGTGGAGGATCTACTTCTCTTCCCATGTCCATGACTACAAAGTCGGTGAGAACATAGTGGTCCTTAATCTTGGTCGGTACATTCTTGGCAATTCCTTCGGGGAACTCTATAGGATTGATGCCGCCATCGTAGCTGCACAAATGTTGGTTGCAACGGCAATTTTTCAAATAATAATTCATATGTAGCCTTTGCCATTATGTTAACACCAGATCCGAAGATATCGCAATATGTATTATAGAAAGTTAAGCATTGAATAGAACATGCTATAGTAGGGAGTTACACGGATCATCTTGTCGACGAAGCATTGGATATTCAAGTAAATGGTCATTATAAGATGTTTTATTTACTACCATTACCTTTGTTGGTGTGCCATCTTGTTCTTGTTCGATTACGATTCCTCCTTCTATTTTGATTGTAATTCTCCATCTTTGATTCTACAATATATTGATTAGTATTCGTGGAATAAGTAAGGGAGTTTTGTACCTTGTCTTTGAAAGTGAATTTCTCCTTCTTCCCTTTGATATTGAAAACAATCTTCCCATGTCTGCGTAGATGATAGCTCTAGGCGAGCATAAGAATGGTCTACCCAATATGATTGTTGCTCTTTCATTTCTTCCAGTGTCTACCATTTGTGAAGTCTCTTTGCGGCACGTAAGAGCCTCGATTCCCCACACACGTCTTCAAGGATCCCCTTGGGATAACAAAATGATTGATCTACAAGCTGCAAGCACATATTCGTTTTTCCAAAGTAGTTCATTACCATAAATCTTTTCATAAATTACCTTTGGTAATATGTTGACACTTGGAGCCAAAATCATAGAGCATTGTCGAATGTGTGTTGTCAATCTTGATTGTGATGGCCGGTCTTCTGGATTTTCCTTTTTAGGTGGCATTGAGTCATCCAACCAACGACTTCACGAGGTCTCTCTATAGTAACGACCTGCATTATAAATATCGACAAGGTTTGCGGTTTCTAATTCTTCCGGCTGCCCCGGAATCTTTCTGAGTGTGGTTAGTGGAACAGAATAACGAAAATCGAGATTCTATCATTTTATTAAAACTATCTTTGATTCTTTATAGTCAAGAAAAGCTTTCTAAACGAGTATTGATAAGTTCAAGAGCTTTATCATTAGTTGCTATCTTTCTTGACAGATTCTCCATGGTCTTACCTTGGTTAACAACAAGATCTCTTAAAGAAGGTTGATAAGTATTAAAATTGTTACTGAATTATTACCTTGGTAATTTCCTTGATAGTTACCTTGATAGTTGGGCCTCTACGTTGATTCCAACCTTGATTACATTGAGGACGGAAATTATTGTTGTTATTGATAAAGTTAATGTCCTCGAGTCTCGGGACAATTCCTTCCGGTGTGGCCTAAGTTTCCACATTCTTCACATGTCATATGTGAGTCTTGAATTTGCATAAGCGCTGCGGGTTGAAGATCTCTATCTTCTAGCTTCTTCATGATAAGGTCCATTTTAGTAGATAGCATATCTACTTCTTTTTAGCGTGCATTCCCCTCTTGCGAGTTTGACGTTCTTCATTCCAACCTTGTTTGGAAGCCATCTTCTCCACAAGTTCGGTGTACGAGTTAATGTAAGTGATAAGAAAGCACCACCACCGTTGCGGCATCCATAGTTTCACGAGCACTTTGGGAATAAGCCCATGATAGAAAGTTTGCATCAATAGCCACTTCTCCATCCAATGGTGTGGACATTCTGAAATATAATCTTAAAAACGCTCCCATGCTTCGGGGGACTGATTCATCATCTTTGTTGTTGAAAATTGGATATCTTCCCCCTTAAGGCGTTTGTCTTACCCACGGGAAAAGAACTTAGCAAGAAAGGTCTGTAGAACATATATCCCATGTAATATTCTTATCTTTGGTAGCATAAAACCATTGCTTGGCCCTTCCCAACAGTGAGAATGGAAAGAGGCGGAACAATACGGCATCTTCGGTACGTCCTTCATAGTGAATGTCTTTGCAAATCTCCGAGAAAGTGTTGGAGATGAGCACTAGCATCTTCATGTGCCTTTCCACAAAATTGATTTGCTTGCACCATATTAATGAGCCACGGCTTAAGCTCAAAGCCTTTGTCTCCAACCTTTACCTTCGGACCAACAAGAATGTTTTCCGTGGTAGGAGGCTGAAAATTCACGAAGTGTCTTGGTTGCCATAGCTTTAAATTGAGATGTCAAGTCTTTAGTAACTTGATTAACTTCCGATTTAGTAGGTCTTGAATTATCAAAAAGATGAAGATGATGATGATGATGTAGGTCTTGGGGTTTGTCTGAGAGTTTTGCTTTGGCCTCCCCGATTAATTTTTCGGATCTTCAATAAAATTATCACGGAAGATTATTATTCATACATATATTTTCCCCGCATAAGATAAAAACAAAATAAAAAAATCGGGGTGAACCTTGTTTGAGTATGTGATAATGGGTTCTCAATGCATTAGGTGATGTAAAGGGATCTCTCTTGTTTCCTTTATATGATGTGTTTATAGGATTTTTTGGCTAGCACTCTTTCTAACTAATAAGTCGAAACAATACCAACTTAATAGGAATAACACTTCTAAGTTTTAGCTAATACCCTCCCAAACTAAGATAGCCGGAAAGAAATACTAGAAAAACTTTTGAAGTTTTGGAAACACATTTTCAAAGATAGAAAGATTGACTATGCTCTCCCAAACTAGGAAAGTTTTAAAAAACAAAGCCAAGATAAAATTTATTTTCTCTAAATAGACTACGCCTTCCCCGTGGCGGCGCGAGAAATGCTTGTTGATATTTCTTACACGATCCCAATTAGGGCGGCGAAAAAGAAATATATATGGGATATCTATCTAATCATGTTAGCTTGGATATGGGATTAACCTCATGATCCAACAAAGCGGAGTTAGGCGGTGTTAGTAGTGGGATGTAACTTAGCAACATTATCCATAGTGGAGTTAATCTCACCGGGATATTTACTCAAGGTATACCACTCATTTCTAGGCATTACCTATACACTAGTCTGTCACCCTAGCAATAACAGCTAAGAAATGCGGGGTATGGTATTCTTGATTGGCCTTGATAAAAGAATGAACATGATATACGCAGCGCACGAGATAGAAATACCAATTGTAGCACTTCACCGGAGTAATCCGGGTATCTTATTTATATTTTACCACGGGGAAGGGAGTCTATGGAAAGGTAGAGAGGAAAGATGTCTAAAGATTTATATATTGTGATTTAATTATGAGATCATCCACTTCACAGTAGTTTAATGCAGAGTTGCCATAAGTATCTAACATTACTCAACGGGATAAGTCACGGGATAAAGATAATTATATAATTGATAAATACCCAAGTCTAAGATCATTAAGCTACTAGAATCATACAAGAAATTAGCATGTTATAAATTAGACTAGAATGAATATTCCTAAGATACCCCTAATCATACATGTCAATGAATACTACAATTAGTGCAATACATCTAGCTATCATGGCAAGGTTGGATTACTTCTACACATGGCAAGCATTACCAATGACAAATAAGGGCCTAAACTTATCCACCACCGTAATCTAACTCGACTTGTCCTACATTCGGAGGGTGGACTACAAAGGACTCAACAGGACTGTCACTCCCGCGATCTACCACACGACCCGGAATGTAGGGTGCAATTGCAGATAAACGTTGTATAAACACCACGTTTACACATTGCTTATCACCCACATAGTGATCATCTATATGGATGCTATACAATTCCATGCATAAAATATAAAGCAATCTTACTAAACTAAATATATAATCATAGCAAGCATAAACACATATCAATAAGAATATGATAATTATAAAGATCAAAGCCATAACAATTGTATTCTAGATATAAGAGTACTTCAGATTGAATACAAGAGAGAAGTCTCAAGAACGATCCTTGCTACTTCTTGACTAATCGAGGAACTCAAGATGAACTTGATCTTCAACTAGAACTAGTTAGATAGCTAATGACTACTAGTATGAACTAGAGCTTATGTCTAGACTTGGCTGGACTTGATGGGTATGAGTTGATAATGAAGTTGATATGAAATTGTTATTAGCCTCGAGGTCGGTCGGTTGGTCTTCTTATATAGTACCGTCGATGAGCGTCAACCCTTGGATCAAACCGACCTTGAACAACGGCGTAGAAACAACCTCAATGTCGGTGGTAAACCGACATAAAAATGTGAGGGTGAGAGGCGGGCCCCACCGGCGGCCGCCGGGGGTGGAGGGTTGGCGGCCGCCCGACGCATGCCACCTCACCATCTCGTCTCTTCTCCTATCCTCTCGGTGTCTTCTAGAATGTTTTAGTCCACTTTTCGGGTTGAGTTGATTCACGGACAAGTTTGGTCTTGATAAGTCTTGTATATTCGGAACCTTCTCCATCTTTCTCTGCATTTATCTATTAGGTCCCTGCAAAAGTCACGAGAATACCAAAACTTCGTGGAATTATGTTAGTTAGACCCCTAGACTTATGTTTTGTCTTTGACTTTAGCCCTTAATTCATGTTTTTAAACTTGTATTTTTATGCTTTAGTAGGTGTCAACAGTATATGCAATTTAAATTCTTGCATTACATGAATATATTGTGGGCTGAAATGAATTGCGGGTACACTAACAACAAGAATGCGTTAGATCGACTAGACACGTCCGTTTTCTTTTGAGAGATCGCAGGTTGCCACCATTATAACGAGTAGAGAAATCTCTTTCCTATTCCGTGAGATACGTAGGTAACGTGCATGCATCATGTTTAAAATTTTACATCATGACATTCATGCATTTTCCATCTTTTCCCCTAATTAGTACTTGCCCTAAATTGGTTAAACTGGACTATTGTTTCTCACTCTCACATTATCTCCTAAATCTTGCTACAGATGGCTCAAACCCCGACTTTCGGTAGTGGCACGATCGCGGATAAGAAGTTTGGCATGCCCACAGTGCTGTGGCATGTACTCCAGCAGATTGGCTACACAGAGGCTCCTACGTACACTTGGGAAGCAGCCCCACAGGCAGAGCAGATAGTTACCAGGATTCACCTTGTGATTCCTACCCTTGCGGGACGGTGCGGTATGGATAGGATGGGATATCACGATGCTGATTTGTCACCCTGAGGGCATGCCGACAATGCTGCGTTCGTGTCTTGAGGAATTTGATGGTGGACCATCCCGAGGTGTTGGTTGGGGCCGGTACGCTTCCGGCTTTCCCGTCGACCCCCTTTTCCTTTGCTTGGGAGCGGGTGGCATGAACCCTTTGCGGAGGGGCGAGAGGCGAGGAGGGATATTAGCACTTGTGACGCCATGAGTGCCATGTTCCCTATGATGCGGATGGCCGGTTGGTGCGGAGGATAAGGCACGAGGGGGCTATGGCGCTTGTGGTTCGTCGAGAGAGGTGAGATAGACCCGTTGATCCCGAGATCGCGGGAGGCTGCGTGGCATCTTTGAGGCGTGCTTCTGAGAGAAGGATGCCGCTTGTCGGTCAAGAGCAAGGAAAAAGAACCCCCGAACAGGGAGTTGACAAAGATGAAGAAGCGGGTGTCGAGTCTTCTAGCACAATTGGTAGTTAGTGAGAAGGCACATAGATCCTTGAGCATGCATTATCGGAATGCTCGGTTGGCACGAGAGAGAGCGAGGGCCGCCTACAAGGAGATCAGGGAGAGGCTTGAGTACGTGGAGTGTGAGTACACTAACGTGCGAGAGGAGTACTACCGTTTGTGCCACACCTACCACTACCCCATGGGTGCGGGCACGAGGGAGGACCTTCGGATAGTGAGTGCGGCCGACACCGAGGAGGACCAGGATGGAGACCCCACTTCTCACGCACCAAAGGTGTAGATGACCGTGATGCCATGTTTATATTTCCGTAGATGCTACCACGTAGCCCTTGATCTAGTTGAGACACCCCTTGTAGCCGGGGCGGTGTATTACCACTATTACCATGTAATTTCCCTTCTAATCGTGAAACTTTCATCCTGTAAGACTTGGATCCGTCATGTTCGAGACCTTGTTGTATTAGTCGAGACCTTAATTTAGTTCGTGCTCATGTTTGCGATCGGTTTATGGTAATTGCGACCCTTTATCAATTGCGAGATCATGACGGTGGTGCAACATTTTGTTGCGTAATCTTCGTACACATATTGCATTGACATAACCGCGATGTTGATGAAAGACCGTATTGAGTTTATTGTTACCGTTATTGTGGATGAATTTATTCTCTCAATAAATTCAGCGTAACCTAAATTCAATATCTATGCTTTGGACAACATCATCGATGGTTATTGTTGATTCAATTGTCTGCGGATGCCGCAAACTCAATCGGAGTCTTTGGGGGAGATCGACGGCGACCACCACCTCGGCGAACTAGGAGCGGTTCTTTGTCAGTTCTGAGAGGTTGCGTAATATCGCGACGCAACAATCGGCGGGGAGGCCGTGGTGGTGCTGATGGTGATGGATTCCGGGCATACAAGAACTTTAAGGCCACATAACCACCAAAGTTCCGCGGTGGCAAAGCGAACCCATGGAAGGCGAGGAATGGTGACCTCGATAGAAGATAAATTCCGGTTGGTGAATCCGTGCGAGATCCAAAAGGCGGACTTTGGAATGCACTTCTTTGGAGGGACCCGCGGGGATATGGTGGAAGAATTACCGTGCTACTTTAACCGCCAATGTTCACGTCACTTGGGCCCGATTTACAGCGGCTTTTAAGGTCGGACATACATACCGGCGGTGCTGGGCGAGAGAAATTGGGAGAGTTTATTAAGCTTGGTCGGGACAACAAGACCTTGAATGAGTACCTACTGGGCTTTCAACGGACTATCCGGGTATGCTCCCGACATGGTCGACACTGAGGAGAAGAAGTTGGCTAGCTTCAAGAGAGGACTAAACCTCAAAATGCAGAAAGCCATGGGAAATTCCACTAGGAACACTTTTGAGGAGTTTGTGACTGATTGCCTTCACGGGGAGAAGAGTAGCGCCTTGTATGCTTGCATCAAAGGCAAAAAACGCATCGCTCGAGGGAAACTCGGGACGAACAGTGGTTCCTTTGGACATCGTCGAGAACTACCGCCCCACTGCCGCGCCTTCGCGCTATGTCCCACCACAAAAGAAGAATCAGGCTGGAAACCCGTGTTTCAGGAGGTTTGTTGCACCTACTCAGAAAGGAAAGCCTGCGCAAGGGAGTGTTTCACGTCCCCGTGCCCTTCAACCACAACAATTGTTTCAATTGTGGTAAGCCCGAGCATTACTCCAAGTCTTGCCCGCGACCTAGGAGGAATTACAAGCGGTTTGTGGGACGGGCACACTTTGTCAATGTTGAGGAAGTTCTGAAGGAGAGACCGTGTGACGACCCGTGCGTGCTTAGTTAACAATCGTAGTGCTTTGTTGTTTTATTTGATTACGGATCATCGCATTCATTCATGAGTCAAGAGTTTGCACGAAGAATGGGGAACAAATCAGCGACTTAGGGTTTGGATACCGAATTAGTTCGGGGGCTGACCAATTGACTAGGCGCGAGGGTCAATGATGTGAAGATCATGATGGGTGACTTAGAAATAATAACCTCGTTGATAGTTTTACAGTGCGTGTTTGGACGTCATCCTCGGGATGAATTGGATGAAAAGTTGGGGTGTAATCATAGATACGATTGAATAGGGTAGTACACTTGAAGCATCCCCGTGATTTGACCGAACACCAAGTTTTGTTACCTAAAGCCATTGACCTTAACCGTGTTTTTGCCCGGCGCTACAAGTGTATGCGAAATCTCGATATATCAGTAGTATGTGAGTTCCCGGATGTATTCCCGAAAGACCTACGGATTGCCACGGATAGGGATGTTGAGTTTGCAATAGAGTTGATTCGGAGGGCGCCCCTATTTCCCGAAGACCCTACCGAATGCCACCCAATGAGTTAGCGGGCGAAAAGTACGATTCGGGAGTTGCTTGATAAAGGTTTTATTAGACCCTAGTTTGTTACCTTGGGGATGTCGGCCTTGTTTGTGAAAAAGAAAGATCGGAGGCGAGGATGTGTGTGGATTATAGGCCACTCAATGCGGTAACAGTGAAGAATAAATACCCATTACCCCGCATTAACATACTTTTTGACCAGTTGTCTCGAGCCAAGGTGTTTTCCAAAATAGACCTTCGATTTGGGTATCATCAGATTAAAATCAAACCCCAGGATATACCCAAGACTGCATTCTCTCACGCGGTATGGTTTGTATGCAGTATCTCGTCATGTCCTTCGGCTGGCGAATGCTCGGCAAGACATTTCATGTGTTTGATGAATTCGGTGTTTATGCCCCGGCTGGATCGGTTCGTGGTTGTATTCATCGATGATATATTGGTGTATTCGAAAATGAGGAACAGCATCTTGAGCATTTGAGGATGGTTTTGGAGAGACTCGAGGCATAAGTTGTATGCTAAATTTAGTTAGTGTGAGTTTTGGGTGAAGGAAGTGCATTTCACTGGGACATGTTTTATCTCGAGAATGGAATTTCAGTAGATCCTAGCAAGGTGCAAGAGGTGTTGGATTGGAAAGCACCGGTTTCGGTTTACGAGATCCAAGTTTTCTAGGGTTAGCTGGATATTATCGTAGATTCATACCCGATTTCTCAAAATAGCTAAACCTATGACCCGATTATTCTGAAGGATGGATGAAAATTTGTGTGGACAGGAGGTGCGAAACGGCGTTTCGTACCTTGCGAACATTGTTGACTACGGCTCCGGTGCTTTCGCACAACCCGACATTCGAAAACCCTTTGATGTGTATTGTGACACATGTGGTACGAGGATTGGGATGCGTACTCATGCGGGAAGGCGAGTTATTGCGTATGCATCAGCGTCGCCTAAGGAAGCATGAGGTTAATTATCCAACCCATGACTTAGAACTTGCTGCCGTGGTACATGCATTGAAGATTTGGCGACATTACTTACTCGGTAATGTATGTCATGTCTACACGGACCACAAGAGATTAAAGTATATTTTCACACAAGAGGAGTTAAATATGAGGCGAGAGAAGGTGGTTAGAGCTGATAAAGGATTATGATATTGAGTTGCACTATCATCCGGGCAAAGCAAATGTTGTCGCGGATGCTTTGAGCAGGAAATCGCATTGTTTGCTGGGACAAGTCGAATCTATGGAGGTTTTTTTTCCTATGCATCCGACTATCTTATGCAATATTCGAATCTGAGAATGAGTTGGAGAGCAGAATTGTTGAGGGCCGAGAGTAGATAAAGGGATTGCCCATATCAAGAAGAAGATTGAGAAAGAGCCTAGTGATCATTTCCGAGTTGATGAGAGTGGAATTCTTTGGTATGATGATCGCCTTGTTGTGCCAAAGGATCGAGAGTTGAGAGATCGGATTCTAACGAGCCTCACTCGTCCAAGATAACAATTCACCCCGGTAGTAACAAGATGTATCGGGATTTGAGAACCAGATTTTGGTGGACCAAAATGAGAAAAGAGATTGCTGCACATGTGGCTCGATGTGACAATTGCTGTAGAGTTAAAGCCATTCATATGAACACTGTAGGGTTGTTGCAACTATTGCCAATCCCTGATTGGAAATGGGATCGATCACAATGGACTTGATTGTTGGGTTACCACCAACACGGTAAGGGATTTGATTCGATTTGGGTGATTGTGGATCGCTTAACCAAAGTGGCTCATTTCATTCCAATCAATATCTATTATGAACCCCACCAATACGTGAGCTATACATTGCCCATGTACTTCGTTTGCATGGGGTACCAAAATCGATAGTGTCGGATCGTGGATCGAGTTGGACCAATAGATTTTGGGAGAGTTTACAGATGCCCTAGGTACCAAACTACTTCGTGAGTTCAGCTTATCACCCACAAACCACAAAGCCAAACCGAAAGAGTAAACCAAATACTAGAAGATATGTTAAGGGCGTGTGTGTTGTCAGCGAAAGGTTCTTGGGACAAATGGTTGCCTTATGCAGAGTTCTCATATAATAACAGTTATCAAGCTAGTCTTCAGATGGCACCTTTTGAAGCATTGTATGGGCGGAAGTGTAGGACACCTCGGAATTGGATTGAATCGGGAGAGAGCGACCCTACTATGGCATTGATTTGATAGATGAGGCCGAGCAGAAGGTGAAAATCATACAGCAAAACATGAAGGCTGCTCAAGATCGCCAGAAAACTTATGCGAATAAGCGTAGGAGACCTATTAAGTTCAATGTTGGTGACTATATATGTCTACCTGAAGGTGTCACCAATGAAACGAGTGCAGCGTTTGCAGTGAAAAGAAAGTTAGCGCCTAGGTTCGTAGGCCCCTACAAGATTTTAGCCACTAAGGGAGAGGTAGCGTATCGATTACGATTACCCGCGAGGAGATGGTAAGAATTTTTTGATGTGTTCCACATGTCACAATTGAAGAAGTGTTTGAGAATTCCAGAAGAATGAGTATCAACTCGGAATGTTGAAATTGACCCAGATCTGACCTATTATGAGAGTCCAGCAAGGATACTAGACACCAAAGAGAGAGAGCCACCGGGGGCAAGGTAGTTAAAGCGTACAAGATCCTTTGGGGAAATCATGGAGAAAATGATGCAACTTGGGAGACGGATGAGTATCTTCTAAGAAATTATCCACGATTTTACAAAGAATGGTTAGTTTCGGCGAATCTCGGGGCCGAATTCTTTTAGAGGAAAGATTTGTAACACCCTAGGTGTTAAGCATCTTGAAATCATGATCATTTGCATAGCATCATCATCATTTCATGCATGAGCAAGTAATAATAGCATTTAATTTGAGTTGCTCTCATTTCAAGGCTTGTTTGATTTAGCTACTATAAGATCTTAGCTATAATGATGTTTTGGACCTAGATTGTGCCTAGATATATTTTTGACATAATTTAGGACCATGTTTGAGCTTGTGTTTCAATTTAGAAAATTTTCATAAAATAGCCCTAGAGTGTCAAACCCCTTTTGCTAGGATGGTTGTTATCAAAAATTTTCTATAGATGAAATGAAGTACTTTTATATAGAGCAAATGGTCTGTTGTAAAGTTTCTTGTGAAAAGGTTTGGAAAGGGTTCAAATAGTGCCCCCAAGTTTGAGTCAAACTTGAGTCAAATTCAAACCTGTTTTTGAATGATTTGAGTTGACCTTGCTGTTTTTTAATTTTTAGTCCCAAATCTAGGCCCAATTAGAAAACGTTCATGTTGAGTGTTTTGTAGCTTATGAAATTCACTACAAAGTTGATGTTTTGACTTTTTCCAAATGCCACACGAATCTCGAGGCACAGGCCAAAAACAGTCGGGTTGAAAACGAATAGGGGGTATCGGCCGGCCAGCCGGCCGACGGCGCGCCATGGCAACGCGTGGCGCTTGCCGCGCCGCCGCTGATGTACCCCCGACCGCACGCGCCCATGCCTTAAACGCTCTGCGCCCACCGCGAAACCCTAGCCTCACTCCCGCCCGCCGCTACCGGCTGCGCGTAGCTTGAGAACAGCGCCCGCCGCGGCCGCCGTCGTGGCGCTGAGCTCCGTCGCCGCCGATTCGTTGTCGTCGTCACACCAAACCGCACAAATTGCAGCCCTAGCCTCGCCCCATCGGTGTGCTATGCAAATCCGTCGTCGAATCGAGGTAAAGCCCCCGGTGAGCGCCCCATTTCTTCCATCCCGAGAGCCCCCGGCGAGCCGCCATGGCCGCCAGCTAGACAGTTGCCGCGAGAGCTCGTAGATCAAGCTTTCTTCTTTCTTTTTCGTTTTTTAGCTTCACCTAGATGTGCTTGAGCTTCCAAGGTAGCTGGATGAGTGGATCCGGCTGCCATTTTCGCCGACACGCCGTCGCCGACGTCTTGCCCATGCCAGCGCCGCCGCCGAGTCCGTTGTTTTGCCGCCGTTGCCGTTAAGCTTCTAGGTTGCTTGCATGTCGCCGCTGAGCCTAGGAGAGTAGAGAACGGCCACCGTCGTCGTCATCCTTTGGAGAATGGCCGGAGCGCCGACGTCCGCGCCGCCACGAGCCGCCGTCTGCCCGCCGCCGCCGTTGTAGTCGGTTTTAGCGCAAACCAAGTCGCGAACGCGGCGTCGGCCTCGTCAGTAGTGTCGATTAAGAGTACTTGGTTGCACGATTTGGTCACCTCCGCGAAAATCCGTCGCCCGACCCGCCGCCCAGCGCCGCCGTGCCCTGTTTTGTGTCGCGACACGCGGGCCCGCCCGATTTTCTTTTCCTTTTCTTTTTTTCTGTTTTTCATTTGAATGAAATGCTTTAGAAATTCATATCTTGGTCAATTTGAGTCAATTTGAGTGAAACAAATTTTGCTATGTTTGTTAGGAGATAGGCTACAGTATAAAAATATGAAATCCTATTTTCTGAGAACTTTTATATATAGTTTTATTTATGGCTAGAAATGCATGGAAATTGGAGAAAATCATATCTTTTAATTGGTACAGGATAAAAATATGCTTTCTGTATGAAAAGTGCTTGTTTTTGTGAGTAGAGTCTAGGAAAAATACCATGCATGGTATGTTCTGTAGAAGAAATGTGATTTTCTATTTATGTGCTTTTGTTATGTGATATTTAGAAATTCATAGAAAAATGAATTCTAGGGTTTTGGATGTAAAACTTGGTGTGGCGGTTCTTGATAGGTTTTAGAAGCTTTTAATACTCGAGAAATCTGTTGTCGACACTTTTCATAGTACAAAAGTATTTTCATGCCTAGGTTTAGAGTAAACTTGCCATTTTTATGTAGGGTTGTAGAAGCATGATCTTGTCCTAAGGTTTTTATGGTAGCTGTTATATTCCAGAAGATGCTCTCGTAATTTTTGTAGAATTTTCTGAAGTAGTTATGTATTTATCATATTGTGATGCATGTAAAATAGGCTAGAAATATATGTTTATATGAAGGTAATGTGTATTAGTATTTTTATTATGTGTTCCTAGCATGATTATGATTTGTTAGTAAGCTTGGTTTGATCAACTTAGTAGTTTTGACATTTTCTTGTTCTAGCATTTTATTTAATTATAGGGTGCAAGTGTAGTGTTTGCTAGGGTATGTCATTTTATGTACTTTAGATTCTCTTTTGGCATGACCAGTAGGTTTATTTGGTAGATAATGACTTGATTTACTTGTTGGTGAAGTTTGAGATAATTTGCATGAATATTTTGTGAGTTATGGGGGTTGTATGTGTTTGGGCTGAAAACAGAGCCTCTGTTTTTCCCAATTTCGAGGCTGATGGGTTTAGATTCAGCTCTTGGTTCTGTGGAATGTTTTTGTAGGAAATTTTGTTATCTTTCCATAGAGTCCTAGTTCACTAAATTTGGGTTGTAGAACTTCTGTGTGATTTGTTTTAGTGACAGACATGTCAAGCTGCCATTTCCTGCCATTAGTGAGTTTAGGGTGTTGCTTGATGTAGGTTGTTAGGGTTTCTTGTGTAGAATAAGTTGTGTTTCTACAGAAGAGATATGCACTTATTAATAGCTTGCATCATGAAGCACATCCATCATACATGTTTTATTTTATGCAAGTTGATATTCATGTAATTGTAATTATTTCTTTTCTCCATCATATGCATCATCTCGGGATCGGGGAGGTTACGGAGGAGCCGATCGAGGAACTGGGGGAGCTGTTCCAGCTGGGAGGGCAGTCCCTGAGGAGTCACGAGGGATTCGAAGGGTCGACCGACGAGTGGACCGAGTGTCGAGCACGTTCGCAACGTTCTGCGAAGCAAGCCCGGAGCATTACGCCCTTTCCTAATTCTTCCAATTAAATTGATTTGAGTCTTTTATATGTTTCTGCATTAAATTTAGGAAAATGGTTGAAACCGTTGAAGCTATATGATCCTTGTTGAAAGTTGCCCTATCCTATGTAGAGGTCTAGGTTAATGCTCGATATCATGATTGCGATGAGACGGTGATTCCGGTCACTTGAGGAAATGTTGTGAACAATCACATGGGTGATTGTCAAACTCTTCTTGAGAACTTGTTAAATTAAAACATGTAGATTGGGTGGAACTTGTGGTCTTTTCCACCGATCGTTTAAGGACTCATACTTTGTCGGGCTGTGGTCGGAAGTTGAACGTACACGGCATTTAGTAGGCTCCGGTCGTGTGAGCCACGAAGCTCGTGGGAATGTTAGGGGCCAGCCATGCTCGCTTTATCGCTCCTCCTTTTGGTGATGGTTGGTGTGGTTAATGGGCACACGAGATGCCGCGAGGGGGGTCGTACTCGTTGCTTACGCTCACTTGGGTGCTCGAGAAGGAGGGGGTAGCCGGCAAGACCGAGACTTTGACCCGTAACATCACTGGGAGTGATTGGGTGCGCCTTTGCAAAGTAGACCTGGTTTGTGTCGAGGTGATTCGCGCCCGGTGGTTTGCAAATCGATTCGAATCGCCATCTCTCCGGTTAGTGAGAACCCCAAGTTGCTTCAACGGCAATGTAGTCTTAATCACTACAAGTATATGTTATTTATCATGTTGCGGTGATATAAATCTGATCAAGTTACTTATGTTGTTATTTAATTCCAAGAGCAATGATTAATCTTGACTATCACAGGGATCTATGTTATATAATTAATTAAGTACCTGTTAACTTGGAAAGATATACAAGTAGCATGCATAAGGCTCACTAAACAACTTTATTTGCGAAATTTAATGTGAGTCACCAACCCCAGATAAAAAGCCTAGCTAGCATGATCCTTGGAGTCTTTTATTTTATTTTTGGACGGGTAAGTCTAGGCGAGTATTTTGTACTTAGAGTTTTATTCCCCGTTGTTGCGGTGAGCATGTTTACCATGGTTACCGTAAGACTTGTCTCATTTCTGTTGATGAAGAGTAAAAGGCGGGGCAAGGCAAAATCTATATCCCCTCGTCTCATGCTTTGCTCAGGGATGACTATCTAGTGGCACTATCTTATATTTGGTTTCGTTAAAAGACTATTTGGTTTTTAGCAAACTACTACTTCCGCATTCTGAACCTGAGTTTGTAATAAATTATACTACGCACTCGATGTTAATATATCAAATTTGGTTTGAAATACCGCGGATTTTACTACCAAGCTCAACGATCCTCGTTGTATGTTGTTGATGAGTTTGAAATCACTCGAGATTTCCGAATCACCGGGTTTATATGGACTCAAGTGTAGGCTGTGATTGCTTCGGGTGATTGCAGAATTATACTTGATTTCTTATAAATTGGTCGGCTCTGTCACAACACCTCTCTCTCTACTTTCCATAGACTTCCCTTCCCTATGGTAAAATATAAATACGATACTGGATTACTCTCGGTGAAGTGCTACGATGGTATTTCTATCATTGTGCACTTGTAGATATCATGTTCATTCTTTTATCAAGGCCTATCTAGAATACCATACCCGCATTTCTTATAGTGTTATTGCTAGGGTGACAGGACTAGTTTGTACATAATACCTAGAAATGAGTGGTATACCTTGAGTACATATCCTAGTGAGATTAACTCCACTATGGATAATGATACTAAAGATTACACCCCACAACTAACACCGCCTAACTCCGCCTTTGTTGGATTGTGAGATTAATTCCACATCCAAGCTAACATGATTAGATAGATACCTCATATATTTCTTTAAGCCTTCCTATTTTGGGATCATGTAAGAAATATCAACAAGCATTTCGCGCCATTGTTAGGGAAGGGCGTTAGTCAAAACTTAAAAAGTGTTTTCCTAACTAGATAAGGTTATCATAGCTCCGTTTCCGACTTTCCTAAGTTTGGAAGGTTGCTAGTCAAAACCTAAATAGTGGTAGAGTTTTCATGGCTCCGTTTCTAACTTTCTTAGTTTAGAAAAGGTGCTAGCTAAAACATAAACACAACATACATGAAAATAAGAGATCACTTGCATCACATAATGCGTTGAGAACCCATTATCACATACTCAAACAGGGGGGTGTTGCTGACACATTTCTTCTTAGCATGCTTGGCAGATAGCTTTGGAGAGGATAGGTACGCAGAGGCCATAGAAGGAGGCTCCTATGTTTTTAATCACCTTTTTTGAGATCGCTGGTGGTTTAGACTTGCAACCCACACAGTTGGAGCAGTCTTGGGCATGTATAGAGTTTTTGAAGCCCTTGTGTTTGATTTTAAGCCTTTCACTCCTCTTAACTTATGCATTAGAGATTGGAGCCTTCCCTTTTGAAACTGACTTCTTTTTCTTGGGGGTGTTTTTGTCCACAGGTTCAGAGGTCTCTCTGCTCCTCCAAGAAAGGTTCAAGGATGACAAAGAAGTTGGTTTAAAATTAGAAACAGGACATCTGAGAGAACTCGAGGGGCAAACATTTGGAAGATGAAAAAGAATTGCATTACCAAATTTAGCAGACTCAGGGGTCATGTAGCTCTAGGCATTAGACTGAAGAAAGGAGGAAGCCCAGTCAAAAGTGGGAGACTACGTCAACATAAAGGTGAAGAAGTTCATCTAATGATCGGGGGTAATAACACTAGAATAATTAGGGAGGGGTTTGAAAAGAACTTTATACCCAAAGATATCGATAGCATTAGGGCAAGGAGATGAAAGAAATCCTTGTTGGTTCGAGAGGTGTCCGATGGCTCCACCAATCAGGGACTACCCAGTGATCCTAAATTTGAACAAAGCCCACCTGAATGTTCGATTCAAAGTAGGACCCTCAACTTCAACATTTGGGGCCACCCATCCGAATAGATCCTCCACATTAATTTCCTCTAGTATCATTAGCTGCAGGTTGTTGAAATCTAGAAAAGAAACAATCTCAACAGTGGGATTGGAAGGCGAGCAACGAGGGAGCAATATCATTACTATCGAATCGGTGAGATCATCCATTGCTAAGACTGACCCTCGCAAAATCTCGGAGTGGCGAGGAGCATCAATAACATTATGAATGACTTCTTCAATAGTTGGAGCATCCTAATCCCCGCATCTCCTGGCCGGTTTCCATTGATGGGGATGAGAGCTGGGGCAACATCTTCATCTTGGGCCTCTTGGGATGGATTGGCCAAATGGTTGGCATTGTCATCACCATTCGAGGGGGCGCAGGCGGCCGGTTGTTCCGATCATTGAATGACCACCCTAAAAGCCATTCTGAAAATCATCCAATGGGCCTTGTCCCCCTGGCTGACCAAGCCCAAAAATTCAAAATTATTGGGGTCCGGATCCATTGGGTCTTACGGAGGGAAATCTTCATCTTGTGCAACACCCCAAGCATCCCGGTGTTGATCACCTTACATTGGACTGTCCATCTTTTAGATTCGGGGTTGTCACCTTCGAAAAATTAAAGAACCAAGGAATGTTCTCAAGACTAGTAACCGTGACTCGACTAAGGCACGTGATTCAAAGCTGTGGTCTTCATCCCAAGCCAAAAGAAAACCAAATCCAAAAACGCCTTTTCAATCAAACGATAGGACCACAAATCCAACTTGAGGTCCGAAAGCATCAACCACACCTCGTGCGTGAACACAAAGTTACATTATTCCATCCTTTGTTGTGCGTACTAAAGGTGGTGTGCATGTTACCAAACCGATGGGGGCCATTATTAACAAGAAAATTTGTGTGTGCCAAATGATTCATGGTGACGTATGGTTGACCACAAGGACACGGAGGATGTCATTAACCTCACCGAAGTTCGATGGTCCCGAGGTGGTGGATGGATGTGAGCATTAGCAACATTGTTGTTCCTCCTGTGTATCGGCCCAATGACGACTCTCAATATCGGGCGGCGGCCGGGAATCATCACTCTCTGTCCCCATTCTGGCATGAATGGGGTAGGATCAACAAAGCGATAGGCCATCCTTGGAGTCACTATAGCAGAATTAGGGTTTTTTAGAGCCCAAGCAATGTGAGGGACTCTGCGGGGCGGAGCACCAAGACACTTGAAGGCATACTCACCAAAGAATTTGAAGGTGATACCGACGAGTGGATCTTGAGAATCGAGCTCCGACGACGTCGACCTCGACGGCGACGGAGGCTGGTCGTCGAACTTTAGAGCAGCTATTCGCCATGTTTTGCTCGAGGGAAGAATCCATGGAACAAGAACTCGGGGAGGAATAGTTGAGAGATTTCGAATCCTTTATATATTCGAAAAAGGAGCTATAAATGCGCGGTGAGGAGGTTGGTGTACCTTTGATCCCCACTGATCGGTGACTCATTGTGACGATATTGCCAAGAAGTTGAAGGGCCAAAATTCCCATTAGGGAGGTGCGGTAATCAAGGTGATGAATTACACCGTGAAGAAATGTGACCGTGTCGAAGGCATTTGCGACAACGGACCTGGTTGCGGCAAAGGAAAGAGGGATGGGCCGAGGAGAGGCAATTGGCACAGAGACATTGGGCGCCCGTAACCAGGAAAGAGGAGATTTAAATTAGGAATTGGGCCTAGAATACTTGCCTAGTGGTTATGGCCATTTAAAACAGCAGTAACCCCCATAATAGTAACCTCCTTATCGATGGCTCCAATAACTTTCTCATTTAAAGCTGCAAATTTGAAATTTGAAGCTGCCATGGATCTAGCTTCCCAAGGTTCACGACGAGTACCAATGGGGATGGAGTTAGCACCAGATAGCTGAAGATTTTGTAGATGACCACGATTCCAAATAACATGAACCCATCGAGCATCTTGTTCTTTAATCCAATTGCTATATTCAACTTTAAAATTTGGCCCACCACCATGCCAAAGGTGAAAAGAAGATCTTGAAATGAGAGCAATAGAAAGATTTTAGACTAAAGACATGGAAACCGACAGCATGGCACGAGATAGAGAATCTGAAAACTCTATCACTAAGCTGAAGAACGTGGAAACCAGAAGGTAGGCCCCCAAGCACAGCTTGAAGGATCAGACTGACCGAAGCAACAACCAATGGAGATGACGAGAAAGAAAGGATTAGCTGAAAAGGAAGGATCGAAGGAAACCGTAGAGCCAAAGCGCTGGTAGATTTCTTGACTGACCACCCTTCCAGGGCGGAGGTTGAGGACAGGGGCAGCCATTTGAGGAAGGTGATCAACGCTGGGCCGGAGAGAGGAGTGCCGGCAGGACGTCGGTGATCTTCATCACCGTCAGAGCACCGAGTGCTTAAACTTGCCGGTTTCCTGTGCTCCAGTGCTCAAGCTCGCATGGAGCTCCCTGCCATCTGTTTATGTTTTATGTTTTCGCTTTTTCACCTCTTGCTCGTGTTCCCATCCGCCGGCCTCATTAAGTTCACTTGATAGTCATCTTAAACGAACTCCCAATCTCAGCATATTTGGACGCACAGTCTATAATGTTTATGACAAGCGCACACACACTACTAGTAAATAATATGGGTACTGATTGCCATCGATGCATGTGCTTACAAGAAACACAACAAGCAAGCTACCTGCACCAGTTGCAAACAAGCCCCAACAAGCAAATCAAGAGGAAGCCAACTTGTATGGAATAGGGGTGATGCCATTGTTCAGAAGGCAATGGTACGGTACTTGCCTACTTCCTTAATTACCCTTTTAATCTTGAACATTGGGACGTACCCTTTTAAAACCTCCATTCGAGGCTCCAAAAACCTTATATTTGTGTACATTGTTCGAAACACTATGATAGTGTTATTTCAAAAGGTACAAGAACATTATGAGGTTGCTGCACTCAGTTATGCAACATCTGCAAAGAAATCATGAATTGTGATCCGGGCTGCTACTGGAATTCGCACTGTTTTTTCACCATTGTACCAAGTAATGCTGCCAAATGTGTAATCCCCTTGTAACCTCCACATAGGTGATATCTTGACCTGAAACGTATGAACTTTGTTGGCGGCATTGAATACAAGAACGGACGGTTCAACTTCGATCTTGACTCCAGCTGGGCTCTCAATGGCAGCATGGTAAACTGCATCGACCTCGCCTACATTTGTAACTGTTCTCGGTATGCTAATTGGATACCTGAGGTCTGGAACCGAGATGGATGGCAGGTTCAAGAGATACCCTGGTGCTGGTGTTTCATTGCAGCTTGCTGAAGTCTTGTTGATGGTGCAACCAAAGAAGTGGTTGTAATCATTCGGATCGATGTCATAAATCAGGCCGGGATCGGCTGCTCTGTTAGGGTTTATGTGCCCACCTCCATAGTCAAATGGGTCGGCGATCTTTCGAGGCAATCCTTCCGCCAGTATCGGCATTCCGTGTTCGTTAGTTACAGGTGCTTCACCGTGCAAAATGAAACAAGGGTAAGACACATGCCTAGCAATAAGCCATGACTTTAGAAGTTATCTTCTAAAGCTGTTAAGTACCTGTAGTCATTATAGCGGATTTCAGTGCAGCAGGAGACCAATTTGGATGCAGAGATTTCAGCAGCGCGATGATGCCGGTTACGTGAGGGGCAGCCATTGATGTCCCTGACAAAATTTCATAGGAGTTCCCCACTGCTGCTAAGATGCTGGCTCCAGGTGCAGCTATGTCAGGCTATTGAGGAAGCAAGAGCAGAATGAGATGGCAGGTCATGGCTAGTAGCTTGTTAGTGCGCAGTGTCTTATGTTAGGTTCCCCTTGTGTTACCTTAATGATATCAGCATAGACGGGTGATGGGCCCCTCGAAGAGAATGATGCCACTTTTGGAGCCAAAATGTCTTTACCTGTAATGCTTCGGGCCGGATCAATCTTTGTAACCGGAGAGCTGCTTGAAACAACCAGAAATTCATCTCAGAAAATGTTCAGCTGACTGCAGAGAATGATTTAGAGCTGCTTCTGTTGTGCAGTAATCAGTATAGTCTTGATTAGGATTCTGAAAGTGATATATATACCTGGCGGTGTCGACGTATTTCCTGATCTTTTTACCAGCCTCAATGTCCACAAGAACACATGGAATGCCTACACATGCTTGGAGATTGTCTGTCGTATATTGAACGAAAATAACACCAGAGCCCCCCAAAGCCCGGACGTTATGTACGGCTACAGCGAATCTCAAGGACGGGCCATACTCCGTGGGTGAATTTGGTGTTGCACAAAGCACCATTTTCCCTTTGAAATCGGTACCATTTAGATCACCTGCCGTGCACCTGACCACACATGACAAGAAGTTTAATTGCTGATCAGTTCCTGAATTTATTTATGCCACATTTGCAGAAAATCAAGTAAAATTAATGGTTTTCACATACAGGCCTCCGTCTGCAAGACTTCTGAAGATGCTCCTGGACATGTTCTTCCCTTGGTAGTAGAGCGATTGTCCCTGCAAAAGGAATAGAAAAAAGTTGCTCAGGGGCAAGAAATCAAACCATGCATGGCAGGCTTGTGAATTTGCTGTTTGTATCCCGGCCCGTACCACGATCCGTTGCTTGTTTCCCAGCGTGATCAGGGTCGGAAACGACCGATCGATTTTGCTCGCCGCAACGGTGATGACCCAGGGAGACGTGTTCTCGACAGTCTGCGGACTAGGCCCATCGTTCCCGGCAGCGTACACGACGGTGATCCCTCTGAAACCGCGTGCAGGGCGCCGAAGGAATTGTCGTCGAAACCACCAATCGACAGCGAGCACGTCCACCCCGTCGTGTATCGCGTCGTCGATGGCCGCGAGCAGGCCGGCGGCGTCGGTGCCAGAGTTTCCCCGTTGGAACTGCGCCACAGGACTTTGTAGACGGCGATGCGGGCGTGGGGTGCGCCGCCTCGCGCGACGCCGGGCGGCGAGGCCATGGCCGTGGAAGCTGGCCCCTCCACGAAGGAGCCTGCTGCGGTGGAGGCCGTGTGCGTGCCATGGCCGTCCCCGTCCCGGGGCGAGAGGTAGTCCAGCTTGAGGTCCTCGTCGGAGACTCCGGCTGTGTAGAACCGTGCGCCGATGATCTTGCGGCTGCAGTTGCCGCTGCCCCAGGCCTGTCCGACCTGGCACACGCCTTTCCACCGTGACGGCACGGGGCCGTACCCTTGGTCGCTGAAGCTCGCCGACTCTGGCCAGATGCCGGAATCAACAACTCCGACGATGACGTCCTCACCATATTTGCCTTTATTGACGAGGTCATTGGGCATTTGGTTGTTCACGTCGAGGAAGTCCCAGCTTCGAGTGGTTGTCGCCCTGCACCTTCTGCTTGGTTTCACACTGATCACGTCCGGAAACTCTGCATGCATAGAGAAAGGCGTCACAGATCGATCGATTTTTGTAGCTGTGGAGCAAGGGCGAGAGACATGGTTACTTCGAGCAGGAATATATATATGCTGACCTGCAAGCTGCTTAGCTTGGTCTTCAGTAAGCATGGCCGCGAATCCTGAGAAGCCGTGCTTGTAGTTGTGAATCATGGAAGCCAAAGAATCCTCCATGCTGAAGTTCAAGAGTTTACACGAGAAAGACACAATTAATCTCTTGTTGGCTTAACATTTTCGAAAGCGAGGTTGGCTCGTACTTCATTAAGAGGAGTAAGAAAGTTCATATATGACTTGCGTCAATTCCCGTAGCGAGCTGATGGGAGATGACACAATCAAAAACACTAATACAAGGCACCAGCTGATATGGTGGTTCAGAAAAGATGTAAACTAAGAAGAAACAAATGTGCTACAAAAATGTAGAAGCCCGGCGGGGAGCACGTTTACAAGCGCTCAACCGCCTTCGCCCAGCACATGGGGAGATCTCCTAGACAATGGCCCGCTTGCGAGATGAGAGGACGTCATCAACGAAGTGACTTTGGAACCTCACCGCAATCGTTGATGGCTTAACATTGCTACAGCCAAAGAGGCCGGGCTACGTACCTTCCAAGAACATTGCTGAGTATATCATGGTGCGAAGCGATGACATCATTCGGGTGTCCATGTTTCACATCTCCTAGATATACGATATAAAGCTGCAAACACAAGAGATTAAAGAAACATCAATCGTCACCTCTCTTGCTAGTGATCAAATTAAGAAGTGTGTTGCCAGGCATGTATGCATGCTTGCTTACCCTGCGAGATCCTCCGTGTACTCCCGAGACCAGAATGCACAAGCAAAGTAATAGCGCCGAGGCCAGAGGGCCACGTGATGAAGAATAGAGAGTCCCATGTGTTTTGTTGTACGATGATTTGTGTTGTTCATTGGTGTCATTAGTGCAGGTACTTATATATATACAACGTGTAGGAAGGTTATGTATATATACAACGGGCGTGCGCCGGGATGGCGGTTGGCGTTTCGCTCTGCGACACGGTAGGCGACTCGGTTGGCGACCATGGCGCCACCCAGTGCGCCCGCAGCATCGAGCTCGTCGGAGCGAGGGATCCCACCGGAGAGGACAGACTGCCCTGCGCCTCCTCCTCGCCCGTGCGTGGTGAGAGCTCGCGGCGTGGTAAGGCTTCCTCTCCCATCTCATTCACTCTAGATTCAGTTGTACCCATTGTTGAGCGAATCCAGCCGGAAACTCCGCGGAGCGCTCGTTGTTCATCACCGGCGAGTGTGAATCATGCCGCTGGGCGATCCAAACCAAAGATATCAGCTAGCCCCTTCTGTTATGGAAAATCCATCAGGAATCGGGGACGTTCTAAGTCATGCTATGCATATTCATTCCCCATGGATCATTCCCCTAGGGATGCGCGTCAGATTTCTAAGGCTGGGAACTACCCATTTGAGTCCATCTCCGATTCCGCCACCAAAATCAAACATGCTCCAATCGAATTCCAATGGAAGGTTCGAAGCAATGGAGCAGAGGAGGCGAACAGAGTTTCATCTTCTCCAAAACAGAGTAACCCAAAGGAGACTGACAAGGTGCCCTCACCGTGTCAGAAGAGGTGGTTTCGTCCGCCACCACTGATACAGATTGTACCAGGGCTTTTGGGTAAATTCCCCGAGGAAACAGAACGTGGCACCATCCAATTGCCCAACCCTAGGGGTGAGAATGTAATTTCGGATGAGTGCATCATTATCCCTTCTCCACCCAGATCTGAATCGACAAAAAGAGATCCAAACAGATGCACCTCTGCCTTGAGGAGCTTCGTTGGGCATCTCCGCCAAACCCTAGCCAAAAATCCTTCCTATCTGCAGCTAAATTCACACCCGCTCCTACGGTGATGCAGAAAGGAGGCGGTGGATGGGGTGGTGGAGGTCAAGGCCGTGGGGATATGGGAATCGCGCCGGGGGAGTGGATACAATGATGAAAAACCCCAATCGGGGACAAGGTGGAAGGGCTAGGCAAGATCGCTCCAGGGGGAGAACCCCAGCTAGGGGGAATGTCTGGCAAAGGAAGCGAAAGATAGAAGAGTATCGTGCCACTTCATTTGCCGAGGATGAGCAAGAAAGAGAGATGGCACGAGTCATGAGGATAACTCCAAGTGGGAGGCCAAACCGAGATGAATGAAGAACTAGCCGAAGGTTGGAACAACCGTGGAGCTTCTTCTTCTAATCCAAGACTGGAAGGTAATACATCTATGCAGCAGAAACAAGAGACTAATGCTGTAGCTATTGGGTGTGAGATATGTGGTTACACTAACCATTCCACTAAGGAGTGTCGTAGGATGTATTGTGAAATCTGTGATTGTAACACTCATACCACTTACAACTGTATGGCTTGCTTACCTTGGAACTATGGGCCTGAGCTATGTGCTGCACAAGTAGAAGGACAGGGGTTCTTTTACATTGATGAGATGATTGATCCTAAGTTGGCTAAGGAAAGAGCTAGTACTGCTGTGATTACTGTTACTAAGGGTAATGTCACTGCTAGAGATATTGAAATCATGTTTCTCAACTTGCTTGGTGCTGATAAATGGAAATGGGTTGCAAAGCATAGGTCTGATAACACATATGTGCTGAGATTCCCTAATCCCAAGATCATGATTGAATGGAGCAACATTAAAACCATGGTGATGAAGGGGGGGATACCCGATCAGAATTGATCCTTGGTTCTCTATCGCTGGCGAGAGAATCACTTCAACAGGGCTGGTTCAGAGTGTCCAATATCCCCGATGATCGAGATCCATTCCGACATTAGCAAAAGTGGGTGGATTAGTTGGTAAAACTGTTGAAGTGGATGAAAGGACCAGGTTCAGATTGGATTATGTGAGAATGAAGCTTTCTTGCAGAGATTTGACCAAGGTCCCAAAGATCTGCTGAAGCCTTTTTAGGCAATGACGGATATGTGTTTGGCTTTGAAAGAGAACTCCCGGAGAATATGAAAGTGAATATGAATATTAATGCTATCAAGGTAAATGAGGATCAGCCTCCACCAAAGAAGTCCAAGCCCGAAGATGACAAGTGTGGAAAAGACAAAGCGTGGCACTCGGCAATCTAAAAGTCTTGGCAAACAAGTGATGTCATCTCGCCCCCAAAGTACTATCGAAAAAGTGGTGAAGACTACAGCTCCAAGTTTATGGGAGCAGCTCAGAAAAGCTTTCAATGTTACAAAGATGGATGAGGAATTTGGTAGGGTCCGTGATTCCGTAAACAATTGAAGATTCCGATTCTCGAGAGTGACTCATTTGATAAAGGACTTGAGAAACTCAATGACAAAGGGCAGTCCTCCAATCAACAAGTTGGGAAGGCTATTATACGGATGCCTGGCATCTTTCCAAAGGACACAAGCTTGCTGTCCACACCAACAAAAGAATCTCCCAACAAACAGCTTATTGATAATGGGATTCCCATCTTCAACTCTCCAGAGGTCTTCTTACCTGATGACAACATAATCACTACCCAAGATAGCTAGAATCAGGATGGGCCTGTAGAGGTGGTTGTGAATGAGGAACCTGATGTTTATCAGAACAATATCCAAAAGTCTCCCCCGTGAGTACTCGGTTGGTGACCGATCACGGTGAATGCCCAAGATGACCAGGACTCAAGAAATACATGCCGCCAAGGTTGTTCAAGCACAAGAGGGTGAGCTTACGGACAAAAACATTGTTGGAGGAGTGCTGAATGCTCCAGTGTCACCCGGATAGGAGGAGGAGTGAGAGACTGAAGAAATCTTCCACTCTTACAACTAGTGAGAAGAATGAGGCTATGGCTCAAAAGAAAAATCTTGAAGGTAACCCAAAGACACCATAATTCCTTTTCTGTGCTTTCTATTGATGAATTTAATTCTATCACCTCACGATATGGGCATTGCTATGCATGAAAATGATTTTGTTACCTTTAATCTTCTCAAAGAACTTGAAAATGCTAGAAAAGAGCAATTTGATAAGCAATCTAGTAAGAATAATAACACTATCTTAGAACCTGTGGGAGGAAGTGGTAGATGATGATTACATCTTATGTCCGGATTGGATTCAGGAAGATTCTTCCGATAATGAAAATTTTATTTTAGTCCAATCCAGGAAAAAAAAAAAAGAGGGGGAAGGAAAAAAAAGTTTGATTATTTCCTCCCCTCAAACTAAAATGGGTAAGGTACAGAAATTCCTAACCAACCCAAGAGAAGAGGTAGGAAGCCCAATGGAGCTACTACCAGGAAAAAGCTTAACTCAAAGGTTTCCTAATGAATGGTCTAATATGGAATTGTAGGGGCCTCGAAAAAATCTGGGGTTGCCACATTCTTAAAAGATCTCATCTTCTACAATAAGTTTCATTTTATTGGTTTACAGGAAACCATGATTAAAGACTGTAGTGAGAAAAATCTTGAGAATTTTTTATCCTTATCGAGTACTTATGGTTACATAAATCAGCTAAAGGCAAATCTGGTAGAATACTTGCTGGGTATTAGGGTTGATCTCTATGATGTTGTATCTTTCCAATATGGAGAATTTTTGATTCAACTGAATCTATGGGATAAATCAAAAAAAAAGTGAACTGGAATTATATTGTTGTATATGGCTCAGCTCAAGATGAGCACAAACTTGCTTTCTTAGCGTAAATATCTAACTTTTGTTCTAAAAGCAAAGTGAACCACTTTTAATTGGAGGATTTCAATATTATTAGATATGCCAATGAAAGAAATAAACAAGGTGGAATATTGAGGTATTCCAGTTTATTCAATTCTTTGATTGACTTTCATGAGCTGAGAGAGATTGAAATGTGCGGGGGTATGTACACCGTCCAACAATCGAAATTCCTCTGTTGGAAAAACTAGACAGATTCTTATTTCTAAAGAATGGGAGGACCTCTTTCCCCTATCTTGGGTTAAGAAACTCCCTAGAGAGGTATCTGATCATAATCCCCTTATTCTCTCATATGGTCAATGTGAGAGCAAAAAGAAAAATTGATTTTAGATTCGAACCGAGTTGGTTTGAAAATGCTGATTTTAAACCCAATGTGGAGAAAAAATCTGGGGCAAAAGCGTGTAATGCCAAATCTGCTTTAGATAGAATTCAGCGAAACCTAAACTTATCAAACAATACTTCAAAGGTTGGGGTTTTAATCTACAGGGTGAATTAAGAAAAATGAGAAAAGAAATTGGTGAAGAATTACAAATCTTAGAATCCCCGGAGGAAAATGATGATTTGAATATACAACAGTCCAGAGAAAATTTTGGCTATTGAAAGAAAATATGGCTCATGTTGGACCGGAAGAAAAATATTGGCATAATAGAAGTCACAATGAATGGTTGCTTAAAAGGTGATAATAATACTAAGTTCTTCCATAGAATTGCTAATGGTAGAAAGAGAACTAGTACTGTGATATCATTTGAACATGAAGGGGAAATTATTGAAGGAGATGCAAACTTGCTCTCACATGCTACTAAATATTATGCTGACCTGTTTGGGCCAAGTGAGGATCATGATATCCATATTGATCAAAGCATATGGGAGGAAGGGCAATTAATATCAACAGAAGAGAATAAGTCGCTTTGTCGGCCTTTTTAGTCAGAAAAGAAATTAAAAATGCACTTGATCAAATGGAAAAAAATAAAAGCTCTTTGGGCCCGATAAGATACCAATTGAGTTCTATCGGGAATGCTGGGATATTGTGAAGGATGAAATTATAGAATTATTTGGGGACTTTCATGCGGGAAAGGTGGACATCGAAGAGACTGAATTATGGGATAATTACACTATTACCTAAGGTCCCCGATGCCACCAAAATACACAACAATATAGACCTATCTGTCTGCTGAACTGTTTATACAAACTTATTACAAAAGTTCTAACTTTGAGAATGGAGCAAGTGGCTGAGAAATTAATTCACCCCACTCAAACTGCCTTTATGAAGGGGAGGAATATTATGACTGGAGTTATGGTACTCCATGAAATCCTGCATGAAACAAAGAGGAAAAAACAAGTTGGAGTTATTCTTAAACTTGACTTTGAAAAAGCTTATGATAAAGTCAAATGGAAATTCCTTTTTGAGAGCCTTGTTGCTAGGGGTTTTACGCCCAAAATGGTGCCACCGGATCCAAACAAAGGGTATCAGGTGGACTGTTAGTGTCAAATTAAATAATGATATAGGCCCTTACATCAAGAGTTACAAAGGAGTGAGGCAAGGAGATCCCCTCTCACCCATTCTTTTCAATTTTATTGCTGATGGCCTGTGTAGGATGGTGCTTAAAGCCCAATCAAATGGCTTGATTACTCGGTCTCATTGATCATATAATACCCAATGGTGTGGCTATGCTACAATATGTCTTGATGACACTATTATTTGTCTTAAGCATGACATGGAGGGAGCTAGAAACTTTAAAATCCTGCTGTATATGTATGAGCTAATGGCAGGCCTCAAAATAAAATTTCAATAAGAGTGAAATCATTACCATCAATGATGAGAATAGTTGGGATCAAACTTATGCCGAGCTATTCAACCGCCAAGTGGGTACCTTCCCTATTAAATACTTGGGAGTCCCTGTGAGCCCAAGTAGATTGCATGTGGTTGATTGGAGACCCCTCATTGAGAAATCGCTAAGAAATTAGATGTTTGGCGGGGGTGGTTGTATGTCTATGGCTGCCAGGACTACTTTAATATCATCCAAATCAATAATACCCCCATGTACCACATGTCCATTTATCTTTTTCCTAAAACAGTGGTTAAGGATATGGATGGTATTAGGAGAAGGTTCTTTTTTTGGCGGGGGGTAGAACAAAAAGAAATATCACCTGATTAGGTGGGTTAAAGTGTGTAAAGATAAGAAAAAGGGAGGTTTGGGGATCAAGGACATTAATAGAATGAATGTTAGCTTGCTTGGGCAAATGGTGGTGGAAATTAGAAAGGGAAGATGGCCTTTGGCAACAGATTATTAAATACAAATATTTACAAAACAAAAATGTTGTGACTGTCTCCCATAGACAAAATGACTCTGTCATGTGGTATGATTTGCTTAAAATCAAAGACCTTTACCCGAAACTCGAGTAAAGGTTGTCGAAAATGGTTAGGACACCTTATTCGGAAAGATACCGGCTATATGATAAGCCCCTTTGTTTGCTTTATCCCGACCTTTTCAAAATGTGCAATCAGCCTAATGTTTTCATTGCTAATGCCAAAAACAATTTTGGTGCAATCACTTTTAGGAGATGGCTTGTGGATAATGATAGAACCAGCTGGGGTAAAATTGCACAAGATTTTGATGAAATTAATCTATCATCTGGGGCTGACAATGTTCAATGGAAGTTGAGCAAAAGTGGCCAATACACTTTATCAATTCTATGTATAATGCCTTATCTGAAAATGAAACTGGGCCTCATAATAAAGATATTTGGAAAGGGAAAATCCCTTACAAAATCAAAATTTTTCTGTGGCTAATGTCAAACAATGCAATTCTAACAAAGGACAACCTCATTAGAAGAAAGTGGAGTGGCTCTCCTATTTGTTACTTCTGGAACACCCTGAAACTATTGATCACCTCTTTTTTCAATGTTCAAATGCTAGAGCAATATGGGCTATTATTGCATTCTCTATTGGTGCAACCAACATTCCCACTTCTTTCAGCCAGTCTTGAAATGGTGTGATGTGTGGTTGCCTTATGGAAAGAAATTTCATACATTTGGTATTGCTGCTATCTGGCTGGAGCATATGGAAAACTAGAAATGCAATCTGTTTTGAGGAGAAGGGAATCACTTCTCCCGCTGCTGTAGTATGTTATTGCCGTGCGCTCATGGGTTATTGGGCAGGTCTTTTCCTGGAGAATGACAAGCAGAGTGTTGAAGCTGCCCTGGGAGTGATGCTGGCGATGGCTACTCAGCTGATTGCAAAGGACAAGAAGCGTAAGCAGGACGCGCCGGAGGAGGACAATCAAGGTGGCGATGTCAACTAGCAACCGGGTCAGGAAGAGGGTGAAGCAACTGAAGAACCCTGTGTCTGTTGCTTCGCCAAACCTTGCTGTCATTTTGTTGGTCATGCTTGTCCTGATGATGAGTTGTTACTTGTATCAGGCTGGGTCGGCCGTAAGTCATCGTTTGTTTATCTGTTGTGAGTAGATTGCCTGTTGAGGCGGTAGTTCTGATAGCTCTGATAACTGTCTATCTCTAGCTGCTGGTTCGAAACTCTGTATTTCCGTTTTCTAATGAATGGAAATGGGGAAGGTTCCTCGGGTCAAAAAAAAAAAAAAAAAAGGTTGTGTATTCTCGGTCCATATAGAAAGAGTCAGAGAATTCTAATGAGTCTTTTTTTTTTTTTTTTTTTTTTTTTGTGACACGCACACGCCTCTTTCTTTCACACCTGCTTACAGCAAATACATATTGTTTTATGAGAGAGACACGTCCTTTTCTGAAAAAAATTGAGAGATACACGTAAACCCCTGGTTGATTTTCATATATCATTAACAGGGATACTCCGCTGACTAATGAAGAAACTGTCCATATAACTGATGCATCAGGCGTAGCTGGAAACAGAGTGATACTTCATCCAAAGGAGTTTCACCTGAACCAAGTTGACCTGGCGCTGACGACCTGGTAAGAAGAAATTTGGGCCGACTAGCCCTCATGCTATTTTCCTCGTTAAAAGCAAGTAGCCTGGCCTGGTCTGGTTTGTCGTGTGTGAGCGCGCGTCACAAGATCGAGAATGTGTCAAGGAGTAGGTATCTATATAAGCTCTTGTATCTTCGTAATTAACTTGACTAGGACCCTGTTTGGTTCCATATGGACTTAGGGATTAGGGAATAAATGGGACTAAAAATTAGTCTCTAGTAACTCCGAAGAATGTATTGAAATAGGGACTAAATGAAACTAAAAAGTAGTTACTAGTCCTTATATTTGGTAATTTAGAGATTAAATAGGACGAAAAGTTAGTCCCTAGTCCTTAGTCCTTTGGGAACCAAACTGACCCTAGTACTGGGCGATTTCAACCTTATCTACCAAGACAAGTAATAATCGACTAAACATATGACTCGCTTCAGGGTAACGTTAGACCCTGAGCGCTTTGTGGCTTTGTCTCCACGCAAGCCATCTAGTTCCATGACCTCCACTTGACTTGGCCGACGCCGACGCCCTCCATGCTTCCTTGCTCGCGACATAGCACCGCATGAGCCGCCCATGGCGCTGAGCGGTCCTTCGATGCCAAGCCTGCGACTTGCCCTTCACCACACCTCGCCGCCGCCGTGTCACCGCCGGCCTCATCACCTGTATGTCACAAGCCAAGGCAAACATATCACGAACAATGGTGTTGCCAATCACACATCACTCAAGGGTCGAACCGATCTTAGTTCCTCATCTGCACGTCTGAAATTGGTTGCATATTTGGATAATGATAATTGGATCGCCAGAATGACACCTTTTATTTCCTAACACAGTAACACTAACCTGCCCTGCCACTACTTTCGAATTTCGCTCTTTGCTGAGTCTATTTTATTGACCACACTCGGCAAAGACCATCTTTGTCGAGTGCCGAATCAAAAACACACAGCAAAACAAAAAACACACACACTTTCGGCAAAGGCACATTAGAGTGGTTTTTTTTTGGCACTTTCGGCAAAGATGTATTTTGCCGAGTGTTTTCTCGAGAACTTATAAAATGCATCTTTGCCGAGTATTTTTTTGATACTCAACATAGATGCAATTTGTCTAGTGTTTTTTTTCTGGCACTTGCAAAATTCATAGAGGCATTTGGCCATCATCAACCCCCCCCTAAATTAGTTTTTCAAAGCCCGTTTATGGTCCTAAACGAATTCAAATGAGACAGTTTTCAACAATACTGTTGTATAATTTCTCAAGGTCTACATTGTTTATTTTTGTAATTTCTTAGATTTGGACATAGCGATAGTACCGTTGTTCATATATCTCATATACTTTAATGAAACCGGAAGAGAAATATATAAGATTTGTGAACAATGTTACTACCACTATGTCGGATAAATAAATGATAGAAATAAACTTTGTAGAACCTGAGGAGTTATGAAACTTTGTTGTTAGCAACGTTTTGATTTGAAATAATATATGTTATGCAAAGCTTGGTTTGAATTTGAAAACAAAATAAAATTCAAAATTTTCAAACGTAGGATGGTGAAAATTTCTAAATGAAAACTGTTGATCTCAAAAAGTTATGTAACTTTCTACTTGACAACTTTTTATTTTGAAATCATTTTATCTTGCAAAACTACACTTGAATATATCTCAAATTTGAAATTTAAATTTTGCAAATGACCTTGGATGGAGAAACTTTCTAAATGAAAGTTGTACATTTCGAAAAGTTATGAAGTCTTGTAGTTGACAACTTTTTATTTAAATTTGTTTAGTGCCTCAAACATGCAATTTACACTCAATTTAGTATTGTATTTGGGGAGCCGAAACGGAATCTAAACATAAGTGACAGTGGGTGCCCTGGTAGAATAGAGAACGCATGGGAGACGGGTGGCACGCTTTGCGATTGGGGGCCTCCCTGAATTTTTTTTTTGCTTCGGACCATGCCGCACCGGGCGACGCGCGCGAACATGACCACGCTGAGGGATGGCAAAGGAGCCCCTCCCCAGACGCCCCGGACCGCGGCCTTCGGTCAACACATCAAGGTTGCGAGCTTTGCAAAGCCATTCCAACTGCCGAAAGCAACGCCAAGAGCAATGTCGCCAGTACACCGGAGATTCTCTGACCCCTCTGTGGCTCGATGACTACCTTGTGGAGCGACCAATGATAACTTCGTCATCGAATACCTCACAATCTGCTTGAGGCAGAACGACCGAACATGGCTCGAAAGTACCGGAGGAGACATGCATTTTCGTGATGCAACCATTGTCGTCAGAAGAGTGTGGTTTGGCTTCTGAACAATGGACTGAAGGTACAACTCCCTGCAGTTTCAGCCTGATTCATGGGACTGTCGGTTCAAGCTTCTGTTCCTTTTGAGATGCATGGATATACAGAGGACATTAAAATTTCAGAAATGGATTTGGTAGAATCTTGTAATAGCAAACTTGCAAAAATACACAATTCAGCGGTGAAGAAGCAAGGAATTGGAAAACAAGATCATGTCATTTTGAGGATTCTATAATCAATACGTGTGTACATCGATCGTTACATGCAGAGTTAAGACTACATTTGCCAAATTTAGGCAAAATCACTCGATTACTTTAAGTCATACATAGAAAGGCAATAAACTCCGTTTTTTTAAAAAAATACATAGAAAGGCAACATCTTCATCTCCCAAGACAAGCAAGAAGTCGCCTGTTACGGTCTATGTTGCACTAAGTCTCCTAGTAATCATGTCAAGTATTGTATCTGCATATTAGTTGCATTTAGTCGTGTCAGGTTGTAACGTTTTTGCACGGCATGTTTGTTGGTTAGCGTAGAATCAGGGTGTGATGGAGATGTGCACGTCTGCACCTTGACCGCGTTTGTGTCCCCGTCATGGCCGCAGTTCACATGTCGCACGAGCGCCGAGAATTGGTTGATGTTATCAAACCGAATGACTTAAAAGTCTAAGTGACTTTGACAAGAAAAGAAGTGTTGCCACTACCTCATAATGATCCTATTAGAAGAAGAAAATCAATGTTCATGTTCTTGAATTTTAGTATTTAAGCAATTTTTTTGTACTAGAAACCAGCAACCTTGTGACGGTGAAATTCAACTCTCACGAAAATGATCACTCTCTCATGAAAACTAGTTTTCAATGGGGGTAATGAAATACTCTCAAAAAACAACTAATTTTCATGATGGTGGAGTACACTCATAAAAATAAGTTTTCGTATCTGCACTTACATCACTCTCATGAAAATATATTAACCTGTAGCTGGGTTTGTTTCAAGTTTCAACAGTAGTAGTTGGTACCATCTTGTTTGTTTTCTTTATAATCCTTTTGTAGTTGATATATTAACCCCAAAACCCGAATTCTGCATAAGGTATCCTCTTTTCTCTTCAATCCTCTTGTTTTTAATTGCAAGTTTCTCTTCACCAATTTTTGTAGTGCTTAATACTGCTTTTTGGTTGGTCCTTTAAGATATCAACATATGAATATGCACTATGCAGAAGGTCACCTACACGTGCTCTACATTTAGAATGCAGGACAGTCCTCTGGGCATCACTTACGCCCCCCCCCGCCCCCCCCAATTGGTTGTTAGCTCCAATGATACACCGTGGGCCAGCTCTGTACTTCATTTTGGCTACATAATGTTTTCTCCGGTGTACACTACACTACTACAGGTCTATATATACTTCATAAGCAAATCTTAATTTTGGTCAGCAAGCCAAGTTTCTTTTCCTTGGAGCATATTGGAACCTGTACCTTCAAGATTTGAGAGTGAGCTGGGAAGAGGAAGAGAGGGTCTAAGTGCTGTAGGAATGGGAACATAGCAGAAATCCTATTCTGTTTGTTTCCTTCTCCAACAACAGAGATGGAAGCTTGTTTCGTGTTTCCGATGGCTCCCATTCCTATCGTTCTTAAGAGCTCCATTCTTTTCCGTTTTGCTTGCCGTTAATTGTTTTATTGGATAGCCAAGCTCCTCACTTATTTGGATGATTTGAACTTGAGAGGGTGAGCATGGAAAAGGAAGAAAGGAGGGTCTAAGAGCAATGGACATGGGAACATGGAGGAAGGCCTATGAGTTAGAAATCTATTTTGGATCTTTCATGATGCCTCCCATGCCTATCGTTCTTAGGTGCGCCTTCCTCTTCCTTTTGGTTCACAAGACACAGGTTGAGTGGTGGGTTTTCATTACTCATTTGCATTTTCTATTTTATGTTTGTTTTGGCATGCCTTAGTAGATGCATAATTAACACGATGATTTTGC
The DNA here is from genome assembly GCA_015847255.1 of Hyparrhenia diplandra. Classification (NCBI taxonomy): domain Eukaryota; kingdom Viridiplantae; phylum Streptophyta; class Magnoliopsida; order Poales; family Poaceae; genus Hyparrhenia; species Hyparrhenia diplandra. The sequence continues at coordinate 343,842 of JADLZK010010527.1, read as the reverse complement.
TTTCTTGTATGCTTCTGATTTCATATTCTTTCGCATGTTTAATCACATATAAGTTAAACGTTATGAATTAGCTGGATACCAAACGGTTCAAGTTTCAGACTCTACTAGCACAATTATACAACTGCTTAACATTTACTGTTTTTATACTCCCAGGAGTAGTTACTCCCACCTAAGTATACAGGCATGTGAGACAGTCCCAATGTGGCTATTGACGGGAGACGTCAGGGCTCCGTCCAGGTTAGTGGATATCGGAGGAGGACCTAATTAGTCTAAATATATTTTTGATGCACACATAATTAAGTTTTTGATTCCACTAGCACAACGATGCAACGGCTCAACCTGAACATACCTCGTTTAGTCATTATACATATACAATCTTGCAGTAAGAACACAAATAATATTAATTTGTGAAACTTATTGTGTATCTTCATACGGAAACCATCTTTCAGCGGATTGCAAAGAAAGTGAATATCAGACAAAGATGGGACTCAAGGGAGGTGAGCATTATTGTGTATCTGCAGAGCAAAGACTATCTACAGAAGAAACACAAATTGGCCTGCAAATTATTATATTTTAAACAAACGAGCTGTTCCTATCAAGTTCATCCATGCGTAGGTAACAACAACCAAATGGACATAAGCTCCAAGGTTCATTCATGCGTAGGTAACAGTTCTTCAAGTAATCTCTGTTTCATAAAAAAATCTCTTCTGCTTGAAGAAAAAGTAGTCATCTTTGTGGATTGTAACAGTTGGACTGAAACAAAATTGATGTATGTTTGCAGCAGAAACTCCAAAGTTCGAACATGTCACTTCACGATGCTGCATTACATAATAAGCAACCCGACTTCTTTTAACAGAAAAGCTCGAGGTAGATAAATGAAAATTGTTTTATTTATCATCCATGCATTACATAATCACCCCCTTCTTTTTATTTAAGAATCCAAGCAAATGGACCAAAAATCAATGATGTGAATGTCTGCCGTATTGGCCTTTTGCACATGTTCTTTAATGTTGGAAGTGATATGGGCCCCGATAGTATCAAGTAACATGGTCCCACTTTCATCAAATGCTACGGCGCCAGGTGAGCACCATGTTCTTGCATTGGTGTCCTTCGTTCACAGCAGAGGTCCTATATATTTGCACCCTTTAGGCACGACTGATTCCATTAGAATTTGTGAGCAGTATCCTAAGAGCAGTAGGAATAGGAACACAAGGAATGTGAATGCTCTGATTTCTCCTTTAGCACTGGAGGTGGTATTTGGCATGACACATTCCTGATGCCTCCTATTCCTATAGTTCTTAGGTGCTTCTTCCTCTTCCCTTTTCGCAAAGCACGATGATAAATTGATGTCGTGCTAAAGAAAGTATAGAAATTCAATATTTAGATGAGTAGTCCCTAATGTCGTGGTAGCGAGCTAGGAAGAGGAATTGAAGTAATAGAGTGCATAGGATGGTTGCTCGACGTTTCTCATTCACACTGACCTTAGGCACGCTCGTTCCTGTTGTTTTTCGTCACACGTCCGTTTCTTTGTGGCTTGTGTGATCATCCTAGATGGGAAGACCAGAGACCTCCATCGCAAAATATAAGGAACACGTATTAGAAAATTCAAACGTCAAAAGTTCCAACACAATTTTTTGAAAAGTATGTGAGTTTAGTGATATAAAAATGGTACCATTAAATGTGTATTCTAGTATGCATTTTTTCTAATAAGATTTATATCTAGTATATTGGAAGAGTAATTTATATTAGGCATGGCTTACAAGACTGTGTCAAAGAATAAAACTTAACAACACAAGAGTTTTTTTTAGAACATACACAAGAGCTTATTGGAAACTTAGGATGGCATATAATTCTCCACGGTTGCAAACTTGTCGCTTATCCTGTACTCAACTCTGCTTATTTTGAGCCAAAAAATCTGACACTCAAAGCTGAATTGCAAATAAGGCAAGAAAGATGATGAAAACATGCACGCGCACACATGACGTCAAATTGTTCCTGGCTCAGCAGATCACCATCTATGCATATACAGCACAAACACCAACTGGCAACTAATCTGCCAAGTGCCAAATGATTTTGAGTGTTGTTCCCAACAAGTTCACAGAATCATAGGGAAGTGTGCAGCGACCAGATGGACAGATGCTCCAGGTAAACTAGCAGGAAACGAATATGGCAATCAGATTCGAAGTTAAGTGTCGTTTATAGTCATAGTTTAAAAACTAGTAAAACGATCTCTTGTGCTTCGTTAAAATCCTCCCCGGAGTTTCAGGGGTGGTCTAGACAGGTACCAAGAAATTGTTGATTAAGATCTCAAGAATGCTTAGGAGATGGATTCCGCTATACAAGATGGAGGTGGGGGAGCAAGTGGAGGGAATTGCGCAACTGCTAGAGGCAAGAGCTTGCTTGCTTCCTCAACTGTTGTGGTCAATGGAGACAATCAGCTTGCCATCAGGGTTGGAACAATTGGGTGCTCTGCACTTGGACTCGGTCACTTCAGTTCAGCTTAAATCTTTGTTTCGTTAAGCTCAGTTGAGTGGTAAGACTTATTAAGTTGGCGGGCGCGCCGTTACGCTGTACTGTCACGATGTTTTGCTTTTGGATAATACAAAAGCGGGGGAAACCCTTTTATCTAAAAAAAAAATCCTCCCCAGAGGTTGCATTAGACAGTTCAACTTGCCGTATGTCTGATTTTTTTTTCAATGTTGCCTTGCATTGTAGGTGATCTATTTTCTTATGGGAGATATACGTTTTTTTAAAAAATCTGAAATTGATAAATCCAAGTAAATGCACTTGAATGCTTCTTGTTCTTTCCATTTCCTTTTTGTGATTTCACTTCTCTGGTCAATTGGCTGACATGAATGTGTCTGCCATTCAGATATGCCACAACCAGAATATCTCCATCTAGGCCTCTTGCATGTGCTTTTCAATGCTCAGTTGGCTGTGTAGGTATCATGGTCCCACTATTCATGAACTACTGGCCTGTGGTTTACATGGTCCCACACTGGGATCCACATTTCATTGTCCACAAAGCTTCGGCAGCAGACAACAAAGGCCCTGTTCACAGCCAGCCAGCCAACAGTAATTTCTCTCACAAAGATCGGCTAGCCACGATCCGCGATACCTTTCTCTCGAGAACGCATCAGCCAGCCACAGCCGCCAAATTTAACAGGGCCAAAGGTCTTTCTATATATACCTGAGTCATGAAGCGCGTTCCACAACGACAACTCTTCATCACCCCCATCAGAATTTGTGAGCACGGAAGAGGAATAAAGAGAGGTCCTAAGAGCACTAGGAATGGGAACATGAAGGAATGCGATGCCCTAATTTAATCTCTAGCATTGGAGATGGATATTTGGCTTAACGCATTCCTAATGCCTCCCATTCCTATGGTTTTTAGCTCCGCCTTCCTCATCCTTTTGCTCGCACGATTGATTTGGTGATGGACAGGTATCATACCAGTGCACACAATTACATGAGGTGGCCCTATTGTCAAGTCAGGAAGAGGAAGAAACAGAGGGTATAAGAGCATTGGGAATGAGAATGTTGAGGAATACCAAGCTTGATGATTTCCGCCTAGCAATGGGGGTGGAAATTTAATTTGGTGTTGCCCAATGCCTCTCATTCCTATTACTCTTAAGCCCACCTTCCTCGTCCTTTTGGCTTGCACGATTGTTTTAGCGGAGAAAACTAGGGAGTAGGGACATGAATATACACACTTGGGCAAGAACTTCAAGGTGACATGGGAAGAGGAAATGAATATTACCTAAGAGCAGTGGGCATAGGAACATGAAAGGCGCAAACCCTCGATTGTTTAGCGGTGGAGGCAGGAGGTGCTAATTTGACTTTCCGGATGCCTCCTATGCCTACCGTTTTAGGTATTCCTTCCTCTTCCTTTGAGATCACAAAATACATTGGGCAAACAAATCATAGCATTTGTTTAAGGGGGATCCAAGGCTTTTTATTGTAATTCTTTGGGCAATTACCCATGGCCGTGATCCATGGATTTACCGTGACCATGCATCGGTGACGGGCGTCCTTGCCCGCCTCAAAAATCCCAAGTGCCCGCCACTCAAATTGCTTTCAGTAGTAGCGATCATTCATATTCATAGCAGTACAAATGATTGAACAGATGAACTAACACAGGTGTGACCTAACATGGTAAATCCATAAATGCAGCAGAAAATTAACTGGACAAATTATATATTAGAAGGAAACAGAAAAAAAATGCAGCAGGAAGATTTCATTTCCACCAATGAATGACAGTGGCTCTCCAAATCTCTCGTGGACTTTGGTGAAGCTGACGCCTACACAAGTGCCTGACTTGTTGTGTAATTCGACATTAGATTGAATGATCACTAGGTAGACTCTTGATACATCCAAGTGCTGGGATTGAAGACCTGCAAGAAAATGCCCTTTTATTATTATTTCTGAACTTCAAATTTCCAAAAGGGTAACGATGGAAATAGTTCGTGCTAATTTTAACATTTTCAAACTAAATTCCTTTCTGGAGTTGCAAGCAGAAGTGCGTCTTTGATTCTGCATTTTCTTATTTATTTTTGAGGTGATTCATTGAATCTGCTGTTTTGTGGAGCTTCAAAAAAATGTTGTTGTGTGTTTTTTTCTTGTATGTGTAAAATCACTGTTTTGTTTTTCCAGAATACGAAGGAGTGATGCGTGTTGCATATAGATAGAAATTAAATACAAATTTTGGTACAACGAAAGTTGATGTAGCTCTTGCCATATCACTTGAGTTGGGTGCTTCTGGTGCCGGCTTGGCACCAGGGCAATCTTTTCTTTGATTGGTTCAGCAGCTACGTTGGTGTTGATTCCTCCTTGTTGAATATTGGGCCTTGCAATCTTTCAAAATGACCCAGGTGACCAACATGAAGAAAGAGTCGAGCCCTTGTTGCTCATTCCTGCAGCTGCGCGTCATGGGCTAGGTGCCAAAGCGTGCTATAATCTCCGTTTTGTAAAATGTGAATGTGGAGGCCACAGACAACATTTATCAGTATAGTCAGACTCCTTGACTTCTTGCATGTGTTATACGTTAGTGAATACATGTACCATGCATGGTCCCACTCTCATCAACTGCCATGTACCATGCACTGGACTTGGTACAACACTTTTTTTTTAGATAAAAGGAAATTATATTCCGGCTTTAGTCATCCAAGAATGCATCAGGCCAACACAATTACAATTGAACGACAGTGTTACAGGTAAGACTAAGGTCACCCGAATATACTGGTGCACTATAAAAATAAAACAACTAAAACCCATCCACCGTTGGAGACTCGGATCCTGTGACCTCGCAACAACATAGGGCCCATAAGTTTGTGCGATGAGTTGCCACCTTGATGCCGGCGCCACCGACATCCAATGGATCTTCCACCGGGCGACGTCTCCAACGAGAAAATGACATCCAAAGACGCCATCGCGCCCATCCAACCCCAGTGCCGGTTTTCACCGTAGAGATCCACTTGAAAAACGGCGCCTCCAAATGAGGAAAGTGGCGCCCACGGGCATCACCACAGTCATAGATAGTGAGCGGCCAATGCCACGCCCCTTGGGTCCATGCCGTTCGCTGAATCGCCGGCGACGTGCACCATCGCCCGAAATACGGATCTGAAAACAAATGCCGACGTCCGCTGCCATCCTCTCGCCCGTCCCTTTCCACGAATCCTCCACCTTGACGAACCGTGGAAGTCACCATGGCTGGCCACCGGGTTCATCCCCGATACGGGCCAACCCAATTGCTTCATCGCCGCCGCCGTCCGAAAAACACCGCCACCATGGTCAACGACCGCGACGCCCATCTTCCGGGGTCGCCGGATCAGCCCGCACTAGGTTCTCCAGCGCCCGATGGGCGGTCGGCCGCGCCACCATGGGAAGAGGAATGCCCGATAGTGGAGCCACGGAGGGCCGCCACCGCCGAACCACTCTTCGCCTACTCCGCCCTCCCCCGCGCCCACGCCCACCGCCGCCGTCCGGCGACGCCTCCATCCGAAGACCCCGCAGCAGCCGCCGCCAGATGCCACCGCCGCGCCATATCCGCTCCGCGCCGCCGCTGCAGCCCAGCCAGCCGGCCCGGCACAACCGGCGTGGGAGCACCGGATCGCCCCCCCATGGTGGCAGGTCCGCGCCCGCCCGCCTTTGCCACCATCGGAACCTCCAAAGACCGCTACACCGCCGAGACTCCCCGTCGCACGGCCTCCTCCACCATCCTGCACTCAAGACATAGCCTCGACGCGCCCCCCGCCGCGACGCCGAGATCCACCACGCCGCGTGACCTCGCGACCCACCCGGTGAGAGACCTCGCCGCCGCCCTCATTGGGAGCGCGCCGGATTCCCTCGGCCTTCCTCCAAATGGCGAGGTGGAGAATGGGGGGGGGGGGTTGGGACCCCGAGTCGCCGGCGCTGGGACAACCCAGTGTCCCTGTCTCACGGGCAGACAAGATGGCGCCAAGTGATCACTTGGTACAACACCGAAGAGAGAGGATCCTATCTTTAACTCTCTCTATATCTCTATATATGTCTCGTATTGTGTTCCGAATCGAGTAGAATTGGTTGAAGTTACAGTTGGGACCTAGAGAGTAAGCCAGAAAAGGAAGAGAAGTATCTAAGGGCATTAGGGATAGGAACATGAAGGAAAGCATAATCTATAATCTCTATCTTCCACATAGGTATTGAGATCGAGATTTGGTTTAATGTTTTCCTGATGCCTCCTATTCCTAAGGTTCTTAGGTTCTCCCTCCCTTTCCTTATGGCTTACTCCCTCCATATTGAAAAGGAAGTCCATTTGGAAAAGGCTTCGGTCAAACATTGGAAACATAAATCATTAATAACTTTTAAGTCGTTGAGTTTTGAAATGTGAAAATCATATCAATAGATTTGTCTTGAAAAATACTTTCATAAAAGTATACATATATAATTTTTTTAATAAATATTTTGATAGAAAAAATAAGTCAAAGTTGTACTTTGGAGACCGTGTCGATGTCCTAAAGGACTTCCTTTTCAATATGGAGGGAGTACAAGATTAACACTAGCCACATAAACAAAATTTACTAAGGTAATGTATTTAGAAGAACACATTATGTTGGTTGCAAGACAGGAGGAAGAATGAGATGGCCTAAGAGCAGTGGGAATGGGAACATGGAGGAAAGCCTGACTTGATCCAACAATGGAGGTTGAACTTGATCTGGGCTTTCCCAATGCCTCCCATTCCTATTACTCTCAAGCACTCCTTCCTCCTTTTTTTCATTTCATTGTTGTTTCTTCCATAAAAAAATGACACATGCTCGTATGAGGATGGTGAGATAATCTTGACAGTAAACCAAGAAAAGGAAGCATAGGAGGGGTTTATGTGATGGGCATGGGAACATGTAGGAAAAGCATAAGCTCTCGGGTTCCATGTTTAGAACTGGAAGTTAAGATACTGTTTGAAGTTTTCTAATGCCTCCCATGCCTATTGTTCTTTGGTGCTCCTTCCTCTTCCTTTTCGTTTGCACAACATTCAAGGGAGTTAGAAAGAGTCGGTTAATTATGCAATATTTGATTAGTTGCTAGTTTCCTTATGATCACTGTCATCTCTCGACGAAAATATCTCAGCAAGATGTATATATGTAAATAACTATGTTATTCATATTTTTACAACCTTCGGCATGTGATTTCTGACTCAACTTTAAAAAGAAAAAAAACTAATTTACTGTTCAAGTAATTTAGAAGGGATGAATGGAACGTACGGCTAATCAACAGTGCAATTAATTTAGGCAACATTATCTTGACTATACAGTACGTACTGGTCAAACATACTCTCTTCTGGTCCATAAATCGTGTGCTAGATGCAATTAAAACTTCTACATGCCCGACCATGCATTACTGTATTTACACTGTAGGAAATAAGACAAAGCAGCACCGATAGAAAAAGATTGTGTCTTCTGTCAACTGAGGCCTTCCAATACATGTCATCTAACAGAGGAGGTAGGTTTGGCGATGAATGATTAATGTAACAGAAATATTTTTCATCTTGAACGCTTAACTCTCGCTATCCCTTCATCAACCTCTTATTCAATTCATGGTTGTTGTGTTGAACAGCAGATTACATAGCTCACTCGCACACGTCTCATCCTGTTGCCACGGCGTGGCCCAGCTAGTTCCATTGCTTCTCTTCAGTATCTTGCTTACTGTTTATGAAGTCAGCACTGTTGACACCATCTTGATCAAGTGACAGTTTCTACGACCGGTAGTGATGAACTGTTTTGTTTCAACCAAAGAAACCTAATAAAGTGTTGCACGTACTAATAGCTCAAGACCTAATTCCTGCTACATCCCAGTTCTTATATGTGTGTGGCCACCTTTCCATCTGTCTCCGGAGGCACGGTCCATGAAAGAAGGTATAACATGAACTACTCTTCAGAAAGCTAGGAAAGGTAACCCCCACACAAGCATGCCTGAGGTATATAAAGGACGATTCGGAGGATACATGAGACGAGGCATATATATAGGTAAGTCACTGAAGCCTAATAATGTTTCTTGAATAACACAAAAGGCTTGAGCACTTCAATTCACTCCATGTGCACATGGTCCCTTCCACTACATGTGTTCCTAATTGAGAGCCACCCGCTACACATGGTTCAGCACTGAACCGAGTGCTGGATATACTTTTTGAAAGCGTGACAATATTGCTATAGTAATATTCATTTGCATTTTTGTTCCATATATATTATCTTGGTTTAACTGTAGGATGCTGCAAATTATATATTGTATGTACTGCGTATGTGTGGCAACATGCATGGTCGATGGTGTATTTGACACAAAGACGGATTGGAGTTCGTATCTGCGACGTTAGGCCCCTGAAAATATATAGGTAGCCATACATAGAAGAATAGCATCGAATATCAATCGATCAATCCAAACTATATATAATAGCCATGATGGTGGCGCCGCCGGCGATTCAACAGGCGACGTCCCACGATCTGAACGATGATGTTGTCACGGAGATCATGCTCCGCCTCCCACCTACTCTTGTTCTCCGCTGCAGTAACGTGTGCAAGGCATGGCAGCGCATCACCAAGAGCCCGGTTTCTTGGCAGCGCATCGCCGCCGCCAGACCCTCGAACTCGTCTTCCAACGACATGGACCAAGCGCCACGCTATAGACCATACCGATGGCCACCCTCGACCAGACGGCTTAAGACAACGAGGAGTGTAATTGTGAAGTTTGATGTGGGACAGGAAGGCCACCTTAGCAAAACCGGTCTGGTTTTGACATTTGGAACTGGAGTGAACGGGTTCGCACATTTGAGGTGCCGGATACCTAGTTTTGTAGTTGATATTTGGCATAGCTGTGAAATTTCATGGACCTATACCATGCATTTTACTCATTATTAAACATTTATTTGTTCACAATAGTTCAATATCCCGTTGGAGATGTATGTAAACTGAACCCTAGCTTGATATTTTAGCTTAGTGTTATGAAACTATCATAGAAGTTTTCCTAAATAGCTACAGATTGAACTCACTTGATGTCCAACATGAAGTTTTCAAAACCAGGCTCCCCATCCCCCCTGAATCATGATGCTGACTTTCCAATCTTGCAATACGCCTGATGACACTCTTATTTTCATGGAAGGAGACATTGATCAGCTACAACATCTCAAAACTATTCTAACTGATTTTGCAGAATTTTCAGGGCTCAAAGTGAATTTTGAGAAGTCATTTATGGCACCAATTAATATCTCAGATGAAAGACTTGATATTCTATCTTCTGTCCTGGGATGCAAAAACCAAAAGCCTTCCATTTACATATCCGGGTTTACCTCTCAGCCTTACAAAGCCAAGTGTGGCAGATTTTTGCCCCTGGTGTCTAAATGTGAAAGAAGAATGGTAGCCTTTTCTTTATATCTTACAGAGGCAGGAAGACTACAACTAGCTAATTCTGTCCTTACAGCTCTACCTACCTTTGCCATGTGCATTTATCTCTTTCCAAAAACTATAATCAAGCAAATTGACAAATACGTAAAGCACTTAATCCGAGAGGTTCAGATATGAACAGAAGAAACCATCTAAAAGCAGCTTGGCCTATGGTTTGCTTTGCCCATAATTGAGGGAGGTCTGGGTGTTCTAGATTTGCAAGTTCAAAATGAGAGTCTTTTGATGAAGCATCTCCACAAGTTCTACAACAGAGAAGACATCCCCTCGGTACATCTTGTTTGGAACCAGTATTACTCGCCGAATAAGCTACCTGTTTATGGTGCTTATATCAGAAGTTCATTTTGGTGGAAAGATATTTTAAAATTGCTCCAAACTTTTAAGCAATTGTCAAACGTTTCCTTTCAGGATGGGGAATCATGCATGCTCGGCAAGATAACTGGAATGGAGATGTTTTCAGTACAAATTATGTAGAACTTTTCTCTTATGCTAAGAATCACAGGATTTCTTTAGCTCAAGCACAATCAGTTTTGCCTAGACAAGATCTATTTGACCTACCACTATCCAATCAAGCATATCTACAGTTCCAAGAGGTTTCAAATTCCTTAGACAACTTGCAGCTGTCGATGAAGTTGATTCCTGGACCTATCCCTGGGCCCCCCTTTACTCTTCCAGGAAGGCATACAAGCATTTGATTGGTCATCATCACCCCCACATATCACACAAATGGTTGTGGGCTTCTTCCTGTCAAAATAAGAGGAAATTTTTCTTCTGGTTAGTTCTTAAAGACAAGATAAGTACAAGAGAGCTTCTGAAGAGAAAAGGGATGCAGCTTGAAAGCTTTGATTGTGTCTTTTGCACTCAGCATATTGAGGAAACCCTTTTACATTTGCTCTTTCATTGTCCCTTTGCAATGGCCTGCTGGTATTCTATTAATGTAATTGTGCCAAATTCAAATGATATCTCAATAATCTTGGAAGGTATCAAGCTGCGGCTGAACTGTCCCTTCTTTATGGAAATCATTGTGACTATGGCTTGGGCGATATGGATGATGAGAAACGATATTATATTCAAGAATTTGGCACATTCAATTCCAAGATGCAAGGAAGTTTTCAATCGGGAGTTTGCCTTAGTTAATCTAAGAGCGAAATCTTCTTTTCATCCAATGATTGATCAATGGATACAGCTCTATGTGTAATCTTTTTGATTTTTTTCGTTTCCTTTTTTGTTTCTTGAGCTTTTGATGTAAAGACTGTGTTTTCTCCTTTTAATAAATTCCAGTAGGGGCTTTGCCCCTCCTGTTCCATCAAAAAAAACCTAGGAACATCAAACTCCACAAAAAGATGAACCACGTGACGCCAGATAAATTTAACCATCCCCACCCTCGCTCCATGGCTCCACCACCATATATAGCTCACCTTGTGACTGCTCATGCACCTTTGGTGAGGGTGGGTGAACCACGTGACGCCAGATAAATTTAACCATCCCCACCCTCGCTCCATGGCTCCACCACCATATATAGCTCACCTTGTGACTGCTCATGCACCTTTGGTGAGGGTGGGTGATTTACAAGTAAAAAGATATACATTGATCCATCCCTGAGTTTAAAAATACTAATGAGATTGGATCCATAGGTTTAGTTAAAATTGATAAATGACCTTGGCCTACTTTTTTTTCTGATATATATGATCTATATATAAGTAATCCACATTTTGATCTCTCAAGCAGCCTAGATCAGGTGGTGTATATGACAATTCTTAATACCGGAGTGCAATTGTCCAATTTGTGCACCAAGTGATGGTAGTGGTGGCTGTCCCTTGTTCTTAGGGGCCGTCATCCTTGTATGCAGAGGAAGGACATTTTCCATGTTCCAAAAATCAGCATCTAGTCTGAAGCAGGTTAACCACTGCTCTCCACTCTCAGATCCTCTCCTCACAGAGGGCGATTTTGGGGGGATCGAGGGGTGACCGACATTTTGCCGGCGATTCGGCCGGCTTCTCTGCCCCCCGCCCGGTGGCCCATCGGGTGCCGGAGGGGATGGGGCCGGCCCTTGCCGGGCGGATTGATTTCCCGGAGCCGGCGACGGCAACTCCGGTAGAGTCTTCGTTGTTGTGCGTGCTCGTCGGTGTCAAGCTTGTGGGGATTTGGTTGTCCAAGGCGGCGCCGCTCCCTTGGAGAGGTTGGTGTCCAGGCGACGGTGGCGGGATGGAGGAGCCGGCGGCGCATCGGAATAAGTTTCTCCGGACCCTCCTCTATCTCGGCGACGTCTTCCTTGATGCGACGATGGTCTAGTGAGATATGTGTTTTGGTCTAGGTCAGGTGGTAGGACCTCAATTTTCTCTAGCTCCTCCTTCTTCAACGACGACGATGTCGTTTCGGCGAGGCGGTGACCATCGGGTCAGCTTCTTTTTCCTCCCTACGTTTGCTCCGCCCGCGATTTACCGTGCATCACTAGTACAGGATTGAACTTCCGTGGCGGTTTTTTTTTTTTTTGTTTTGCGTGGCGGGCATTGAAACCGCCACGCAGCTAGGGTCACGGTTAATCGAGCGATTAACCGTGACGGGCAAATGTCCGCCACGCAAAATCGATTAACCGCGGGCGGTTATTTAACAATGCCCGCCACGGAAATAGGAATTAACCGTGGCAGTCTTCTTACAATGCCCGCCATGGTAATTGAAATAAAAAAATATAAAGAAAAACCCGCATCCAGCCCAAATGGGCCCAGATCTGGCTCGCTCGCTTAGGTCCCGCGTCTCCGCCGCCGCTCACCACGCAGAGCGCCAGGAGGAGGTCCCGCCCACGGGATCCGCCGCGGCCCACCGGTAGAGGAGACCCCGCCGCCGGCATCCGTCGATGGAGGGTCGCCCCCGACGCCCGCGGTGGAGGAGGTCCGCGCCCGCGGTGGAGGTCCGCGCCTACCGGTGGAGGAGGTCCGCGCCCTTGGCTGCCGTGCCCACGCCGGGTGGAGGTCCGCGCCCGAGGTGGAGGAGGGTCGCCACGGTTGTGGTTAGAGTTTTCTTTGTCCGGGCTAGAGTTTTCTTTGTCCGGGCTGAAAATTCGGGCTTTATTTTCCATGGCGGGCTAATTACAAAAACCGCCACGGTTAATCGATTTTCCGTGCGGTTTTCTTAACAATGCCCACCACGGTTAATAGGGATTAACCGTGGTGGTTATTTTTAAAAAACCGCCACGGTTAATCGATTAACCATGGCGGTTTTTCCTGGCGTAAAGAGGAACCGGGGCTCCGGTAGTCGCAGTCGAAGGCGGCAGCATGAGGCAGCGACGAGGAAGGTTGCCGAGAGAACCGGCTAGGGTCTTGTTTGTGATTCCTAGTTTGTTTAGGGACTTTTCTGTAGACGTCCAGATGTACTGTGTACCTCTTTAATATAAAGTTCCCGTGTCGCAAAAAATAAATAAATAAATAACTGTATCTAGTTAATTTTTACATTTTGGCGAATAGTATATGATTTTATTGTCAGCAGCGATTTACGGTTGCGGTTAGACCCAAAATTCCAGCCCAACCTATTTCTAAGCTTTGTACCATCGTGCATGCAACGTGTTCCCTTTTGTGCATTTCAACAAAGTACGACGTTGTAGAAACTCCACTACCAATTGAAGCACTATGGAGACTCCATTTTATATATCAACCCCAACTGCGACTAGCATGTATAGAGGTAATTGAGAGCCATCAGCTAGATCTAGCTGACAATCAAACCAAGAAAGATACACATTAATTTGCAATTTAGACCTATTAATTTAATTATATTAAACTTGGCCAAAGTTCCATTACTAAAAGTTGACTAAATAATATTGTACGTTTTTTTTTAGATAAAGGATAGAAACTATCCGGCTTCATCTACCCATGGGTAGAATCAGGCCACATTATTACAACATAAAAATAAAAAGAAAAAAATTTGAAGAAAATACACCCCCAACAATGAGTTCAAGTAGTCGTATGCGACATTTTGCTTGCACTGTGATGTCAACTCCATTAGTGTAGGATCACCATCATCAAGACGGCCGCTAAAACACGCTTTGTTAGACCTAAAAAATATTGAAAACGTGGAACACCGATCACCATTGAAGATTGGATGCTTCTTCCACCTTGAACTGAGAGCCGCCCGACCTTGACGAACAAGAACTTCGATGACGCTGCCGCGCTTATCGCCGCCGCCCGTAAAAAATAGGCTAGGTTTTCACCCATTTTTTGAATGTCCACAGACGCATCCGGGGACGGATTGACCAGCGGCTTCAGCGACGCCTTCAACAAGGTGCGTGACACAGTTAGTGTCACCGCCGCCGACCCGGCATAACACGCCAAGCAAGGTTTTCATGGAAGGTCGCCAACGTGGGCGCCGCCCGCCATGATCCGCACCCGCCCCCGAGGGTGCGGATCAAGAGCACGCCGGCCGTCGATCCAGGCCTAGGGACCCGAAAGCGCCGAAGGGGCCCAGCCGCCACCATCTGCCCAAGGGAGATCGTCGCCATGGGAGGAGGCTGGACACCGTTGGACGCCAGATCCAGCCCACCAGGAACCGGAACCGGCCGGCCCCGCCGCTAGCAGCCACAGCTCACAGTGGAAGGAGGAGATGAAAGGATGGGGCGGATGGAGGGAGGACGCAGACGTGCTCCTTTTTGGGAGTGCAAAATAATTCAAGGCCTTATGAATGTTATAAATTGCAGGATTTTAAAAGATTGATTTAAAATGCTTGCAGTATTATATTGTTTGATTCAACTGAGATATATGCAATCCTGCATGCAGTAGATTAGTTCGCTGTGGTAGCATTTCCCTTGTAAAATCGTTCATACTCCTCGATCAGAGACGGTCACATTCCTAGCAGCCGTCGGTATTTGTTACATATGAGAGACGGTTAATGACTAGCAGCCGTCGATCTGAGACGGCGGTATACCCGTCACTAGCACTGGCCTCGTCACGGACGCAAATTTTCAGATGCTTGCATTAGCCGTGACTAAGTGCCCTTGATAGCCATCTTAAATTTTGTTTTCTACAGTGGTTCATTTCTCACTATCTAAGGTCATTTGAAAATTAAAATATAGTATCTAAAAACATAAGAACTTCCAGATTTCTAAGACCCGAAATTATATGAAATGAAAATGGAAATCTATTCAATGAAAAATTAATATATCTGTTAGAGATACGCATTTTTAATACAAATGTTATCTTAATTCAACTTATTTGGATATTTTTCCTGTGCTGCACCTATTTTATAGGCAATGTTTAAACTTGTTATAAAGATCATTGATCGGGCAGTCTGAAAGGCTGCCTGAACCTAGCCTCAAGCTTGCTAGTACAGGGAGATGCATAATTAGGGTCAGTTTTATCAAAACACAGTAAAGTCAAAATTTTCCTCTTGATTTGTTTTTCTTTTTTTTGTGGCAACCCAGAATTCTCTGTTTTGTGTTCTGTTAGCTCTAGATCACAAATTTTCTCTCGGTTCCTAAATAACTGTAGGAAAATCCTCACCGACAGCTTGAGAAAAGAAAGTGCACCCAGTTTTACACCCATGTCAGCATGAGAAAATCATCACATATGCCGCCACAGATTGACAGTCATGTTCGTACACATACAGAAGTAGCGAGGGGGCAACATTGATATATAGTATGTTGCAGCCATCCGGTGGACCTGCCTTACGTCCATCCTCAGCGTTGAATCATGATTCTTCATTTCATTTTCCCGGTGTCTCCGATTCCGGATAGATCTTAGTGCTTTAACATATAGCTAAAACTAGTGGCGTCCATATATATACATATTGCAATCTTTCCTATCTCTATATCTTCATACAAACTGTGTTGGTATTGGGCAGAGAATGAGGCATGGATATATAAGAGAATGAAGTGGTTTGTATGAGTTAATGCACTGACAGTGACAGGACGCTTGAGACAGTGAGACATAATACAACTAGTCCACCAACCTATGATCTATGGCCTGGTAATTTAAAGGCAACTTTGCTAGTGGTCTAGCTCCTCCAAAAAAAATGCTTTTGCTCTAGCAACTTCAGAGGAGATGAATCAAGTTGGGAAGTATTTGGCGAAACATGATTCCCTTTGTTCATTTTGAGGAATGGATGGAAGTTGGAAAAATGTCAAATATTTGTAGTGCAGTTGACAATTACAGATCGACAATAAGTAGTTATCCAATGCAGGGAAATTAATGGGTTGTAACCTTTCTATTCTTACGAGGGGTTCATTTTGGAAAACTCTTAGTCCACAGAAATATGTAAAAATTGCGCGTCGGAACGTAAACGTAAAATCCTGGCAACAGGCTTGGCTGACAGTAAGTAGCTTTACAGACGGAGCACTTACGGCCATCGACCAAGAGGTGTGCACAGAGAACCACTGGAAGTGGTCATTGAGGCTGGGCCGCCTGCAACATCCTCGCCTATCTAGTTAGCCTCTATGTTGATGGTCGTCACGACACATGATTGAAACAGAGACAAGAGCTACAAGATGATTTGGCCTAGTGTCACACCCAAAATTTAAGAACAAATATGGATGTATAAAAATCTTATGTGCGCCTGAATGTCACACACATAAGCTGACAAATCGATAATATATCATCTCAGTGCTTATTACAAAACCATGCAATAAATAATTATAACAAGTCTTAATCAAATAATAATAGTAGCTAATGAAGACACGCGAGCGGATACTCCAACACAGGGACTGGTTGACTGGTGAACACCAAGCCTAGTACTCATCACGGTAGTCATCACTGTAGTCCTCATTCCAGCCTTGATCTATTGATTATGATATAGCAAGGGTAAGTACAAACGTATTTAGCAAGAATAGCAAGGCAATATCTACCCAAATACATGATCATTATAACATAAGTAATAATAACATTAAACGATAACTATGAAACAGTTAGCAAATTGAGTCATCATCGTTGATGCAAAGAGTTCCAAGGCCGCCCGTGTCCTTGGGCAAGGCTAGTATACCAGTTTTTCAAACTCTGCGCAGAGGTGTACACTTTCACTACGAGTCGTGATTCCCGAATGCATGGGTTTATAAGGTCCACGCACCAGCAACCACTAAGAAGCCCCCTAAAGGTTCGTCTAACAAGTTGGGGCAGCTAAGTCGTCAGACATAGAACCCCCCTTCCAATATGGCACATTACCGCAGCCTATACACATATCTTCAGGATAGAGAGCATCCTATATCTAATTCGGCAATTCCTCCAAGTTGCTAGAAAAATGATCTCTAGGGAACTAATGTCAGAGCCATGTAACCCCCATAGCTGTACTGTAAATCCCGGCCCTCTAATACGGACAAATCATCACCTTGCCAATTATTCATTTTTAACGTTCATTGCATAAACATTAAATAAGCTATAAGATCATGATTTAAACTAGCATATTCCAAAACTAAACTTGCCTTGATTCTCAAAGTCCTGTTGCTCCTGCTGGTCTTGCTCGTAGCAGTACTCTTGGCCACTCCCGAATTGGTCACCGACTATACTCGATCACCAAGCAACATCACGCAACCGATCATGCAGTCAAACACAAAGCAAACATAGAACTTATAAGATAACAGTACACCAACAGCAAGGAAACGGTTTAAAAGTTTATAAAACTATTCTACACGTCGCTACGATCACATCGATATAAAGATCATCGAAATCGGACTTAAAAACGAGCAAGTTACAAGCATTTGAAAATCAGAGGCAAAACTGTAAATAAATAAAAACGCAATTTGATCTACAACTGGATGTATTTATGTGTGTATTTGCTGAATTACTTTTGTGAAGCAAATCGGCCATAAAACAAGAATGATGTCATGATTATGTCACCAAAGCTAAAATTGACATCATCAAAGCAAGCAAGCTAGGATGATGGCCATGGCGGCGATGGAGCTTGCTGGAGTTTCAAACATGCAGGTCCTGACTTTTGGTTCCCCGACGTACGTAAATACATGCAGCTAGGCAGAGGTGATCGGTGTACTCACCTATCTGGGAATCAATGGCAGAGAAGAATCAAGGACGTCGCACGGCCGACGATGACGGACGGCTCGAACCTGCAAGGAACGGCGAGTTGCCGTGAACAAATTCGTTCAAGAAAAGGGCACCGTTGCATTCGCGAGTTCAACATGAAGCTCCGCAACGAACTTACGGCAAGCTTGAGGCAAAACCCACGGCGTATCAAACTTCGGCGACGGAACCAACAAGGGCGGCTAGGGCTCCTTTTGCTGTTGCTCAATCGGGGAAGGTGTCTGCGATTAGATGGAAAAAGAAAGGCGGCGCGAGGGCGACTGCCTCTTTATAGAGCTCGGGCTCACGCAGGTTGCATATATTAATCAATTTAATATTCAACTATTTATGGAAAAACATGTGACATGAATAGCAAAAACACTAGCGCAACAAGATTGAACTGAAACAGAAATAAAATAAATAAGATGAGAATTGGACAAGTGCACGGGTGTGAGTTGCCTTGCTTGCTTCTGGATTGCATGGCGAGAAGTACTCTGATCTAGATGATGAGTGTTGTCTTGAAAGGTACAGGTGGGCAGAAGATACGTACAGATGCATTCCCATGCACTTGGTGAATCTTCTGTAGAATCCTTGCATGCTGTACAGGAGGCTTGTCTTGATTTATATGGCAAGATAAACGCATTTGTCTGGCTTGCTCGACGAGAGGTGCAGCATCTGGCAAGGACGCTGGTGCCCTGATCAATATGGATAACCGGCGTGCAGAACAGCAAGCAACGGCTGATTAAAAAGCTGATTTCCTTGCAAAGACAGACAGATACACCGTGATGAAATAGATGAGTGCAGACTATGGAGATCATAAAGACCTAAGAGAACGAAGATAGGATCATGAAGAGAGGGTCCTCACTGGATGCAGCTGTGCGATGGATGTAGCGATGACGATTACCAGAGATCTGACGGCCCAGCCAGCTGGAACTCCACGCTAGCACGAGCGCTGGTGCTAAGAAGGCGATGAGATTGCTCTCACCATGAAGACTTGCTCATCGGGCAGCAGGGCGAAACTCTTCTTAAAAACGGTTTCTCCTCCAGCTTTGCTGATTCGGCGAGATCGCGCAGAGGCTGATAACGAAGAGCGCAGGGTGCAGCTTAGATCATGATCGATTAGCTTGATTTAGGGTTTTAGAAAAGAAACGATGATGCAGGCATGTTATATATTTATACAAAATAGGGATGACCATATGGCAAACATGCTGATAGGTATTGACATGGAAATCCTTGACGTACATGACTTCAACTTGATAGATCATCGATGGCATGGCCCATGGAGAAAGAAACAGGTTGTGGGTTCCTTGACGTGAAGCTCGTCAACGGCTTGCAGACGACGGCGGCGAGGTAGCTGCAGCAGATGAAAGTTTCATCATGAAACTATGTTGACCGCCACCGCATTGATGGATGGCCGGACTCCAGGCAGCGAGACGACATCGAGCTCCGTAGCAGCTCCTCGACTGGCTGCTCCTCAACTCAAAGACTTCGATAGTTTCGGCAAGATTGTGTGGAGGCTGATGAGGAACATAGCGGCGGCGTGCCTTAGGATAGATATATTGGTTAGGTTTTGGATCGTGCATGCGGCCGGTAAGCAAGACGAGGCGGCGGGGTAGCCTGGGGCTGCGTGGGATTTGCAAGCATGATAGACGCTATTTATAGTCGGGCATAGCTCGATGGATTTAGAGTTCGGATCCTGGTCCGATGGCTTGCTTCTTTGGATCATCACGTCCAAGCAAAAATAGCTCAAATAAAAATATTTATTTAGAGCAAAAGAAGGAGATCTTGGGAAACTTCCAACGAAAGAGTTAAGATGGGAAACCGAGCGTTCGGTTCCAGGAGAACATATAGGTAGGATTTGAGTGGAATTAGAATAGGACTAGAAAACCAGGCGCGGCTTTGCCGCGCCCATTGCCAGTGATGTAGCCATGTCTCTATCGTTAGGTTAATCTATTTTGTTGCTTCTCTCCAAACAATGATGTTAGTCTATGTGCAGTGTTACTATATCCTTGGTTGTACGTATATGTGCTTTTTGATTTTTGCTGGTCGAGCTACAATCTTTAGTGTAACAGTTGAGATTGAGATCTCCAAAGAGACTTTAATAGGAAAAAGTGAAAGATGACAGGAATATAGCTAAATAAATCATGTTGCTTTGATTTCAGTTCAAAGAGGGACTTGAGATTTTTTACCAACACTGAATATCTTTATGTTCCTACAGACTCTGCTGCGCCATGTGTGCTATGGCCATTGTTCAGTCAAATTTGTGTAGGATACCGGTTAATATGAAAATGCAAAATATGTATGTTTATATCCTCAATAACTTGAATTGGTGTATAGTGGTGTAAATTCATTTGGAACATATACAACAGCAGTGATTCAAGTTTGAAGTATAAAATTGAAGTAATAATAGAGGAGGTCCAAAATTAAAATGTGGATATTATATAGAAGTGTCTTAGTTGTCTATCAATCATGAGAAACTTAACATTGACTTAAGCATTGTCTATAAATAATGAGAAACAATTCAAACTGCAGATAGCTTCTTTAACTTAAATGTGGCCATGATAAGATCATCATAAATGGGTGCTTAGAATAGAATTCTGACTTGGAGCAAGGTTAATAGTTACAGTCCGTTGCTGGCTGTAAGGCTTCTTGTAGCTAGCTCTCTCGGACAACTCATATAGTAGTTAGCTCTTCACAATTAATATAGGATGCACTTATCTTTCTTACAGATTTTTTTTTGTTCTTGTTCCCAAGCCAGTTGTAAGCTTACAATTTGCTTTTCTTCTCTTTCCACCCTTCTCTCCTTCATGTCAGCATTTTGCCGGCTTACAGCCTGATATTACACTTGCTCTTAGAAAAAACTCATGCAAGGACTAGGGACCTACTAATATATGGGTAATATTTTGTGTCTTCTTTTTAGAAATATCAGCATTTGTGCACAACTGCACAACGTTTCTTTATGAGTCAATCTCTCTTAAACCAACTATATTATTATTTATTCATATGAATTACTTCACTTATAGTAAGACTGTGAAAGCAAATCTCAGCAATTGAATGGTGAAATGCAATTGAATGGCGAACCATGCAATTCCATTTGGGCCATGCTATCCCTGTACGGATGGCCGGGGGTGGCCTGGCTAGGCTTGGCCAAAAGCAAACCAAACACCCAAATACAGGCCCAATGTAGGAGTACAAGCCAAATTTCAGCAACCAAACACACCCTACTTATCCAGATAACCGTTTTCTTTTTATTCTCAACGTATTTGTACTCTAGGCTTCAAAACTTCAGGTGTTTATACATTTAACGAAAAACAATAAGATCTTGCAATTGGGAGTCAAAATTGCTTGAGCAAAAATAAAGTTCTAGAAAATCCAAACATTTTATCAGTCTTGGAAATTGGCAGAGTGAGAAGATCCAGATACAAGAGGCGTATACACAACAACAACAACAACATAGCCTTTAGTCCCAAGCTAGTTGGGGTAGGCTAGAGATGAAACCCATATGAAAGAAAGATTAAAAAGAACGTAGAAAGGCACAAGACGAAGGATAAAGATAGGGTAGATAGAAAAGGAAACAAAGTCATGGTTCGAGCACGTTAATAGCTAGCCTCCAAGCGCTCCCGCCCAAAGCTAAATCCTTGGAGATATTCCACTCCTTAAGGTCTCGCTTAACCGCCTCGTCCCCGTCGGTCTAGGTCGACCTCTACCTCTCTTTACATTATCTACCCGCTCTAGAACTCCACTACGCACCAGCGCCTCGGGAGGCCTCCGTTGAACATGTCCAAACCATCTCAACCGATGTTGAATCAATTTCTCCCTCGATAGGAGCCACCCCGACCCTATCCCGGATATCTTCATTCCGAACTCTATCCCTTCTAGTATGCCCAAAAAACCAACGCAACATACGCATCTCGGTCACACTTAGCCGTTGGACATGTCGCCTTTTTGTAGGCCAACATTCGGCCACCATACAAAGATCGCCCGGGCGAATCGCTGTCCTATAGAACTTCCCTTTTAGCTTCTGTGGTACCCTCTTGTCACATAGGATGCCGAAGCTTGACGCCCACTTTAGCCAACCTCGCTGCGATTCTATGTCTAACATCTTCATCAATGTCGCCATCCTTCGTAGCATAGATCCTAAATACCGAAAAAGTATCCTTCTTGGCCACCACTTGTCCATCCAGGGTGACATCCTCATCCTCGTGCCTAGTCGGCTAAAGTCGCACATCATATACATCATAATAAAATTTAGAATTGCTATGGCATTTGATCTAGCACCTTGTAGCGACAACGGTAGAAGGTGGCACCTAGCTCATGCGAACCGGCCGGCGGTGTGGTCGCCGCGTCATCCCGGCAGCCCTGGATAGGTCCATGTGGCGTTGATCCGCTGCCCTTGGCGCGTCATAATCTTGCATTTGACCGGCCCCGGCGTGGTGGGTGCGGATGGCCAAGCGTCCCGCGCGACAGTCCGTAGCGGTGCCGGTGGTCCTTGAAAAAAAAATGAGTGAAATGGAGGAGGCCAGTGGAGGATATATGTACCATGAAATAAACATGTTATCTCAGTTTTTAGTATACAAAGAGGTCAAAACCTTGTGGTAATTCTATTTTACAAATGGTAGTTGAGACATTGATGAAGAATTTACCTTGATAGTTTTGTAGAGCCATGGTGAGAAGGTATGAAGAAACGTATAATTCAATATGTGAAATGGATATAGTTCAAGAAACTACAGCGTTAGTACTGTATATTTGAAAATGCAGTATTGCACATTAGAGCATAAGAAATACACTGTTAATAAGGAAGTACTATTTTGTGGGATCTTTGAAAGATAGGAATCCGTACTCTCCAAATCATAGTAAAATTTTGGAGTTAAACAAAATTTGTGGACAAATATACGGTATGGAAATGCATAGCATGATTTTTAGATAAATTTTGGAAGTGAAACGAAGTGATTCGAAGTTAGGATGAATGAGTTATGAATGTCGAAGATTTAATGGGGATTTATTATGTGGAATATGGACTTGGGAATTATTTCTACAAACTGAAATAATGAAATTGGGATGTAGATATATGGGTAGACCATGAGTGTACTTAGTTTATTTATAATTTTTCTGAGAATTTTTCTGGTGCTATATACTTACCGTTTTAATCTACTGTATACATTCCCGAGGGTGTACCTAGCAGTTTATTCCTGCTGGTTGACACGTGGACCCGGTTTTGTGGGGCTCGGCTGTCAGATGTGGATCCAGCGTGTGGCTGAGGCTCTTGCAATTGGGTCCCACTTGGGTGGCGTGCCCTTGTGCTATTGGGTGTCATGACGTGGAAGGCTAAATGCCTTTGGCCTATTCGTGCCTGGCGGTCGTTGTCATCGACTCGTCCCACCCATTTGCTCCAGAGGCCGCACGGGAGAGAGGGAGAAGAAGGAGAGGGCAGGGAGAGCAGGGGCATGGCGGCTTCGGTGGCAGGGCTTTCGGCAGTGGCGAGGGCGTCTCGTGGCTCTGGTCATGACGACCTGTTCGGCTCGGCAGAGGCAAGGGCGTGGGTTTCGGCGCGACAGGCCAGCACGGCATGGCAGCGGCGAGCGCGGCTCCGGCGCGGCCGGGCGACGGGCGCGGTGCGGCTTCCTCGGCATCGAGCTTCGGCGAAGAGCCCGGCGATCCCGCCGCGGGCGGGCGTCGTGGCCCTAGACCAGTTCCCCAACGATGCAGACGCCGCGACCGCTTCCAAGTTCCAACGGTCGGGCAGTGGCTCCGCTCGCCCGCGGGGCTGTCCGCGAGGCCGTCCGCGCTGCCTCACACGAGGAGGGCGGAGGCCGTCCTGCTCCGCTGAGCTCCGCGCGAGGCGGTCGGCCCGCCGTTGCTCGAGGTCGCGCCTCCTCGTCGCATAGGCCGTGGCTCTGCACCGCCATCGCGTCGTCGCCAGGCTTGCCTCCGTGCCGTGCAGGCCTCGGTCGCTGGCGCGATGTCCGTCGCGCGCTGGCAGCGAGCACGGCATCCGCTGGCCGTGGGCGCCGCGGATCTCGGTCGCGGGCTTGGAGATGGAGCGAGCGCGCAGTGGTCTATCTGGCAGCGCCGAGCGTGGGGATTTGCCATAGAACGATTGAAGTCGCGCTTGCAAGCTGAGTGCACGGGTCCCTAATAGCTCCGGGAACGGGGATATGCTGTTGGGTGATTGGAGGCGCTCCTGCGGATGTGGCAGCAGACAGCGGACGATTGAAGACCGAGTTCTCTCGAAGTGTCCGGGACACTCATCAATGGCGACCTCATTGACGGCAGGATAGCAACCATCGTTGGGATCCAACGGTGGTAAAAATAGGATGACGTGGCCCAATGCTTTTGCAAGAGCTTGGCTCAGGTTTAGAAAGTAGGAGATTAGATTTTATCATTATTCTCGGAATTAAGTAATTTCAGGATTAAGATAATTCTAGAAAAGCCTAGAATTAATATTTAAACCCTAAAAGATACCTTAATGGCTCCAATATTTAAAGCCTGAAAGATACCTAATGGCTCCGAAAAACTTAGGGAAAATTCCCGGAGACACTTTGAATCATGATGAAGCCAAATAAAGTATTTGGAGCTCATGAAAAGATATTTGAGATGATCTAGAAAAAGAAAAGGCTCACAGGAAGCGAGAAATGGCTCCGAGAAAAGCGAAAAAATTCCCGAAAAGGTTTGAGTGACGGATTGATGTTACTCGATCATATAAAAAGTGATTTGAAGTTGAGTCTATGGGTTTCGAGAAACTTATAATGAAAGATTAAACGGAAAGCTCAAAAAAAAAAAAATGAATTTAGTGTTTTCTATTCACAACCCAAAATTCAAAAATTTGGGGTGTGACACCTAGTCAGTGGCAATTTTCCTTAATTTCTAGCAAGAACTTTTTTGCGGACGTTTCATATCCCTAAGCATGGGAAAGATTGGAGCAGTTTGTAGAAACCATATTTTTAGCTCGTTTGGTCTCGCTCAAAACCATCACCAAATCCGGGACGCTTCCCCGGTGTTGCTATGTTACGTCGTCACATTTGACATATTTTGAGCACTCTGCTTTAAGTTGCAGCCAATGGATGTTTGTTGCACTACATATATATAGTTTACTATTGCATATATAGAAACATCTAGTTGTGTGGCTTGGGATTTATGTTTTTGTTTCGATAAATTCACTTGACAGTCATCTTAAACGACCTACTGCATATTAGGACGCACATTGTCTATAATGTTTATGACAAGCGCACACTATACTAGTAAATAATCTGCGTACTGATTGCCATCCATGTGCTTACAAGAAACACAACCAGCAGGCTACCTGCACCAGTTACAAATAAGCCCCTACAAGCAAATCATCAGAGATGTCAATTTGTGTAGTATAGGGGTGATGCCAATGCATAGTTCAGAAGGCAATGCATCACATGAAATCGAGTATTGAAGGAGTTGATCTTCCGTTTAGCGGGTGATGGAAGGCCGATGCCCTTTGGTGTTTAATTTTCACAACAAGTGATGAGATCAGGAAAGGACTGGCTGTTTTTGTGTCTCTGCATGGTTATATCGTACACTACAGAAACAGGATCTTCGCCGACGGGACTGCGCGTTTCGCCGACCCCCGAAAAGTTGGCAATCTTCGCCCGACGTCGCGTTTGGCAAAGAGGCATTCGCCGACCCCCAAGTTCTCGGCAAAGAGTAACGCTTGGCAAAGCACCACTTTGCCGACCGCAAACGGCCGGCGAAGAAAACCTCGTCGGCATTTCCGACACCAACGTAACGGTTAATCGTCGCGCACATTTCGCCGACAGCCCACCGTCGGTCCGTCGGCAAAGTTCAACATCTTCGCCGACCGCCCACCGTCCGGTGGTCGGCGAAGTTTTTAAATTATGAAAAGCAATGCCAGCGTTGCCACGTGTCGTGAAAAAATACCGAAGTCGGGATTTCGCCGAGCACCCTACGGGCGGCGGTCGGCAAAGATGGTCTTTGCCCGAAAGACAGCTCAATCGGTGCTCGGCAAAGATGGCCTTTTGCCGAGCACCTTTTCCACCCTCGGCGAAGTTTAAATTTTTTTTGAATTTTCCATCACAACTTTTTTCTGTACCTAAGCTACAGTACATGGAGTTCATTGTTAAGTTTGAAATTTTTAAAAACTTTTTACTATATTTTATGAGTTTTCATGTTATAATTGAATTTCTTTCGAAAACTAAAATTTGAACCGCAAGTGATTTGAATAATGGATCTAAATGATTCAAAAAATGATAAACATGCTTGTGAGTCTATATTGAGTCCTCATCCATGGTGAGACACCAAAATTCAAATATCTTGTGCGCGAAACACGTCGACTCACTTGCCGGTCGATTGTTTTAAAATTCTATAAAATTCAAACGGAGTTGAAAAATCATGAAACTTGACGAGTTGTCCTTATATCGCATGTATGCGCTATGAAAA
Source organism: Hyparrhenia diplandra (assembly GCA_015847255.1). Lineage (NCBI taxonomy): Eukaryota > Viridiplantae > Streptophyta > Magnoliopsida > Poales > Poaceae > Hyparrhenia > Hyparrhenia diplandra. Next base: position 317,507 of record JADLZK010010527.1, on the reverse strand, counting down.
AAGTTTGAGTCGATTTCGTGGACGGTTGCATCTCGGATGGCGATTACCAAGACATCTCCGGCATGTGATAACGAAAAACAAGTTGAGATGTCCGTGTTTCAAAGAAATCCGGTATGCAAACTTGCATGAAACCTTTTCAAATTTTTTTCCATAGTTTAAACATGCAATATAACGATGACTCGTCAAATTTTATGAATTTCCAACCGTTTTCTTTTTTAGAATTTTAAAATGATTCACGCGTATCGGAATCGAAATGTCTCGCAAGACAAGATCTTTGGATTTTCTCACGTGTCCATAGATGAGGGCTCAAAATATACTAACAAACAAGAATATCATTTTTCCAATCACATAATTCCATTTTTCTAAGGACCTGCAGTTCAAATTTTAGTTGTGAAAAAATATTCAAGTAAAAAAGAAGGAAAGCATTAAAAAATAGTAAAATGTACGGAAAATGTCCCATTTTTTTGTCACATACATGTAAACACTCTATCTAAGCTACGAAAAAAAAATTTGAAGTGAAAAAAAAAAAAAAAAATATTTTGCCGAGAGCGCAAAGTTGCCCTCGGCGAAGTCTTCTTCGCCGACCGCCCGGCACTTTGGACCGGTCGGCAAAGCCTTGTCCGCGCCCGCCTGTCGTGTTTTTAAAAAATTTCAACTTTGCCGACCGTCGGGTGGTCGGCAAAGCGGGTTCAGCGCCCCGCCTTTGTTGCTTTTTTTAAAAAAAAAAAAAAATTTCAACTTTGCCGCATCACGGATCAAGGGGGTTGTCGGCAAAGAGAATTTTTGTAAAATTCAACTTTGCCGACCACGGATCGGGGGCGGGCGGCAAAGACTCCCCCCAACTCTATCTACTCGGCTCCCACCCCACACTCACACGATCACCCACACACTCACGAGACAAAAAACGCACACACGCCGCCGACGCAACACCGCCCGCCGCCAGCACGGCCGCGCCCTCGCCAGCTGCCATGTCGCCCGGCGCGCCCGCCCGCCCGCGCGCCGTCCGCCCGTCCCGCCCCCCACGTCCCGCCGCCCGCGCCGCCCGTCCGCCCGGCGCGCGCGCCCCCGTCCGCCCCGCCCGACGCCGCCCGACCGACGCGCCCGGCGGCGCCCCAGCGCCGCCCGGCGCCGACCCGGCGCCGGCCCCGTCCCTCCACGCGCCGGCGACTACAGCAGCTGCCAAGGCCGCCGGCAAGCGCGTCCCCCGACCCCGACCCGACCGGGCGCCCGGGCCCGTCCCCGCGCCCGGCCGGCCGCTCATACGCGCCAAGGCACGCCTGCCGCGGCCCCGTCCCCCGGCCCCGCGTGAGGGGAGAAGTGAAGGGGAGGGAAGAGGGAGAGGAGAAGGGGCCGGCCCTCTCACCGCTAGGGAAGAAGAGGGAGGAGGAGGAGGAGGAGGAAGAGGGAAGAAGGAGGAAGAGGAGGAAGAGGAGGGAGGAGGAGGAGGAGGAGAAGGTCGGCGCCGTCCTCGTGCCGCCCGTTCTTGTCCGTGCTCATGGTCCGTCGTCATGCCGCCCTCGTCGTCCACCGCCCTAGCTAGGTGAGAATTCGTGCCGCCGACCGTCGTTGTATATGAATGTGTGCCGATAATGAAGAATTGAGTTCGATGTGTATGCATATGTGTTGGTCGGCCATCGTGCCGTTGTTTTCTTGCGGTATTGAAAACCTCGGCGTGTAGGGAAGGTTACGTTGAAATTTCTAATTGAACCCGTCTTTTTTTCGGTGACGACCCGTCGGTGCCGCGCCCAGTACGTGACTTCACCGCCACTGCTAGTCTGCTGCACCGCTAGGTATAACCCCTCTTACATATGATGGTCGTAGATCGCGTAACCTAGTTAGGCGTCTCCCGTCCGAAAGAGATACGGTTGGAGGTATGGATTTCTTTGCATATCTACGACCGTATCTGTTCAGATTGTCCACGTTTTTTGGACAGCCCACGGATCGTGGATGGGTCGGTTTCCATGTTCCGCTCGGTCGGGCGAGTTTTCGGCATCACCTCCCCACCGTTCTCGGATACACACTCTCCCTTCCGGACGTGTATCGGGGAGAACAGCGAGGTGCTGCCGGAATTCGCCCTCGGTCGGATCGAGCATGGAAACCGACCCATCTACGCCATCCGCTGGGGGATTAGGACCTATCCTCGCCTATTAGAGAGTAGGAACACCATGTAGATCGAACTCATGGTTGGAATTCGTGGTTGCTAAAGGATGGGCGACCGCCGGTGGATGTACGACGGTTGGAGAAGTAAGCGTGATTTTGACGAAGAATGGATGGACAAGACCAATGAGTTCTTGGAAATGGTATGGGGCAACGCCGTGCTCGTGGTCATTTGCTAGTTTGGTGTCCCCTGCAGTAAATGTGACAACACGAGAAGAGTCGGTACCGAAAGGATATGCAACGTCATCTTCTAGATGTTGGATTCACCAAGAACTATACCGCGGTGGGTATACCATGGTGAAGCACAACGTATGAGAGAGGAGGAGGTGAGAGCACGCCTCGAGGATTGTGATGGTGATGCCGGGGTTGTAGATATGTTAGATGATGTCCACCGGGGACTTTTCAACGAAGCACGTGACAAGGAGGCGATGGAGAAGGAGGCAAAGAATTTCTATGAAATGTTGGACTCGGGCGAAACCCCTTAATGAGAACACAACGGTTTCGCAAACCGGATGGCATTTGTCGCTTATTAGGGCTGAAGTCCGAATTGAACATCGGTCAAGCGAGGCTTCGATAGGGTGTTGTCCATTGTTGGCACCACTGCTTCCAAAGGGCCATAACCTACCATCGAGCATGTATGACTCCCAAAAACTCTTTACGGCACTTAAGATGCCGTATGAGCGGGCTACATGCTTGCGAGAATGGGTGTGTCCTATTTAGGAAAGAGCACGCCGATGCAAAGCACTGTCCAAAGTGCAAAGCCTCTAGGTACGAAGAGGTCCCAAGCGGAGATGGTCGGATGAAGCGAGTAAAAGTCGCCAAAAATACTACGGTACCTACCGTTTGTACCGAAGGATTCAACGACAATACATGACCGAGGAATCCGCTAAACGGATGACGTGGCACAAAAATGGCAAGAGATACACTCCGCACAAGATGATACATCCATCGATGCTGAAGCATGGCAATACTTTGATGGAAAACATCTTGAGAAAGCAATGGAGGCGCGTAATGTACGTGTCGCCCGGGAACGTATGGGTTCAATCCCTATGGAATGAGTACGGCCCCATACACTTGTTGAGTACACGGCGGCGACTCGGCGAAATATGGGGAGGACTACGATCCGGGCGCCCATGACATTGATAGAGACATCGTCATGGCCACTTTTGGAGGCAAGAAGCACGGAGGTTGGGCGCCGCCGGCAAGCATCATCGACGGCTCCCGCTGAGACTCTCCGACGTCCGAGAGCACGGAGGGCGGACACGGACCCGCCCGGGAGCACGGCCCGAGCAAGCGTGGCACGGGGCCGTTTCGGTTGCCCTTGAGGTGGAGGCCCGCGGCCAGCCCAGCGGCTAGCGAGGGGAAAGGAGGCGCCGTCGGGAGGTGGAGGCCCGGCCCGGCGACAATGGCGGCCAAGTTCGAGGAACTTACTAGGTTCCTTGCCACGGCAGTGGATATAGTCTCGCCACTGGGCTCCTAGGTCCTGTGGTCGTTCCACATTTGCGAGACTCGGGCCGTTACGGGTACTCCTGTGAGTATGATAGCAAAGAGTTTCGATTTTCATTTCAAAAAATCATGTCTAACACCCGCAACATTGTCTTCTTTGCGCAAGGCTTCCACTCCGGGATCGGCGGGGTCGAATCATCCGGCTGCGGTGCTCCGTGTGATGAGCAACATTCCGTCCCTCGAACCATCAAGTTCCACCTTTCCCACCCTTGCCACCAGCTGCATGAGCTTGTGAGACTCCCCGCGACTTGTGCGGATCATTTGTGGACTTGTTTCTCTTGTGAACTTGATGTTGGACTTGTGGACATGATGTTGGACTTGTGAGACTTCGATGTAGACTTGTGCAACTTGTTTTATGTGATATATCGTTGTGTTTCATGTGGCGGATGTGTGCAATGCGATATATATATGTTACGTGATTGAATGGATGAGATATATATTATGCATGTGTTTGTTTGTCAAGGGGAAAGCGAAAACAAAAAAAAAAAAACATTTTTTTGGGGGCTTCGCCGACCGCCCTGAGCAATTGCGGTCGGCGAAGGAGGCTTTGCCGACCGCCCTGCGCAATTGCGGTCGGCAAAGCTGGGAAAAATGCCCGACCGCGGCCACATTCCCCAACGCCCGCCGCCGACGGTCGGCGAGCGAAATAACTCCTTCGCCGAGCATCAAGATGGTAGGCGGTCGGCGAAGTTTTTTTTTTTTTTTAAAAAAAAAAGATTTGCCGAGCACCTACATGGACGTTGGTCGGCGGCGATTTTTTTAAAAAATAAAAATAAACCTTTGCCGACAGCCCCCTAGGCAGGCGGTCGGCAAAAAAAAAAACGTCTTACCGCCGCCCCACCCCTGTCGGGCAAAGATGGCGTAACGGACGTCGACCGGTGCTCCGTTAGCGGCTACTTTTCTTCGCCGACCGTCGTTTTTGGTGGTCGGCGAAGGCTCCGCCGAAGGTGGTATTTTTCGGTGGTCGGCGAATCTCTTATGCCGACCAAAATTCCCCGACAGGGCCGACGAGCAAAGCGGTCGGCGAAGCCTTTCGCCGACCGCTGCCACCGCTCGGCGAAGCACCAGTTTCCTGTAGTGGTAGTGGTTTTATGGCCTTAAGTTTTTATGACAGAAGCTTTTATTTAATTGACCAAAGGAGACTGGAGACCCATTTATACAGCAGCAGCGTCGAAGATATTCTGGATTTCGGATGACAGCTCAGTAAAACATGTGATGAATTACTGCTGCAGGGCACAATTTATTATTTGGTGGGTACGTATGTTATCGGAAGGCTTTAATTTTCCCCAAGACTGCTACAAATAGCCATGCCTGGAACGTTTGGAACTGCATTGTGTGCTGCGGTGAAGCCTTAGATGACCAGCGAATCATGAGAAACCACGAGACATCCACAGCAAAGATTGGCTCTGTTGCTGAAGCTTCGGATGGCCAGGGCGCCCTCACCAACAAGGAAAGGGGCAGGGGCAGTGCCAGTGCCAGTGACACAAGGACGGCTGGCATTCTTCGCAAGGTAACCACCCGACGTGTCAAACTAAAACATCCAATCTCTTGCATCCAGGAAGAGGATGATGCCCATGTTGAACCAAAAAGAGCACGTGTTGTCTCCAAAGACTTCCCGGGTAAGTGACATACGCAATACATAGTAGAATAGAATGATCATATATAGAATTGCTGGCTGACTGAATGATAATCACTTTCAGCTTCATCAAACTGCAAGAATGTGGGTGCTGGTATGAAGCGTGGTGGAATCCAAACAGAGGAGGTGACCATGGAGGCTCTAAAGAAGAAATTTGAGAGGGGCATGAGCAAAGCTGCAAAGAAAGAACACCTTGCGGCTCTGCAAGCTCAGGTAAAGCGCCATGATGAGAGGATTCAGATGCTCCAGAACTTGCTCAAGATAGAAGAGACAGAGTATAAAGAGAAGTTGGATGAAATAAAGTATGTAAGGGCCCACTTCCGTTGATTATCCACAGTGCCCAAGACTGTTGATCATCACCAGGACGGCACGAAGAGGAGAAACAAACCCTGATTCGTTCATCAGGCGCTCATCTTGAAGGATTTCACAGATGAGTTAGCTTTCCTTGATGTCACCATTGTCAAGTAGAAGTAGTTTGCTTCTTAGGAATAATAAATTAAGGTGCTGTTGTCAAGTACGTAGAAGTAGTGTAAGCCTTGGGCCTTTTAGGTTGTTCAGATCTACTTATTGTGTAGGATTGTGCTGTGTGGAGGAATCAAAGGAGGTTAGAGACTTTAAGTACTCAAATAAAGATTGATTCCTTATGTTTATATCTAGTAGTTAATCCTGCTGCTAATGTATCATACTTTCTGCAATTTACATTAACTGTCATTAGGAGGTGGTTTTCAAATTGATTAGGGAGCCGTGGCAGCCAAATAGTCTAAGCATCTTTGTTGGTGTGTTGTCATGCTTGTCTGAGAGACTTTAAGTACTCAAATAAAGATTGATTCCTTCTGTTTACATCTAATAGTAGTTAAGCCTGCTGCTAATGTATCGTACTTTCTGCAACTTACTTTAACTGTCATCAAGAGGTGCCCTGGCTTACAAGTTGATCAGGGAACCTTGGCATCCGAATAGTCTAATAAGCATGTTTGGTTTATGCAAAGTAATATACTAAGAGCAGGTAGGTGGTCCTGCTCTATATAAAGTAGAGACAAGTATTTTGTAACCAAGCCATGCAATTTCTAATTCAATTCAAGTGGCCCATTGGTCAAGTTGACCTTTGGGCATTCCACCAATGCGCGATGTCTGGACAACAATTGGTATCGACAGCCAAGGGTTTGTGAGTTTCTAAGCCGCCACGGCCACCATGTCCACCACAAGCTAGTGTGCCTGCTGAGCAGCTGATGCTGCCAAGGTGAAGGTCATCGTCGCCCCAGGTGTCGAGGACCACGTCACCACGAATACTCGTGAGGCGCTTCTTGTTGCTGTCAAGGCAGTGGCTGTGCAGGCGGTGCAGGTAGTCGCGACACAGGCCGTAATAGCTGCTGCACTGTGGGCGGAGATGGAGGAGGCGGGTCTGAAAGTCTTGCGCAGCACGGATGGTTGCTGCCATGCATCGCTGTCTCTAGATCAACATCGTGGGTGTTCCCTGGTCGTGCACTGTGACTCCGGAAACGGGTGGCCAATGCTCACAAGATCGAACTAGCATAAGTGGAGCTTGCTGATGACGGTGAAACTCCAGGTGCGTTTCCTCTAGGATGTGGTCTCCTTCGGTGATGTCGGTTGTGCACCTGCTGAACAGTCACCGTCCAAGATCTTGCAGGACAAGACCCGTACGAGGCATGGCACAGACGGACACTGGTGATGGTGCATATTTGAGTCTTTGGCCGCATCGGCAGAAGCTTTATGATCATAGCCGACCAGGAGTCTTCATCTTGTACGGAAGCTTGATGATCGTAGCCGACCAAGAGTCTTAATCTGGTACGCGGACGACACCAAGTCCTGCCAAGTCTACAACCTAGAGCGCCAGTACGTGCTCATGTCACAAGACGCCATCTTCGACAAGACGTGCAATTGTGACTAGACTAATGGTGCCGACAACGTTACACCGGCGATGAAGGAGTTCGCATCAAATCTGAGTGGTCGTTGGATGGTTGGAAGCATGAGGTGCATCTTCGCTGGTTGTCGGGACCTCATGGTCTTCGACACCGACCTCTACGCCACAACATTTGCTAGCTCAGGGTGATTCTAGGAGCTCTGTGCAGTGGCCAACTTGACTCTTGTACTCCAAGCCACTCCACTGCTAGCATCTCCGACCAGACCACTGTACAAGCAACTCCGATCACTATAACGCCACCTCCCGACCACGCCCGAATCGAGCTGGCCCCGCCATTGGAGGACTCTGAGTACTATCTGGATGCGCCTTCTACGACGACGAAGCCCTCCAGTACCGCGTTGTGATGAACATCATGGGTGACAAGACCCTGCAAAGCTAGCACTGCGGCTGTTTGCTCAGCTGCACGCCAATTAATTATGTCAACGCTCTGGGCAGTCCAGTGTGGCTCGCGGCGATGGAGTAGGAACTCCAGTCCATGAAGAACATGACATGATAACTTGTCGACTTGCCGACCGGCCACCGCCCAATCTCCTTGAAGTGGGTATTCAAGTTCAAGAAGGACGAGAAGGGTGTGGTCACCAAGCACAAGGCGAGGCTGGAGGCGCGGGGCTTCGTCCAACAAGAAGGAGCAGAATACAATAACACGGTCACGCTAGTAGCGCTGATGGAGTCCATCCGTGTCCTTCTCGCGCTGGCGGCCTAGGAGGGCTCGCAGCTGCATCACAAGGACATGAAGTCTGGATTCTTCAACGGTGACCACAAGGAGGAGGTCTATGTCTGTGGCAGCCTCCTGGCTTCGCCATTGACGGAGAGGAAGGAAAGTGTGCCGTGTGCAGTACTCTACAAGCTGAGGCAGGCACCACGCGTCGCCTGTAATGTGAAGCTGGATGCTACACTGAAGCAAATGGGCTTCTAGCAGAGCACACATGGGGCGGTATTGTACCAACGGGGCAGTGGGTTGAGTGTATTAGCGAAACTTACCATCTCAGTGTATTAGCATGTTACCATCTCAGTGTAACATTGTGTCAGTTGATGCATCTTTGTTTTCTTCTGTGTTACAATTTTTTTTTGTTTCTAATACTAACAAAGCACAACACTATGGGAAATAAAACACCCTCATCTATTTACAACCCATTTTCTCCTTGACACCATTGTATCTTCATAATACATACCATACTCGTCTGCACATTCGATGCAACAATATTATTCAAGTAAAAATAATGCACGGAAACACAATGAGACGAAGTAAAAATAATACCCTCATCTATTTGAATTTTGACACAATAACGACTGTGGACGAGCTGAGTTGAGGCGAAGCAAACTTAGTTTTCAAACTGATCAAAGGATTTCAAGGGTTTTCATTGGTTATGGTAATCTTGTTCAGCGCACCCTGGGTGCTGTTCTCAGCTGTTGTCACTATGGTGTTTGCCTTGCCAGTTGCCACTTGCCATGTTTACGTCCAACCCAAATATCTGGTTCCTCACGATATGTCTTCTCTGAGCTTTTAGCATGAGATCACTTTATTTCGGTTCCTGACGTCTCTAATTCCAAGGAGTTCTTACTGCATTGCAAAGTAGCTGATGATATGGTCTGCATTCCTACTCTCATCTTTTTGTCTTCTCTCAACAAATAGTTTCTCCTAAATACCGGTACTAAAAACAATAGACATGATCCAGGGATCCAGGAAGCGTGCTACGCGTTCAGTTCTATATATATATATAAACATGTGATATGTACTGTCGTTCCCTGGCAACCATGAAATAAATTATTTTGTCACCTACTGCCTTCAGATGAAGATGTGACTGTGCACGTGCATTGTTGTCTCAATTCGTATGGCAAGGAAGCAGCATATATACCTTTATTTCATAATAGACAATGGCTTGGTGTCAGAATCCTTTAACAAAGTTCGTATACTCCCTCCATATTGGTATTAGAAGTCCTTTAGGACATGATTGTGCATACCAAGGAGTCATTAATTAGGGGTAATTTTTCCATGTTTGTCCTTAATAAATAAGGTTACTGATGCATTCTAAACACCAACGCATACACAGCCCATTGTCTAGCATAGCACTCCTGAGGCACTCTTGTCAAGAGGTTGCGGGTTCAATCCCAGCTGTAGCTTTAATTTTTGTCGTTTGCTATGCAATTTATTAGGGGCAATGACGTCCAAAGCTTGCTCGCGATTCTCAGAAAGACTTCTTTTGTGCTCTGCGCGTTTGGACGGAAAATGACTTCTATTTGCATTATGGAGGGAGTACATAGTCTCCAATCCAAAGTATTAATAAATATATTTAAATGAGTCACTGAATTATTTCCTCCACAGGGAAACATTTTTAAAAAAAATCTTACATCTTTAATGTTTTAACTTCCATTGATTGGCTCTCAAATTCCTAAAGCACACACTCAAAACAGAGCATTGACTATATGTCTAGGTGAATCCTTTAACACCGTGTTTATATAAGCAGAAGACTCAGCCTGACTCTCCCAACCTGCACCACAACCTGAGAATACTATATGTGCCATCCTAGATGATCCAGTCATGCCTCGTTTTCATATTGTTGTGAGCTGTGGTGATCGATGAGTGTCATCTTGCAAGCCGACAGAGCCCCCATTGTGCTACTCGTGCTTCAGCTAGCATGCATGTGTGATGTGAATGAGGTGGAGCAAGGTGGAGCACTTCACGCTTTTGATGTTGGTAGAGAGATTGGCAGGGTTTGGATTGGAACGTATCATAAGGTTCAAACATGATTATTTTTTATTTTGTTGGATGCTGCAGTGAGTTTTGGATAAGCTATGGGCAGGGGCAAAATCATCAAACCATAAACACAGAACACACAGTTTTTGTATAGCTTCGAACTGCCCCGAGAAATCACTATCTAGTGATTGACTTCATAAACTACAAATGAAAATCTATGTTTTCCACGGACAGTTTCTTGTGCCAAGTGTCCCTTAATGTTGATGGATCTTTAGGAGTAGTTGACTCCTGTAAATCTGCCCTTCAAAATAGCAACTAAGCAAATAATAAATTCATAACATTTTTATTTGAGGTCATTCAGGGGCGCCCTAAATGTAGGTTTTGAGTTCTTAGAATTTAAAATTCAAGTTTTGATATATGTTTCAAATGACCTGGGCTGAAATCCCACCCTAGACCAAAGTTGTAGTACTGTACTCGATATGGTCTAAACATTGTAGATGATGTGACCTAGGATGACACCTGCCTTTCACCGGCACCTCGCTGCTGTTAATCTCAAGCAAAATCGATTGGGTCCTGCCCTCCTTTGGGGCACGTTCAATGAATTGTCCCAGTTTAATTGTAGTCCGGTAAACGCATCCTAGAGACTGCACCAATGTTCTCTTTAGCTGCTCCTATCTGGTACACACAGTACTCGCATGACGAGCTCAACATGTACTCTGTGTCTGGTGGGTTACTGTCCTGTTTTATCGTAGACAACAACACAGTTCGTTCCATGGTTTCAGTCTAGGTATGGAAATCCATGCTACAGTTCTCAAGAAGAGCTAGCTTGAATGGTGAAGTCAACGTCGTTGCGGCTGTTGCGAGGTTGGTTGATTGTTCATTTGTGTTCGTGGTGTGAGGCGATTATCGTGTATGCAAGCAGAATGTTTCGGGATTTTTTTTTTGAATAATGTTTAGGGACATATATAGTTCCCAACAACTCGATGGGAGAAAGCTCTTCTGGCGAGTGCACATGATTGGTATCGTTTCGTTTCAATTTATATTCACACAACATTGTACAATATGATATTTCTTTAGTTTGGGATTATATTGGAAAAAGGAGACAATACATTTGAGCTATCGATCATAGCACCAGATATAATAAATGTCCCAAGAGGATAAAATGTCATCGTGAACCAGGAATTTACACACATGCTATAAAACCTATATATACAAACGCATACAATGATTCGATCCAGAGATATGTAAACAGGAAAGCAGATACATAGACAAAATGTCCTATAGTGATCAAGTCAAAAAATAGGTATGGGAGGTATTGAGAAATTCAGATACTCTGGTACAGGATGTCTTGGTGCATTATCTATAGCTGCATGCTGTTTAGAGCCGAGCAATATAGTCTATACCATCATACTTTCATTGAAAAATCTTTCGATGCAGTCGGGTGGGAAACTAACAATCTAGAGCGCAACCATGGACTGTGCAATGCATCATCTCAGAGCGGCAACAACGTATAGAGAGAGCTGCGACAGATACTATAGTTCAATGTGATCTACAGTAAATATTCGGTTGTTTGAAGAATAGTGCTTACATTGTGCATCCAAGAATTTAGCTAGAGTCCTTCACAACATTCGGGTGTGGTGTCCTCTAACAAAAAATTACATTAGCGCGTACTTTTTATTTTCTGCCATGATATTAGAAGGCACTAAAAAGTTAAAGGGATGCCTGTACTTAGTTGATGATTTGAAATTCGCTAGAAAATCAGTCTCCAGTCAAAGAACCACATCCATGTAGGGTTCGCCTCTATTTGAGACTGTCGTGTAGGAAGGGTTGCGGAGCCAATTAGCAGTGAAAAGATTTGTGCTGTGTTCCATCCGCTGGCTTCCACGTGCTGTATCTCTGAGGGCCCTTTTCCAGTATCTTTTCTTATATATATGTTGTCATATTAGTTGAGCAGAAAATGACAGATATGTGTGGCTTCTTAGAATTGTGACATTTCTAATCCGGCACAGCTAGGGATCTAGTAAAATATTTGTAAACATTATCGGTGGACATATGTTACTACAAGATGAAGAGATTATGGAGCTTGAGTGGCCCTTTGTACACTGGACTTCGGTCTGTTTGAATTCGTCATCTAGTTTCTGTGGTTATAGTTATTTTGGCCACGGCTAAACTCTTTTCAAATCTTCAATGGTTTGAGTGGCAATTATTCATATCAGCACATGAAACTTTTTTTTGTTTGCAGCAATAACATCTGTCATAAGAGTTGGACAAGGTTTGACGGTAGCTAGGTAGTGGGGATGTTCGAGGTCAAGCCTCAACTGCTCCATGCTTGAGTGATTATTGGATGGGAAGGTAAAGCACAACATTGATTGAGTTCAGAAGATTACAATGCCAGTTCTATATAGTTGGCCCTTGTCACGTTTAGCTGCCACGCAAGATAGTAACAAACCTCTCTACTAACAAACCATGCAATCAAGTCATGTAATAGGCAAATCTTACTAAGCTTATACGACTAATAACAAACACAGACTTTATTCCCATCCTGCTGTACATTGCCCTGGAACTTTTGCGCCGGAGCTCGTAGGTGAGTCCCCACATAACACAAGAAGCAATTAATTATTTAGAGCCTAAAAAGACAAATCAGTACAATGTAACATCATTTCTACTTTCTTGCTGTAAATTCACAGGATTTTCATACCCTTCCACTACCACGTAGTAATGGACCTTGTCCAAAATATGAATAATGTGACAATATATATGGGCAAATCAGGTTTCTTCAATACTCTCTCCCACACACATAGAATAGAGGGAGTGAGGGAAGGAGAGACAGGCTGAGTTAGGGAGAGAGATGATTTTTCACAGCTAGCAAGCTACGTGTGCTTGAAAGCATGGATGCTGATTGGGGTTGGGAGGCATCGGATAACAACTCATTGTTTTGGTGCTTCTAAGATGGCCATCATCAGATTTTTCAGGTGATGAAGTGATGCAGTAGGGGTCCCAATCTGTCTCATCGGTTGAACTATATTTATCATAGCAAGTAGAAGTTCAGCAGTTGTGCAACCCTACTACTCCTCCACTGTACTTTTGATATGAACTAGGAATTGGCTGATGGACAGATCTGGACTGGAGCACACAAAATAAACAAGCACACTATGTCAGAATTTGAGTTCATCTCCATTCATGAAAAGTTAATTATTTCTGTGAAACTTGCATTGCTATTCAGCTTGCTACTTCATGGAGCTGTTTCCTTTCTTTTTCGGTTTGTTCCATGAAGTAAGTTATGCATATCCAGTAACATGAATTGTTGCCACATGTTGATGAATTAACTAAACTGGAGAGACATGCTTGGTATATATACAAAACCTATGATTGATATGATAATGCATCATGTCTTCCTCCAAACATCAAGCTAGGGAACCACAGCAAAAAGGAGAGGCAACCAAAATGTACACTGCATCCATAGTAGGCACAGCAGGTATTACGAAAATAGGACGTTCAGCTTCAGCTGTTTTGTGTCTAAAACCTATGCATGGCACCCAAAGCAACAGATCAATCAAACTTTGTCTGTCTAGTTCACTGCCGCACACCAGAAGTCCATCTACATCTGTATTGCACCATGTTGGGCGGCCCATGCTGGGAGTGAATTGCTGGACAAGGATTTCTAGACACCTAGCTACAATCTTAAATGCTTGGACAGACCCAAGACAAATGTTGATTTGAGAGGCATAGTATTAATAAGAACGAGATGGACCTCACATTTCTTTCTGTGTGAGGACCTTATCATTCACTTGTTTACACATGGGCATTGATCGCAACATGTTTGCACAATGTAGGCTATGAATCTAGAAATGTCAGCATGTCTAATAGCTTGGGACAGAGGAAGTATCATTCAAATTTCGTAATCATTCAATGAACAACTTGAAGCATATGCAAAGTTGCAACATCTAGTCTACTGTCTCACTGATCACATGCAGTGAGCCTTGCAGAGAAGACGAGCGTGGAGCAGTAGAGGCAAAGTAGCAACTGCAGGGTGCTGGCCACGGGCAACCCGGTCACATGTAGGAGTTGCGGCTATCCAGCTGCACAGCCTGTGCTGGAGGATGGCAATCGGGGACGAACTGCACAGCCTGCCAGCACCGGCTCTTACTACAAGCAAATGCATCTGGATCAGGATAAAAAGGAGAGCTATGCCTATGTCATGATCCAGATCGCCGTGCAGTAAAAAATGCAGGTGAAAGGAATAGATGAAGCCATGAAAAATAGATAGGAAAAGAATCCGACGTGTGCAATGCTATGAACGGCATAGATGAAGTTGGTGGGAAAATACAATGTACTCAAGTTCGTGTGAGTGCTTATATGTTTATAAAGATCGAGAAGACAACACTATCGTTTCTCCTTAAATCCACTAAGTTTAACATGAAGAAACTGTGAACCTCCCATAACCACCTACGCCATGAGCACCATCAAGTTACCAAAAGGTGTGATTGACAATGTTGATAGCGCAAAAAAAAAAAAAAAAAAAAAAAAGTGTCTTTGGCGAGGCAATGATGCTCAACAAAAAAAGAGGTGGAAATCTGGTAGCCTGGGAAGTGATGTTGAAACCTAAGGAGAAGGGTGGATTGGGAGTGATCAACTCCGACTCCAGAATGATGCTTTACTTCTAAAACAATTGGTCAAATTTTATAACTATGCTAACATCCCGTCGGTACAGCTAATCTAGAACAAATACTACATGACCAAGGTGCTACATGCAGCGAGAGAGGTTGGATCCTTCTGGTGGGATGATGTTCTGTCTTACGTACTATTGCCAGATGTGTAATAGGTGATGGCACCACTGTTTGTTTCTGGTATGACCAGTTGGATACCTCCATTCTTTCACAGGACTACCCGAGATTAGCATCCTTTGCACTGAATACGGATGTCGAGATCATGCAGGCTGAAGATCATGCAGGCTAAAACCTAGACACCATCTTCTTTCTCCCTCTCTCACGACAAGCACATGAAGTATTCCAACTTCTCCAAAGCCAATTGCAAAATTTACCTTATAATGACAACAACAATGATCACTGGTGCCTGTATGGGGAAACATGTATACCTCGCGTTGCTTTTACCACCATGTTTTCAGTGATGTAGATGCACATCCTATCATCAAAATTATCTGAAATCAAGATACATACCAAGAATCAAGAACTTTGCATAGCTTATCCTGGTAGATTACTTGAACACAAAATCAATGTATGCTTTCAAGGCGTCACTTGAGCATACAGGGTACAGACATATCGTCATGTGCAGCACAGGTGAAGAAGAGACCATA
The DNA here is from genome assembly GCA_015847255.1 of Hyparrhenia diplandra. Taxonomy (NCBI): domain Eukaryota; kingdom Viridiplantae; phylum Streptophyta; class Magnoliopsida; order Poales; family Poaceae; genus Hyparrhenia; species Hyparrhenia diplandra. The sequence continues at coordinate 302,260 of JADLZK010010527.1, read as the reverse complement.
GCACCTGTTTTTGACTGCCCTTTTGCCAAAGAACGATGGACAACCCTGCACTTTCAATGGAATGTCTCGATGCCGCTCTAGGACATGTTGGTTGAGGCTGGAACAACCCATCATCTCCTGTTGTTCACAGAGGCAGGGTTGATTGCAGCATGGGAATTGTGGAAGGTGCACAATGACAAGGTGTTCCAGAGGCGCGACCTGACTCACTTTCGACTTGGCAAGGGAACTTTAAGAATCAATGTACTCTTCTGTTCAGTTCAGAGATGACCTTAGGTCATCTTTTTACGTGTCTGGCTTGATGCCTCTTCATTTAATTTGGTGTTGTAATTATACTTTTTATTATTTTTATTAATATTAAAATCTCACTGTGGGGATCTTCCCCACAGTTTTTATAGTAAAAAAAGAGGAAATTACCACTTCACCAATTTGAACATAGTTAGAACATGTGTATGAGAAAACGAACATAACTACAAGTCACGACACATGTACCATACAGATCAGATGGAATAAACACGCAGTTTGGCACATTTATTGCATTTTGGTGCTTGTGTGATTGTTCACCCAACATTTTAATATGTCTAATCGTATGAGTTTTAAGTAATTTAATTATTCATATATTGATAAGTTATTTTTTCAATATTTTTAACTATTTATTGATTTATGATAAACATTATCTCTAGTTTTATTGATTGTTGATGAATTTAGTTATTGAAATATTGATAGATTTGCTGGGTAGGCTCGGCATGGGTAGGACTGACCCAAACAACGTGCATATACTAATTAATGAAAGGTAAATAAATATAGTTCCTTGTGTGCAAATTTTTAAAAGACGAGTACTTCTGAACTGAAAAAACTGGTGAGAGATGTAAAGGGAAGATTGTACTGTGAACAACATCCTGCCTATAAATAGTTGTCTCTTGGTAGTGCTATGACCAATAGGTGAAAGTGCAAAAAGCCGTGTGTGCCTACTATCGGTGCCAAGATGACAGAATGCATGAGAGATGGAAGCAGATATGCTCAGAGTGAGAGAAAAATATTGTGTGGCATCGATGGACCATGCACGTTTATAGGAGTGAGAGGCAATAGGAACTTGGGTGCTATATTTGTCTGCGCTGTCTCATCTCAATTTCTTCAGTCATTACGTTTCAACTAGATCGGTTGTCCATGATTTGGCAGAGCCACTCAGGCGTCTCTTTTTTTTGTGACACAAAAATTGTAGCTTTCTGTTGCATTACCTCTATTTACTACTAGCTGTGTGTTTTCTGTAAATTTAAGTAAGAATGCAATGCAGAAATTCTTCAATATACCTCTTTCGAAAAATTGCAGATATCTTAAAGCAGTGTTAATAAATTAACCATTATCAACACCTTGCTCGCTTGAATGATGTCAGTACACTACTAAAACGAGAGCTATCCCGTGAGGAAATCGTTTCCGTGAGCGAAAAAAACGCTCACGGGATAGAGGCTCTACCCGTGAGCATACAAGACAAGCCGCACGGGATACCAACCACTCACGGGATAGGCTCTATCCCCGTGAGCAACAACTCACGGGGTAGATACTCGACCTATCCCGTGAGGCCCCACTCACGGGATAGGTAACGACCGTCACCCCTCCCTCCTCCGTCCCACTCCGTTATCCTATCCCGTGAGCCCCGCGCCCGGCTCACGGGGATAGGGGGAGGCGGGGCCGAGGTGCCGTCTGGCGCCGCGGAAGCTGCACGGGGGGTGGGGCCGCCGCGGTCAGCCCCTATCCCGTGAGCCTTAGCGTCCGGCTCACGGGATAGGTGGAGGTGGGGCCGGGATGCCCGTCCGGCTCTGCGGAAGCTGGCCGGGGGTGGGGCCGCCCGTCAGCCCTATCTCGTGAGAGGTCTATCCCGTGAGGCAAAAGGAGGGGCCTCAGGAAAGAGGCCTCTATCCGTGAGCTTCCATTGCGGCTCACGGGATAGAGGAAACCCTTTTTTTTTTTTTGTGTTTTGGGACCCAAACTTTTCTACATTCCCTACACATAATATGGAACTCTATGTTAAAGTTTGGTGAATTATTTACTTTATTTGGTATATTTAGAGAATTATTCTCTTTTACGGTAATTTTTGAAATGAGGTCAAATTTGAACTGCAAGTGCTTGAAATTTTTGAAAAAAAATAGTAGAAAATTTATAGTTCTCTTACTCAGCACATAGTAAGGCCTTGTATATAAAAAAAAGACAAATCTGAATATCTTAATACGAAATTAGGAAACGCTATTTTGTGCTCGGGTGGTTTAAAAATTATAGAAAAAGCAACCGATGTGAAAAAAAATCATGAAATTTGATATTATGTCATGATATCTTATGCCAAGGCTATGATAAAAAAGTTTGGAAACGTTTCGCACAAGTTGGCACATACGATGTTCACAAGCTCCAACATCTACGTAGAAGTTTCATGTTTGTTCGGGAATGATCAAGTGTGTTTTCATGTGGTTGTGGCGGTCAAGTTGTGGTTTGGCTATGAAACTTTTTCTACATGCAAATGAACATCGAGATTGTGTCATGTGAAAGTTTGAGAATTTTCAAGATTACTTTGATAATTATTATAATTTTATGCTACAATTAGGTAAATAGAACTAGAGATAAAGCCACATGAAATAATGGTCAAATTTACACTAAAGCATCACTTATGTATGGATGAGTGAATATGACAAGGTATTTTTGAAGTAAAGTCGATCAAAGTTTACAAATATTTGATGGAAAAGAGAAAGGGAGGGAGAGGAAAATATTTTCAGAAAATGTCCTATCCCGTGAGCGGCTCACGGGATAGGTAATGATATCCCGTGAGCATATTACTGCCACACGGGATAGGCGTGGGACCCACCTCGGCCAGGGCGCGGCAATTTTCCCGCCCGCTTTGGGGGAATTTTTCGACAGCCCTATCCCGTGAGCATATTATTCACCTCACGGGATAGGGAAGCTCTATCCCGTGAGCCGCTCACGGATTGGTAAATCTTTTTTTTTTTTTTAAATCGACATTTGCCACCTTATCCACACACCACCCACACACGCACGCACCGACACACACACACACACCAGACACACACACACGCGCGCCCCCCGCCGCCGCCGCCGGGCCCACGCCGGCGCTTACACAGCATGACTGCGGCCCGGCGCCGCCGCCCGCCCGCCGTCCCGAGCACCGCCCGGCCGCGCCTGCGCCCGGCCCGTCCCGTCCCCCCTGCCCACCGGTCGCCGGCCGTCGCCCGGCCCGGCCCCCGCCCGGCCGCCCCGTCCGCCCGGCCCCCCGCCGGCACGGCCGCCCCGCGGGCTCCCGGCCCCCCCCCGCGAGAAGGAGAAGGGAGGTGGGGGAAGGAGAAGGAGAAGGGAGGAGGAGGGAGGAGAAGGAGAAGGGAGGAGGAGGAAGGAGAAGGGAGGGGGAGTTGGTGGCCGGAGGAGGAAAGAGAAGGGAGAAGGAGAAGGAGAAGGGAGGAGGAGGAAGGAGAAGTGAGGAGAGGGAGGAGGAGGTGGTGGCCGGAGGAGGAAGGAGAAGGGAGGAGGGCACGCCGGCGGCTCACCCGCCGCTGCGCCGGCACGCCTTGACCTCGCACTGCCGCCGCCGCGCCCCGCCGGCGGATTAGAGGGAGGAGGACCGCCCACCGTCGTTCGTCCGACCCGGCCGTCGTCCGGGTCCGACCCGCCGCCGCCTTCATTTTCGCAGTATTGTAATGTGATTGTCGGCCATCGTGCCATGATGTGAATGTGGTTGTCGGCCATTGTGCCGTGATGTGAATGTGATTGTCGGCCATCGCGTCGCTTTGTTTAGTTTGCAGTATTGGTAACCTCCCCTGCGGGGAGGTTCATCGAAATTTTCAACCGAGCCCGTATGTTTATTTTTATGCGAGAGGAGCCCTTTGGAGCGGGAGCCGAGTGCCTTGCCGAGCCGGAGTGCCGTGGCGGTCTTGTTCTTCCTCGTCGGCTAGCCTGACTCCACCGCGAAGGTATAACCCCTCTTTCCGTATCATGGTCGTAGTTAGATCGCGCAGCTTAGTTAGGCGTCTCCCGTTCGAAGGAGATACGGTTGGAAGTATGCAGATCCCTGCATACCAATAACCGTATCTGTTTCGAATTGTCCACGTTTTTGGACAGCCCGAGGATGCGTAGATGAGGTCGGTTTCATGCTCCATTCCTGTCTGATTCAGAGTTTCGGTTGCATCTCTCTGTTGTTCTTCGAATACACAATCTCCCCGTCGGGGCGTGTATTCGGAGAACAGAGGTGGTCTTTGAAATTCTGTCTCAGATAGGAGTGGAGCATGGAACCGACCTCATCTACGCATCCTCGGGTGGGATTAGGACCTATCTTGACCTATTAGATGGTAGGATCCTTGTGTAGATGCACTGCATTCTTATATTCGCGCGCATATGATAGAGAATGGATGACCGTGCGTGGATATACAATGGCTGGAGGAGTTTTGGAGATATTGACCCTGAGTGGATGAGGAAGAGTAGTGCTTTCGTGGACAAAGCTTTTCAGAATGCTGGAGGTGCGAGTAGGGTTTGGTGTCCATGCAAGAAATGTGCGAATCAAAAAAGGCAAAGTAAGGAAGAGATGTCTAAACATCTTCCCAGATATGGATGGACGGAGGGCTATAAGCGGTGGATCTTCCATGGTGAAACTGAGCGTATGAGAGACGAGGTGGTGAGACAACGCATAAATGATCTTGCTTCTGACGCCGGGGTAGGAGACATGATAGATGACTTTCATGCCGGAAACTTTGGTGAAGGACTTGAAGATGAGGTGGTGGAGGAGCCAGAAGGAACCGCGAAGGCCTATTATGACATGTTGGAGGCGGCACAGAAACCCCTTCACGGCTATGTGGATGTCTCTCGACTAGATGCCATTTCACGCCTTATGGACTTGAAGGCCCGGTGCAAGATGAGTCGAGACGGGTTTGACGACATGTTGTCGAGCCTTGGAGACCTTGCTTCCTCGAGGTCACGACCGCCAAAGAACATGTACGCAGTCGCAGAAAAGTCCTCGCGGTACTTAAGATGCCATACGAGCGATACACATGCTTGTAAGAACGGGTGCGTCTTATTTAGGAAAGACTACAAAGAGGACACACATTGTCCAAAGTGTAAATCCTCTAGGTTCATAGAGGTAGACTCGGTGATGGTCAAAAGAGGCGCTTGACATCGCCATTGTTACGTTTATTATTTTCCATTTAATACTATGCATCTCTTAATAATTATGTTCTGTTTATTATTTTCCATTTAATTTTGCATATTCACTAATTATTTATATCTAATTGCGGTGATTACGAAAGATGCCTCCATCGAAGATCCTCAAGAAATTGACAGGGTTTGGGGCGTAAATTCAAGAACTTGGACCAGCTAGGAGGGTCCTCAAGCACTCCGCCACCACGGACACACACACCGGCAGGGGCAGGGGGCGGGCAAGCACCATCGCCACCACCGGGGGCGACGACGAGGAGGAGGAGGAGGAGGCGGAGGCGCTTGGCGCAGGACCCCGACCTCTCGGCGTCGGCAGGACCTTGACCTCTCGGGGTCGTGTCACTTGCGGCAGGGACGGTGTGGAGGAGGAGGAGGGGGCGAGGGGGATGCCGGGAGGAGGGCGCTAGGTCGGCTAACAGCGGCGACAAGGGGGGAGGGGGTTCCTCTTCCCGTGCCGGGCGCTAAGAGGAAACCCTACTTGCGAGGCCCCTCCGGACTCCCCGGACCAAAACCTCTTCCGCACCAACGTCCCATCATTATTCGGATCCTCCAAGGTAATTTACTTTTACATCTGAGCACTACTTTCTTAATTGTTAGTATGAAAAGCATAATATGGACTAATAATTATTCTTGATCATTTGGGCGTGTCTTTTTTGTTGGTGAGGATGGCGCTAAGTGCCGCCTTCCCAATGGCATTCTTGGTTGTTTGGTCGGGAAGCACTACCACTGGCCACATCCCGGACCGAGGACGGAGAAGATGTTCCCGTCACGTACTTTGGCCAGTACTTGGAGTTTGAAGATACCTACGATGACCAAGGCAGAAAGTACGAAAACAAGGGACGGCGTGTGATCTGTGAGCTGTGGGTAAGTCTATGTCGCACTATAGTGTACAAATACATCGCTTCAATTTCACATTGTTTGAAATAATGACTGAATACATTGCTTCTATGTGCAGGATTACTTCAAGCTCGCTGACGGATACACTCAGGAGCAGGGGAATGAAGTGGCTGCTCGCGCCTGCTTCAAACTTGTGTCAGACATGTGGTACGAGGCACGGCCAGGCGGCCAGTCATACTATGCTCTATACAAGAACACAACCCTCACGAAGGAGCAGTATAAATCTACGATTCTGACCAAAGAACAATACATGATGGTAAATACTGAAAGTTCATACTAAGTTTAATTATGCTTCAGTTGATATTCTAATATTTTCAACTTGGTGTCCTGTAGGTATGTCCGGAGTGGCTTTTCAAGAAGGAGCGGTCCTGGGAGCTGATGGTGGACAGGTGGGTCGGTAAAGATTGGGCGAAGATCCGCAAAGACTACCAGGACCGGCGCGCCATGATGCCCGGTGTTTCACACCATCAAGGCAACCATAATCTGAAGACCTACAAAAAAAGATATGTGAGTATTACCCAATTCTTATTTACTGATGCGCAACTCTGAATACTTCCTAACCATCCTACCTTTTTTTCCACAGGAGAAAACACATGGCGTGTCACTGGGCACGCTCGAGGCCTTCACTCTCTCCCACCAAGGCAAGTCCTCGGATCCCAACCTCATCTACAACCCTGAGGCTCCGCGTGAAGCCTACTGCAGCGAGAGCGCCTACGATAAGGTAATCTGTTTTTTATTCAAGGTACATTTATCTTTACATACTGTTCCTCTGTGTTCTAACTTTGTGTTGAAATAGGTCACCAAGTACACCGACGTGGCGAGGGAGTATTATGGAGACAGCTTCGATCCCCACGGCCCACGACATTGTGGGGACGCGTTTCCATGATCGCTGGAGGAGGGAAGAAGCACGGGCGGTACTATGTGGGTGATAGCGTCATCAACCCGCGCACCACAAAGACCCTACCTGAACTCAAAAAAGCCGCGGGGGGGCCGGTGATACGCGAGCGGCCAACCACTTACCAGGCTACGGTCTCCAGACTCCAGGTAATCTGTTTTTTTATTCAAGGTTCATTTATCTTTACATATGTCTTTCTCTGTTCTAACTTTGTGTTCAAATAGGCCCAGATAGAGGAAGCGAACAGGCGATCCGCGGAGGCTGAGGAAAGGGAGAGGGAGAGGGAGCGGTTCTACCGTGAGGCGGAGGCACGGAGGGCTGAGCAGCACCAGAAGAGCATGGAAGCTCTCCAACAGTATCTCGCGCGTGTTGGAGGCAAGATTGGTGAAGAGCCGCCGCCGCCGGAGATCTTCTTCGCTCCACCACCACTGCCGGTGTACCCTCCACCACCACCACCGATGTACGGTCCACCGCTCGGCGACGGCCAACCGTCAGTCTTCCCTCCACCGTATGGTGCCTCTCCTGTGAGTTTCTCAAACTAAACTCCAAAATGAAATGGTATGGTGTTTGGAATGCACCATGAGATGTGCACTTGGACATGTGGTTGTCGGCCATCGAGCCGTTGTTTTGTTGCAGGTTTTGGAAACCCCTCTGTGCAGGGGAGGTGCTTGCCGAAATTTCTAACGAATTATCTTGTTTTTCTTTTTTCAAGTCAATAGATCTACCTTTCATTTTGTCTCACAAATGCAATATCTTTGCCTACGTGCAGGATCAATCACATGCCTCGAACCCAACTTCGAATCAGAACAATTGGGAACGAGGTGCGGCGCAACAAGAGGACTGGCCCGTTGGTAGTGAGGTTGTGATGGTTTAGGCGACAAACTAGTGAGGTTGTGAACTTGAAATTGTTGGAATTGAACTTGTGAACTAGTGAGGGGCGACAAACTTGTGACTCGTTGGATGTTATGTAATATATGTGTCGTTTTGTGCCATATATATGTGTCAATTGTCTGCTGCAATAATCTGTGTTATATATGGATATATATGTGTGTCAATTGACTGCTGTAACAAAAAAAAAAGAAAAAATAAATGGATCTATCCCGTGAGCAGCTCACGGGATATCGTCGTCAAAAGGATATCCCGTGAGCATATATCACAGCTCACGGGATATCGACCCTGAATATCCCGTGAGCCATATGCACACTCACGGGATATCAACCAAAAGATATCCCGTGAGCTTAGCGTATGGCTCACGGGATATCGGTCTTCGGGACCCCCGCCGCCCGTGGCGGGCGGGGGACACCGGCCGTAACGGGGCACGCCTATCCCGTGAGCTACCACGTTAGGCTCACGGGATAGAGGGGTCCGTAACGGGTTGCCTCCGTCCCCGCTTGACGCCGCGGAGGCCCCCGCCCGCGTCTTGCCCGTGAGCGTTGTGCGCTCACGGGATAGGATATCCCGTGAGTATAGGCGCAGCTCACGGGATACCCCTCGCTATCCCGATGATTTCTATCCCGTGAAGGATATCCCGTGAGCAACTCACGGGATAGCCGCTCCTCGCGGGTGGAAGGGCCTATCCCGTGAGCAATGGCTCACGGGATATCTCGATTCGGTAGTGGTAGTGGCAGAATCAAGGTAGCCAGACATTGGAATTAACACCACCCATCGTTTAGCGTTTATAGGTATTTATTTAGTAGCTGTGTGTCTATCTGTTCATTAATTTGGTCTTTTATTTGTCTCTGCCTCTGAACGCTGCACATGTTTCTTTGATCAGCAATATTCATCTCTCCTGACAAGGGCACATTCTCAATCGTTTTGGTAATTCTCATTTTCTTAATGCTAACAAGGGAACGTTCTCAATCTTTTATATCAATCCTGATTGGCTATGTCTTGGAGAAATTCCCATTCTGTACCTTTTTTACAAATTCGAAAATGTGTGACAATTACACAATCAGCAGACTTAACTGCAACTGAGAACAGCTAATGATCCTTCCTATATAAAAACAGGCATTGTGGATGTGACGGAGCCACAATTTCTGAAATACTATCTCGTTGCAGCGGCGCACAGTGACAGCATGGATCGCTGGACATGTGCTGGGCATGGAAGAGGTAGAGGACACTTTGTACAAAACGTGCATCTATGTTGAGCTCTGCTGTTGTCTCTGAGTGCAGCTAACAGAACGTATGAACGGATCAAGATCGGAGTAGTAGATCCAAGAATCTGTATCTATCTATTAAGGACATAGGTTGGCTATAGATGGTTGATTTAAGATGCGTGGATTTTTTTAAAAGAGCTGTACAGAACAGGTCCCATAAATATTCACATTGGTATGTAAAAACCCTAGATGATTTCACCATTACTCAAACAGAACAGAGCCCCGAGAAAATACAACCATGCTAATATATTAGCTGACAAGGGGCGTAAAGGAATAATTGCACTATGATCTGCATCCTGCCTATAAATCTCATCCCGAGAGGATGAGATCGGCTGGATTGGTGCTGGGTACTGATCAAGAGGAAATGCCGCAATGCCTGTGTGTGCATGGCATGTCAGTGGGGACTATTTTTTACAAAATCGATAACTAGATGGAGCTCCCCACCATTATTGAGCGCCGCTTCGTTGAACACATGAACAGAGACTGTGACCAGAGGATGGAATCTCAGGGGTCCAGATCGATCTGAGGCCATACATGGGCTGAGTGTAGGTACGTAGGTGCAGGCTGAAACGTTAAGACAATGTTTGATGAATTGAAGGGTTGCTTAAAAATGCGTGTATTTTTTCAGAGGTGTACTGGATCAGATCTTGTATTCATGTGTATCTAAAATACCTAGATGATTTTAATATTTCTCCAATAGAACAGACTTGCAAGGAAATGCAATCATGATGTATTAACTGTACAGAAAGAAGCTGATGCATCTAAGGAAATATTAATATTTTTCATGTCAGCCCGTCTAATATAGGACTAATCCGTGATATATAGTAGCTAGAGTGAAAATGAGAGTCCATAACATTTTTTTTTTTTTCTCCACTTCATATGGAGCCGAGTTTATAGTTGTAGGAGGTATCAGGATTTCATCGTCCAGATCTCAGTTGCACAAAAGTGCATCCAGACATCATGTTTTTAGATATCTCCATCAGGCAGCATAGATGATTACTGTTGTCACCGTGATATTTTCTTATTGTGCAGCTGCAAGACCTATGTGTTATGATTCACAAATTGTAAGCTCCACACTGCATGTCAGTTATCTGTGGGGGCTAGCTGAAAGTCTTGTGTTTCGATTGACGAACCAACTAAGCCCTTCACCAAGCCAAATGGTGCTTTCGTCGTGGTGTCCATGTGTTCATATATCGTGGAGCTGAAATGGAAGCTTCAATCTTGTGAAGAATAAAATATGGCTTTGGCATGAAATGATGAAAATGCAGATATATATAGGCAACCTATTGTTCTCAGATTGCACACAGTCCATGTTGCGTGGGCTCTAGGTTTTCTACCAATCGAATGGATGTGCCCACTTTCATTGGAGTGCATTAATGACTATTTTTCATAATTTTATTTGAACAAGAACAATTCACAGAAGATACTATCATTGTCGGTTCAAGGCTTCAACCGTAGTGATAGTACAACTGGCAGTGACAATCCTTGTACGTGTTCCTTTGTTTATTACAAACATATTTGTAAATGTTAGATGAAACGATATTTGTGATAGTGTATGAGGAAATGAAATACAATCATGATATATTAACTGTCCAATAGGACAGCTACAAGCTCGCTGGGCTAGTTTTTTTTTTTTTTTTTGTCAAATTTTATTTTCTAATGTGGGTGTTCAACCGCCTGTACGTGTAAACTAATCTATTGTTACATAGGCGTTTGAACACAAGGTCCTCATGCTCACATGCATAAACCCATGCAGAAAGCATGTTTAAATGTTGTTTAACACAAGCTTATTGGCAAAGAATGCCCTCTCGTCTGCGTCTGCAAACACGTTTTGCCCATCTGTATAAATCCATACTGTTGTAGTGTGGATCGACGGCACTAGAGAGGCAGCAGATGGGAGGAAAGGCTTACGACTTGCTGCTGTAGCATGATTACCATTCCTGATGGGTTGTCAAGGGAGTGGACGCAGTGGGGCTTAATTATAAGTTGTTGGGGGAGCAGGTCACAGATCACTGTTTCTCACCAGCCGCATGTTGTTTTGCGTCTTATAATATAGATACAAATAATTTTACGTCTCCTGCAATCATTGTACCCGGGACAAATATGTTCACACGAAAAAAGAGAACTGAATACAATATATCTACCACACATAGGGCTCAATTCCCTTGGGGATTGGAGGATTGAGGGGTAATTTAGTTCAATTTCCCCTCAGTACCCTCTAATTCGAAGGGGAATGGTTGAATCCAAACTAGCCCTAATTGTAGTGAGCATGTTTCTATTTGCCTTCTACTGATGGTTTTCATTACCGGAGACTTTCAAATTCGGATTGGTTGAAAATACAAGAACGGGTTGAAAAACGCCTTAGTAGTTGGAAAGGTAAAAACCTGTCCACTGGAGGCCGCCTAACCTTGATCAATTTAGTCCTTAGCAGCTTACCATTGTACATGATGTCCTTTTTTGAAATTCCAAAAGGAATTCGCAAAAAGTTGGACTACTTTCGATCTCGCTTCTTCTGGCAGAGCGACGAACAAAAAAGGAAATACCGACTCGCTAAATGGGATATCCTGTGCCAACCCAAAGAACAGGGGGGTTTAGGGATACAAAATTTAGAATTGAAAAATATTGCCTTGCTTAGTAAATGGTTATATAAGCCTGTTAACAACAGGCGGTACATGGCAACAAATCCTTCGCAATAAATATCTAGGGACTAAGCCACTAGTGCAAGTCCGGTGGAGAAGTGGGGATTCCCATTTTTGGGCAAGCCTGATGAAAGTTAAAAGGGATTTCCTTAGATTCGAACGTTTATCATAAAAAATGGGTCACAAATAAGATTTTGGGAGGATACTTGGCTAGGCAATAGGCCATTGAGGCAACAATATCCTCAATTATACAATATTGTACGGAAAAAACAGGATACGGTAGCTGAGGTGCTTGCATCACCTACACCTAATCTATCCTGGCAAAGAGATTTAATCAGCAACAACCTAGTGATGTGGAATAATTTGGCCCATCGCCTTACTCAAATCAATCTTCTTCAGGAGAATGATGAGTTTAAATGGGGACTTGACCACAAGGGTATATTCTCGGTTAAATCACACTATCGGGGACTGATCAACCAAAATATCCTCAATTTAAACAAGCGGTTATGGAAATTAAAAATACCTCTCAAAATAAAAAATTTTCTTTGGTATCTCAGGAGAGGAGTGGTCCTCACTAAGGATAATCTAGCAAAACGGAACGGCAAGGATCTAAACAAAGTCTTTGTTTACGCCACGAAATTGAGTCGATACAGCATTTGTTCCTTGAATGTCGTTTCACGAGGATGGTTTGGACAACAGTCCATGCCGCATGGGGACTTAAAAAGCCAAGTAGTATAGATAATATGTTTGGGGGATGGCTAAACGGAATACCAAAAGAATTCAAATCACTTGTCCTTGTTGGCGGGGCGGCCTTGTGTTGGTCTGTCTGGCTCTCAGAGAAATTCAGTTGTTTTTCAAAACAAACGATCTTCTTTTTGCAGGTACTCTACTCGATTACACATTGGCTACGTTCATGGGCTATCCTTCAACGGCCTACTTCCCAGGAGGTGCTTGTGGAGGCATCTCGGTTCCCTGGAGCCGGGTGGGCAAGGAATTTTTACCCAGGCACATGGGTGGCGGTCTAGTCTTAGGATTGACAGGTCATTAGAGTGCGTGGTTGTTTGAACAATTATAGGCTGTGTGCCCGTGGGCAGAGGCCGGGAATTTTCAAGACATTGTATCATCTCGATGTAATTGCTTGAAAGTAATAAAAAGTTCCCTTTTCCAAAAAAAAAAAAAAATGATGGTTTTCATTCATGTTCCGGCATATATTCAAATAATCATCGTCACGTCATCATTTGAATGAACATAATTTAAGTTGAACATCTTGTATCCTCCACAGCACCTCCTGATTCGAAAGAAAGGAAAGGGCAAATGAACTTTAATCTCGTCCAACTTGTTTTTTTTGTATGTTATACTACTGGTTAAATTCACTACGGGAAAATCAACGTTTGCCGAGAGTACAGTGTTTTGCCGACCACCAAAACCAGGCGCTCAGCAAATATCTAGTTGTGCCAATGGCCACCGTCGCTAAACGAAAACCCGAGAGCTTAGTCTTCGGAGCTGGAGCACCCTCGGCAATCCGGATCTTTGCTGAGCGGAAAAAGTATACGCTCTTTGCTGACGGCTCTTCCTAGGAGCTCTCGGCACTTTTTTTTTTTTTTTTTTTGCGCACCCAACTTCGGCACCATGTGTCCCCGACTTCGCAGAGAACACAACCTACACCAAGCGGTTGTTACCTGACGCTCGGCAACCATAGGCTTTGCCGAGAGCCCGAGACCCAGCTCTCGGCAAAATAATAATTATTTTTTGAGTTTGGCATCACAATTTTTCTGTAGATTAGCTTCAGTACATAGAGCTCTATGTTCAAGTTTGCAATTTTTTAGAACTTTTACTATATTTCATGATTTTTCATGTATTATTTGAATTTCTTTTCTAAACTCAAATTTGAACTACAAGTGATTCGAATAGTGGATCTAAATAACTGGAAAAATGATATACATGCTTATGAGTCTATCTTGAGGCCTCATCCATGGCTAGACACCAAAATTTCAACATCTTGTTAGCAAAACACGTCGACTCACTTTGTGGGTGAATTGTTTATAAATTCTATAATAAGCAAACAAAGTTGAAAAAAAAATCATTAAATTTGATGACTTGTTGCGGTATCACATGTGTACACTATGAAAATTTTTTGAGAAGATTTCGGTGCAAGGTTGCATCCCGGATGGCACAAAGCGGGACATCTTGATATGAGTTTCTATTATCACAAGTTCGGATGTCGGCTTGGTGAGGAGGCGCCATCAGGAGGTGGAGGACAAGCAAGAGGCAATGGCGGCCAAGTTCGAGGAACTTACTAGGTTCCTTTCCACATCAGGTGGTTTCACTTTGCCACCTAGGCTCCTTGCTCCGGTCGCTCCACAGTTGTTTTCGAACTTCGCCTGTTCAGGTACTCCTATGAGTATAATAGCAAAGAGTTTCGTTTTTTCGTTTTTATGTATCAAGTAATCATTTCAAGCACTTGCAACCTTATCTTATTTGTGTAGCCTAGATCGGCGGATTCGAATCAACCGGCTCCATGTGGTGAGCAAGTCTTCTTGTCACCGACAACTCGAGTATCAACCTTTCCCACCCTTCCAACCTCGAGAATGAACTTGTTGATAGACTTGATGATGTGATGAGACTAGTTAGACTTCTGGACTTGTATGGACAATTTGATGCAGGGACTCGACTTGATGTAGTGTAGTGATGCACTTGTGGACTTGATCTAGTGATGCTACATGTGTAATATATGTGTTATGTGATATATCGATGTGTTTTATGCGCGGATGTGTGGAATGCGATATATATATATATATATATGTGTGTTTTGTGATTGAAAGGATATAATATGTGTTATATATGTGTTTGTTTGTCAAGGTGGAAAGGAAAAACATAAAAAAAAAATTTTTATAGGCTTTGCTGAGTGGTGGTCTCGGCAAAGGCCGCTTTGCCGAGCGCATTGGCATTTGTGCTCGGCAAACCTGGGGAAAAATGACTTCCACAAATCCGTCTCCCAGATTTGCCAAGTGTGGTGAGATTGGCGCTCGGCAAAGAAGGGACCTTTGCCGAGAGTCAGCTCGTTGAGCGCAAAATAAAGAATTTCCCACATATGTATGAAATTGGATTTTACCGAGCGGCCACTGGTGCTCGGCAAAGAATTCCATAAATAAAAAAGATTTCTTTGCTGACATCTCAGGAAAGCGGTGCTCAGCAAAAAAAAAAAAGTAAAGAAAAACTTCTGTGCCGAGAGCTCATCTAGGCGGTGCTCGGCAAAGAATTTCATAAATAAAAAATATATGCTGAGTGCTCACATAGGAGGTGCTCGGCAAAGTTGGTTGTGACTGCTGTCAGTTACAACTGTCGTTAACGCTCACTTTTCTTCACCGACGACAAGACTTGGATACTCGGCAAAGCCTTTGTCGAGAGTTGGCGTCGACGGTGCTCGGCATAGGACCTCTACCTTGAAAAAATTCCCGTCGGTCCTATGCCGAACACCGTGCTCGGCAAAGCCTTCGCCCGACGGCTAAATGGGCTTTGCCGAGCACCAGCAGATCGTCCCAAGGACCTGTTTCCTGTAGTGATTGTTTCCTTTTATCAATATATTTTGTACTTGTAAATCTATAGTAGTTCTGAAAAAAAACTCGGTCGGGTGGGGGAAAGACCGTCCCACCGGCATTGTTCTTATGAAGAAACCTCGGTTTCCCCGACCGAGAAAATCGCCAAACCCCCGTCCCGCCCTGACCCTAGGAGCCTTAGCCCATGGGAACTATGATCCTCGATCCCGGAGGGACCTGAGCCGGTATCCACGGTCGCCCTCGATCCCAACGGGACCCGGGCTGGCTCTTCACTAGTGATTTGCCACACGGGACTGACGAGAGAATTTTTTTTAACCGCATCCTGAAATTCGCTGCTACGGAGAGTCGAACTCAGGACATGTGGAGTGCCGCTCGAGTGACCTAACCATCAGGCTAGGACCCTTTTGGCAATCTATAGTAGTTCTGTAAAATATTATGCTGCAAAATTTATAATATATAGCACTTAATTATAAGATCTTATTCAGTTAGCACTTATCTATCTTATTCTCCATGTAAATGGTAAGGAGTTTGTTATTCCATTATTGTGGCTTGGACATTTGTTCCGTAGTCAGAAGATAACTCGCTGAATGCACTGTGAACATGTCTCAAGCATTAGTAATCGCGGTGGCTAGGCAAAGTTTTCACATATTCATGCTGGCAGAAACATGTGGCTGGCCTTGATGAACTATATATGCAGGCTGGAGCGAGGATGCTGAATCGGCCAAGATTGTTGGCACGATATGTTTCACCTGAGAATATGCTTCGTGGTGGTGAGCTTAAATAGTCTAGCATGTAGCCCGCTAATCTACTCCCAGAAGTGGATCTTTCGTCGTATAATGCAGCAAGGAAGCATGTGAGCATTTGTTAAATAGTCCCCATCATATAATTACTAGAATGGAAAACCCTTATATAAGATCCAAACCCGACGCTGCTGCTACCATTTTTTAAATCTTAGATGTATAAGTAAGGTAGGGGCAGCTCGAAACTTGATAAGTTTTGGTCACCCAGCTGCTAGTAGTTCAAGAAATAAAAACCAAGACACTTGGTCGCAAGTCGCTACATCCATCTACACCTTGTCTGTATAAATAGCTACCTTCAATCAGTAGCTTCTCGGTTGCGACCAATGAGAATGCTAGAAGGGAGGGACGACAAAAGATTACTAACTACAACCAACAGGCCATGATAATTTCTAGGGAGTGGGATGCAGCAGGAATTCATGAGATGACAGGCTAGCTAACACCACACACAGCATGAACTCCGATCTCTGATCCATCTCTCTAACAAGTAGTCTGTCATTAGCACGTACTATGGGTTCCCTATCGGTTGGAAGCACAACAAGGTGACAGCGTTGTGCTTCTGTGGTTGTGGCCTCATAAGACCGTCCTCAAGCTGTCACACAGTATGCTGCACAGCACCATGTAGTTTGATCTGCCTATCAGATGTTGTAGACCATTGCTAAACAAGTTCAGGAAGGAAGGAACAGAGTCTATGTCTAACTTGTCACGTTACAAAGCAACCACCTGTGTTATACTTTCCGTGCATGCATTATAGCATGGCAATGGCAGATTAACAATAAAAATTCACCTATGAAAAACTTTATTTTATACTAGCAATATAATTTGTGTTAGGGATCGGAGCAATCATATAGTAAATAACATATAAAAATGTGGTAACAATAAAAATACATCTATACTAATAAACCATGTCACAAACTGATAAGTGATGGTCTAATTACATTTAACAATTGATCATAAAAAAGAACTATAAGATAAAATCAAATATTTGATGATACTTATAGGTGAATGAATACAAGAATTGAGAATTAGACACTAGGTCATGGACGACGATGTGGCAAATTTTACCTCTTCATGCTCACAACTAAAAATGAGAAAAGTATGAGAGTCTTCACTACTAAACCCTATAGGAGAACGAAATTCAAATTTCAGATCCATCACTTATGTTACAAAAATAGTTAGCATCGATGCCCATCTTGTTGGCGCACTGGCTGGCACCGTTCCCAGCGATCATTCACCATGCCCAGATGGCAAGATGTGATCGTCAATCTAGGGATGCCAGCATGTCAACATATAGTCACTGTTTGAAGGAAATATTTGAAATGAACAATGCTTTACCTTCCACCACATCTCCTCAATAAAATGAAAAAGTATGGCAAACTTAGGCTAATCTTATCCCATCTTTTTTAAATAAAATTACTACTCATCAATAGAGCACCTTTAACATATCGAACGTTTTTGTCAATCAATATATTAAGTTGCCGAATTTATAAAGGCATAGTTAATTTTAGTTTTGCAGGTGCACACTGCATGTTAGTTGCAGGAGCTCTGCAAATTTCTCTAGACTTGAAACTGGCAGGAACGTGAGGTGTGACACGTGCTAGTCAAGGGAGCCACATGTTCCACTTAGTGGCTGCTGATATTTATGGATGTTTCCAATGGCCACTGCAAAAACATGTGGGATGGAGTCGAGTTGCTTTTAATTTAAGCCGGATCAGTGTCCTGGGTCGTTCCCCCTCTATATGGAAGAAATGGAAGGCCCAACATGTTCACTAGACAACATTAGTAGTTATTTGTCTCTAGACACCATGTTGGAAATAGTGATGAAGGCCTGCCATCATCACTAGACACCATCTTGGATGTACACAGTTGAGTTATGGTCGACACCCTGTGTTGCCTGCAGAATGGTTGGTGAAGAACTAAATATAGCCACTCGATCACTCCATGCCACCTTGTCCTGCCCATAAATACCTATCTCTTCACCGTTGCAATGCCTTGTGACCAAGGAGAATGGTAACAGAGGAAGGGAGAAGCTAGAGCAAACGGACTGCCATATCACTGTGTGCTATGGAGTGGGACACTGCCATATCACTGTGTGCTATGGAGTGGGACATGGCAGGAATTTAGGGGACAAGATGGAAGAAATTGATTTGCTCAACGTGTTTTCTGTTTCCTCTCGATTGCTTGCCGGAGGCAAGGTCCACAAACACGCCTGTTGTAATAGGGAACATCGACTAACTTGTCTGTGCAACCGACCCATTCGATTGGAGCAGTGACAAATGAAGGAAGCGACAAGTTGCACTTGCATCTGATCTGTGGCGACCCTGATGCTACCAGAGATATAGTATGATCTAGGAAGGCCATAGATTTATTGGACTTTCATTGTTGCTTCACAATCATCTCGTCCTAATGATTCCTGAACATGGCAATTCTTGGATTATTGTATCTAACTGCAATGCATAGGTTCATCTGCTAATCAGATGGATCACATTTGCCTTTACTAGAAAGTATGCATACCTTGAATGTTGCGGTGCATGCTCAAATACCATCATAGTAATTGTTAGTGCAGTTTATATGATCCAGGCGACAAGACTGGCATTAACGTTTCGGAGCAACACATCGGTGGCGACCATGGGACATGGATGCGGAGGGCGGCGGGGGGAGACAGTTCGCCTTAGTGTGGGACAGAGAAGATGTGTATGTGTGTGGGAGAGAGAGAGAGAGAGAGAGAGAGAGCAGAGTAGGGGAGACAAGGAGAGATTGAGCACCGCGGCTCCAATTACACATTACACATCTATATGGTATAGCTCTAGCTGATACATGACCTTATATCACAGACTTGTATCCGTGAAATGTGTGTCATTGCTAAAAGACATCTGTGATGTGTTTCAAAAATTAGACGAGTCTCTAATTTCACATCAGTGGTGTGTTTTGTTTTTGGGTCACTAAATTCAGTGTCCCCTTTGTGTTTATTTGTCATAGTACCGATAAGGTGTTACACTGGACAATTATTAATACTTTTTGTTTCATTTTATATAGTACAGTGTGATGTTAATTACTTTAACCTAGGATTTGAAGGGCCCATACATTTTAGTAGGAACGTAAGAAGCACTGAAGGATCCTAGGATAAAATTTTAGTGCGCCAGGTTTAGATAAACAAGGAAGGCATGCAGGCTATAAAACCATAGCTATGTAGCCATTCTAATGTATCTCTTTGACCTACAACAAACTAAGAGAGAAATAAACATTAAGGGGATACATAAAGAAAATGGGTACCTATATATGTAGGCATTTGAATGTGTGGCACGAGGGGATACATAGTAACCATCTTGGAAGTCTCATTGCGTGTTGTGTTCTCCATGGTGCCTCAGATACTATATTGTATCCATTGGCACTTTATAGGAAAAGTTTTTTTTTTATGAATACTTTATAGGAATTTTTTTGATGCACCTAGACTGTAATATAAATCCAGAATGCTCATCAGATTTAACAAGCAACATCGAACAGTTAAACATGATATGGCGAGCAGACACCACATTAGAGTATAGTGTGATAATGGTACAAGCTTGGTCTTATTCAAAAAGCAGTGGCCATAAGCGGGCATCCAAGAAGCTGGTCACTTCATGTTCACAAGATTCCCTTGGTGTGAGGTCGTAACACACGAAAAAAAAACAATCATCTATGATCTAATGCACCTATGTATTTTGTCGTGTTTCCTGTGAGAATCATGCCAAAACATATTAATTAGCACTAAGTTGTTATCAAGATGATGCATGGTCCAGCCAGTACTCCCATCAATGCAGCTGTGGTTGTGGTGAATGGGTTCCCCTGCAACTTGTTGGTAGATGCGCTTCAAGGAATTCTGTCGCCAGAGGAGGAAAGAGGACAGTGAATCTCAGTGTTGATGGTTTATCGATGCTGATTTAGTAGTTTCTGAGGCCTGCAGACATGCTAGCTACGTCTTTTTGTTTGATATTTGATTTTATACTTAGTGTGATATTTCTTCAATTTTGGATTGGAAGAGTCCGGTACAATATATGTGTAGCACCATACCCGTCCTGGCTGCCATGGCGTCCTGTTCACCCTGCGACATGCCCGCCTTGCTGGTACCGGAGTGATTTTGGTCCATGGCGTGAACACAGCACGACTCAAACAGGAACGCTCCAAAACATGGATTTAGTTAAACTGAAAGGATAAACGTGCATTGTATAACTACTTACATGTTTGATGACGGAATGCGTGCATGGGATTGAGTTCAACAAGCCACTATGGGCATTGGCAATACATGTGAGCTCAAATGTTCCAGAATCAACGGCCATAGTGTAGCTTCAAGCCTATCATCATTTTTCGTATTGCTTCGCTGTAATGTAAGGAGAGGTGACGCTATGGTTTGAAGTAGAATAGTAAAGCCCGACGATTATCGAAATCTAGAACATAATTATCGTGAACATTCAGAATGATCTTTGTCGTCATATTTACAGCAGAAATTATTTTTTGAAGAGATCTCGTTTTTTTCCAACTGTGCTTTGATCAAGTGTCTGTTTGATGAGCAAAAAGAAGCTACGACTCCCTAAAAATCTAAGTAATCCAAATCCAACCAACACTGCTTATACTTATAGCGCATTTTAAACTGTGCAATCATCCTACTTATTAAAAGTCATTAGCCGGCTCCATCAGTAGCAACTTACACAAATTTTAGTTGTGCCAAACAGAGCCTAAAAACAATATATAAAAGTGCTTTAGTATGGAGCCTCTAGGGAAATTAATTTCTAGATGCCCGAGAAAAATCGGCCAGTTTCAGAGGTGGTCTGATAGTAACCACTTCTTCAGTCTCTTGTGGCTAGTAGCTTACTGAATTATTATTTTTGGTAGCCATAGAAATATATAACATTATAACTATCTGCACTGGGCAGTAGCTTGGGTTAAATAAACGCGCATCTATTGCCACACTGCCTATGAAACTGCAATCATCTACATAAGGAATTGAGAATCTGAAATACGCAAATTTTTCCCTTGTAAGTTGTAACAAATGTAAGTCGGTATGTGGCAACTTCCTACTAGGTAATCTGCATGTGTTAGTCATTAGCAGTCAGGTAGGAGCATTTTGGCATGTGAATTATTAGGAATCAAGATGGTATGCAAAGACTTTTTCTGCAATATCTTTACCGCAACACTGATACGAGTTGGGCAGGAATCTATGCGGAACACAGATGCAAGGGATACCGCCAACCCAGCTTCAGTGACAAGACCCTGCAGGCTTGCTCAGCTGTATAGGGGGGATGTGAAATTTGTAACAGAGTGGAATGTGACTATTGGCAGTGCAATTGCAGGCATTGATAGCGTGGTTGACACCACTACCATACGGTTTTTCACAAAGAGGGCACAGAGAATTACAGAGTCAATGTGGGCGCTGACCTCTAGTGCAACGTCTGTTTTAATAGGAAATTTCAAAAGTTGACAACAGTGTAAAAGCAAAGAACCCTTCCCGTTGCTCCCGGCAGCGCTGCATGACCCCTCCTAGATTTTTTCTTGACTGTGCTGCATCCCTCGTTCCTCAGCTGCTAGCATCTCCCAAACTTGGGGCTGATGCCTTCCTCAGCTGCCTCCCCTGCCCCTGTAACGAGGACGAACTAAATTACCACGGAGACAGATTGAATACAAGGTTTGAGAACTCAGCGCCCTATGAAACATACGCGTCAGACGCTGGAGGTTGGCTGGGGCGCGCCTGATGCATTTACCTCGGACGGTCCGACACCCTCGTCGAAGGCAGGGAGAGGAGAGGCGGATCGCGCGCCACATGAGGGCCTTTGCGCGTCCAACGCCTCGTTGTGGCGTCCGGATACACCCCCCCCCCCGATGTAGTCTCCTCAGGACCGCGTCTAAGGAGACACAGCACGCTGGCACCCCCGACAATGACTGACAGAGCCCCGAACTACGGGCCTATGTGGACAGCGTCCCGAGGCGGCCTCGAGACGCGTCCCGAGGCAGCGCGGTTCACTGCGAGGGAGTCTGGTTCGACCAAGTTCAAACCTGAATCGATTTCGTTTCTAGTCCGTTTTTTGGAAGTTGTTGGCGATTAGAAACGCATGTAAGGCGGTTCCTAAGGGGATAAGACCACCCCCTCTATATAATGAGAGGTTCATGGCTGATTTGATCCCATCTACATTCAATCGTCAAAAAAACCCTAAAACCCTACTTTTACTCATTTCTAACCTTAAATATGTTGTCCGGCGACGTTCTCGACGAATTTCGTTGGCATTCTAGGTAACCTTGCCGATCCCAGAAGACCCTTCATGTGAATCCTCCCGACGGATCCTTTTGGAGGTTGCTCGAAAGCTCATTTCAGGCGAGATCAAGCTCTAGATCGCCTCTACTGGTCTCTAGATCGGTTTGGGTGATCAAGTTGTGTTTCTTGCTATCCGTTACAGGTCGATCGCAACCTCGTGGGCGTCCAAGGCCATCTCGGTGTGTTGGTGTACACCCCAATTTGTGTCAACAGAAATAATAATCATCACTGCTTGTTGGGTGATTTGGAACACAAGAAACAACCATCCTTAGATGGTAGAGGCCGGAACTTTTGTTCCATTATCAAAAAAAAAAAAAAACAATGGACAAAGAAATATTATGTGGAAAAAGACAGTTCAAAGAAGTTTCCTCAAAAAAAAAAAAAAAAAAGACTGTTCAAAGAAGAACTTGGGACAGTGTGCCCCAAAAAGCCGTGCCTTCTTGAAGTGCTTTACTTAGTGTTTGGAGAGATAACTACCTGTAATATATTTCCCTCCTCTTTGTTTTTGGGCCTACTAGTAGCCTTGTATCTAACCATTTTGTTTAGCTCCTTTGTACATATCTATTCTTTCATTTAATGGAAAAGCAAAAAACAGAGGTAGGGCTGGGTTACCCTGCTAATCTATTTCTCTCTAGCCAGTAGCCATCAACTCCATCAAGAAGCTGAGGCCCCAGTACTCCTCATCGGATATAAATGTCACAGCTGCTGACCAAATTGTTACAATCCTCTCTTTGAAGCGATAGCAGCTGCATATATGTGCGTCCATTGGCTGTAATACCCTCAAACTCCACTACAAACATTGGATATATCAAAAGGCCTCAGAGAGGCACCCACACAACCGGTGTTGACACACGTTGCTAGACATGGGTGGCACCAGGATTAGAAATTACACCTTGTTGTGGTCCTTGACCAACATCACAGGAAACCCAAGTGCTTGGAGCTTGCCCATTGGTATTATCTCCTCAAACTGTCATCTTGATCGATGATTCAATTGTAGACATTCTGATGGCGAAAGGACTGAGTTTTTGTTTGGAGCTTCATTAATTACGGAATGTTGAGCACATTTGTTTGTATGCACTGCATAAGGCTCGTAACTACATGAGGGTGAACGTTCTGCGCTAGTTGTAGTATAGAGTTGGTTGCCCAAGAAGCAACATCCTCTGATGTACAACATACATATTCATTGATATCAATACACAGTAGTGTTGGCTCCAATTCTTCCTCTCTACACAGGAAGTCCAAACTTTACATTCTGGACTTCAAATTATTCCAAATCTGATTTAGACCCTGCATACGTTTGACTACTGATCCATTGGCTAACCGCACACAACATGATTAACCTCGCCTAGAATGTTTTTCCTACAAGTGTCAAGAACTCAACCAATAGTGTGAGGAATGCAACCTGATATTGCAAATAGAAAAGTATATCAATATTTTGGTATGAAGTTCATGTCTTCAAAAGTAAGGTCCGATCGATATTGTCAAAGAAGAACAACAGGGGAGTGATTGACAGATGTCGAACTCGGCATTACAAAAAGTGCTGTTAAGTATGTGTCACAAAATTATTACTCAACAAAACTCCAAACCCTAATGAATGTGGTGGCAATTGATGATTATAATGTCTTGGGCAAGCATACCCCCCACTGCACGGTGCCTCGGTTCTAAGAGGATACATGGCCTAACAGAAAAAAAAAAATACTGCGTGCAAAGTCTTGAACTCACATCCGACATCGTTTCCACGCATACTGGTTACACATCATTCCAAGTCAGTCATCGCGGAACAACACAGATGAACATAGAGAGACTCTATCGTCGCCAAAGATAACAGATTGCAATCCTGACCGGCCATGGTTTGCCCTTGTGTTCTAGGGGCTATTCTTCAATTGCGGATGCTTCTCATACCTGGTAACATATGCTTGATGCCTGGCCACCTACTTATCTGCCAAATTGGAGGAGTATCATGACTATATATGAGCAAATATGCACATGGTTTGACAGCGGTTTCATAGAAGGGATTGGAAATTTGCAACTGAACTATTTAAAGCATTAACCAATCGACAACCACTATGGTGAGTCTCTTTATTTACAATCCTGATAAACACAGTTAATTAATTAGAGTGCGTCTACAATTCCCTACTACTACTACTACAAATTTTGTCTCTTGCATTTTATAGGGCAAAGTAGAACTCAGAGAAATTTAAAAAAATCATAGAATACTAGTAGAATTTTCACAGCAGCAGATCTGTTCTGGTTTCTGAGCTGGCACGAGCACCATGGGAGAGACAGCTGGCACGGTGTAAAGATTGTCAATGTCGGCTTTGGAAAAAAAAAAAAGCTGGCATGTATGAGGTTTGGTATGCCCAGTTTGCTTGGCCCTTGATGATTGCAGCTGCTGGGAAATTCGATGGCGATTTTATGAAGAGAGAAAAAAATGAGAAATACAATACCATAATGACCTTTGTGGATATTTTATCATCCTTTTCAACCTGAAGTTTTTTCAACTAGCACATTGCGCATTTCTTTCAAATCCCATTCGCAGTGGTAACTACAAAATCTAGCTTCATCAACCCCCGACCAACCTAATATATACTATCGTTTTCAAAGAAGTACTGTCCAACAGTGTGGAATGGTTTGAACTATCCACCACAACAAAACTTATCGCATGCTTGAGGCGGATGAACCACTTGCAGGTTTCTTGCCTTCTCTATCCAAGGAGACCCAAAAGCACCAAGCTCTCCTTGAGGTCCGCACCGAGAGATGTGTCCATGCTTCTTGATCCAGCGTGTGCAACCTTCCCACGTAACACCATATAGACTCCCTTGCACCTAGGCACACAGTTCACACCAGTGTGAGCTTAGGAGTGCCTTCTATAGGCTATTAAAGTAATAAGCTAATCCTGATATGCTTATCATACCTAATGCTAGATGGTGGCCACCTACAGACCACCCACATATATATATACACCAAGGGTCTGGTGTACTTTCGCAGGAGGAAGTGCAAATAAAGCATTTACACCATCGTCTATTGACAAACAAATTTTGTCTCTTCCATTCTACAAAGCCTAATAGGGGGGTAGGGTTTGCGTACATGTGTTCATAGGGGTGAGTGTGCGTGCGTGTTGAGTGTCTGTGTTGTACTGTGTAATCTCAAAAAAAAAAGGTGCTGTGCTTCCTACAAAACGGCTCTCTTTATCTCAGCACCAATGTGTGCAAGGACATAGCACGCTATCGTTGATAAAAAACATCTATACAGAATGATGAGAATGAGTTCTAGATTTTTTTGTGGTTTGATATGAATCGTACGTGGCAGTGTGAAGATTATTATTTCCTTGTTTCGGTAAGAATCTATACAGATCAAATGAATTAGTGAAAATGTGCACAAAATAGACTCTATTAGCAAAAGGAGTACACGATTGTATTTGTATAAAGTGGTGGTACATCTATTTCCCATTTTTGAAACTCTGTTAAATGCAATTGAGTGATGATGGAGACATATATGGTGTTTTTCTCTCATTTGCGGGCATGTGTAGATTACTGAATTGACAGCGAGAACGTAAAATTGGAAAATTATCCTTTAATACAGATTTATTTATGGTTGCAGTGTCCTGTATTCCTGTAACTATGGATGTTAGACCATGTGATGTGCACAAGCATATATCGAACAATTCGCTCACCTTCACTTTATATCCATTTGTCAAATCCTTATAGCTTCTTATCAGGGTCACTAAAGATCCAACAGATTTTTACCATTTCTTGAAGGACTTTTTCCTGGTAGATAAATGGATTGATGAAATATTAATGGAAAAAAGCAAAAAGAAGGCCGGACATCCAATAAAATGGCCATCGCTTGAAATCTCGCACCTTTATATGCAATTTATAATGGCGAGCTATAGACAAGGACACTAGTATAAAGCTACACGGATGTGAAGAGGGCAAATGAGGTAGCCTGCACAGTTCTTGTCGTTTGTGTGGTTTAAGAAACTGTGTTCAACTCCTTATAAATAAACGAGAGCTGGGACATGTTACACACATTTTTCTGTTAATTGTTCAGCAAGTGTGGTGTTGAAACTTGCGTTTACCAATAAGGGCTATGGAGCATTTTGGAATGCGGGGCATCAAGGAACAAGCTGAAAAGCCAACAAGGCTATGGTGTTGCTTAGTCATTAGTATCGGTATTAAGACACTTTTGCCATGGGATAGTCAGATGACCATGAGCAACTACACGATATATACCATCCCGAGCATGAATGCTGTGACCCCAGAGGATTCAAAGCATTCTCGTGTTGCAAAGTGGCAGTGTTCCATGTTTACCAATTACGTCTAAATATAAGGCTATAGTACAGAATCTTGACTTACATGCGTGGCTGAGATGACCACAACATGTACATGCTCGAGTCGTGCAATCCCGAAACTATGGGATGATGTGCTGTAGAAAATGTGGTCTGTGCATGTTACCCGTGCGCTAGACACACTCGCTTCCTGGCTATCTGGGCAGAGCCAACACAAAAGAAGAACTATGCTTAGGAGTACTTGATAGATCCAACCACCCTTGGCGGCTCTGCTCCTTCCTTGATCCACCAAGAGTATGCAGTGTGCTATCTTTGGGAACCATAGAGTTTTGTAATTACCTTGTCAATATGTTAGAAGAATCATGTCAAATTTAGGTGGTGTTTGGCATGGCTCTCGGGCCAAACGCTACAAAAAAATGGAGCAGCACAACGCACACACTTGATTATTAAACTTGGTTGTCATTGAACAACATGAGAAGTTACGGCTACAAACGAAACATCTTGATGCTAACAGCTTGTTGCACCACACACGCACTGACCTGTTTCATGATCCCTGCTGATGCGAAGCACGGGTCGCGATGAAGGCACCTAGCTAGCCACGCACATCTGCAGGAATGATTCCTATGGCAGGTGCACTGACATTTTTATGACCGCCAATTTTCGAGACATTGCAATAGGAAGGTATTGTACTGCCAAGCAAATTATTCATTGGCGTAGCTGGAACTCCTAATGCATCTCATTCCCATGACAAACGTCGCCAATTATATGCATGCAATTTCTGAACCGCATATTATCTCTAAGTGTCATATATTGGTATTTGTAATAGATGAAGCCTTATTAGTGTGGAAGCAGGATGAACAAAGCCTACATAGGCACTCCGGGACTCACACAAGTGTTCAATGCCAGGTTTAAAACTGGCAGTAGGCAAACTGCCGGACTCACATATATATGAAGATTATATTGAAGAGCATTATGGGTATATCTCTTTTGTAGGGCACTTGTTGAACCATTTATTTACTTACAGAAAAGAGACATGGCCCAAATATATAGTTTGTATCAATAGAGAGAGCCCACTGATAGAGGAGTACATGCAAGGCAGAAGTATCCAAGCCTCGTTTCAACATTTCATCAAAATTGGGAGCAGAGGTACAATTTGGTGTGAGGCCGGATACATAATTAATAAGAATGTAAGTTTAGATATATATGCAGCACAATGATCTACTTGGAATTCGAGACACCGGAAATTTAAAACAGACCTGAAGAGAGAATACATCAGATGGCGAGAACGCAGTGACAACCGAAGACGCTTCTTTGTTACACTTGCCATTTTCCTCCGATGGCACCCGCTGTGTCACTACAGAGGTAGCTTGGCCGTAGTGCTGTGCGAGACTGGGTCGCCACCACCAAAGCCCGGTGGGCATGTATACTATATGGTGCTTCCTCATCCTTTGGACAGCTTGGCGCCAAACCAAGCATATAAGGCCAGTCTCAATGGGAGGTTTCATCTTCCAGCTTCATAGGATAATTTTAGCATTTACTACCTATGTTGTGTTGTGATCAAATATGGTATGTGTTGGCACCCAAAAATGTCTTGGCATGATTTTGATGGCATAGACATGACAAAGAGACCATAGACATAATTGGAGTACAACAAGGAGGACAAAGATCAAGAAAAACTCGACGAAGGAGGCTGATTCGCGGAGCTAAGAAGCATCGGACGGGCACGAGCACCGGGCGTTGGCGACGTGCGGGTGCCTGACCGCCCAGCGGTGGCCTCGTGGGGCAGTCCTCTCTGCACTGCGACCGGCGTGTGATGCCCATGAGTCGGGCGTCCGTGCTGTTCGCAGGCTTGTGTAAAGAGTTCATGTCCTAACCGATTTGATTTTTGATCAGTTTTTGGAAGGTCCCGATGCTTGGAAACGCGTCTAAGGAAGTTCCTAAGGGGATAAGATCATCCCCTCTATATCATAAGAGGTTATGACTGATTTGATCCCATCTATATCCAATCGATCAAACACACCTACCAAACCCTAATTTTCTCTCCTCAACCCCTCTACCATGTTGTCCGGCGGCCTTTTCCGCGAATTTCATCGGTGTTCTAGGTGGCCTTGCCGATCCTAGGGCACTCCTCGCGTGCGTTCTCCCGACGGGTCTTCCCCGGAGGGCGTTCTGAGGCTTCTCTTGTCGAAACCAAGCTTTACATCGGCTATAGCGATCTCTTGATTGTTCTTGTCGATCACGCTGCAGTTCTCGCTGCTTGTAGGTTGTTTGCAACCTCCGTGGGCGTTTAAGACCCTCAAGTATGTTGGCGTGGAACCCTAATTCGCGTCAACAGTATGCAAATTGTGTAGCCTTTTAATTTGCATAATGTATACAACCGCATGCACATGCACACATCTAACACCACTTTTTTTCTCGATCAGGCCATTCACCTATATTTTATTAAGAGGAAAAACACAAATACAAATAGGTCCACAGACTCGAAGTTGAGTAGACATTGAACCAAGCCAACACACAACCTAGCTATTGGATCATCTAACACCACTAGCATTCAGTTAATCGAATGAAGCATCCATCGTTTACCTAGGCAAATCCATCGATCGTCATCAGCAGTTCGGCACTGATGTACACCAAAAGTCTAGAACTAGCAACACAGCCAGGCGTCGGGGCAAGTTGCTTCTTGCATCTTGTCCTCCACCATACCCGTGACCTGCGACGACCATGAGTACGCCGCCATTGAATGACATGAGAACCAGCTTGAGCAGGTATAAGCCCTGCCTCGCTTTGCGTGTGCACCTGCGTAGCGCACCTTAGTTGAGGAAATCTGGTGGTGCTGGAGATTCGTGAAGAGGAAGACAGGAGGATGAAAAAGAGGAACAAGAGTGTGCATACGAATATAGGAACATGAAGAAGAATGTCGCGGGCAGGAAGAAGATTCATGGATGGGACTACACAGATTGGGGTGGCAGTGCACACAGGATCCACTCCAATCAAATTCCCCCATCCCCTCAATACAGTGTTGCACGGTTTCCAGCGTTTAGGAAACGGTGCCCAAACGTTTCATCCCTATGAAACTTTCTCCTTCTCCCTCCTCCCCGTTTCATGAAAAAACATTCATTTCGGGAACAAGAGTGTCCTATACCCTAGCATCATTATGGGAGTATACGTCGATGGTGGTTTCTGGCACATTTAATATCGTTGGAGGCAGGTTCTGTTTTCATTTCGGGAACGAGGGTGTCACTAACTTGTTACTCATTTCCTGCCCAACACAGACAATAAGCTCGGCTTGTATTGCAAGCTGCTCCTCATTACATAGGATGAGCCCCTATAGCCCAACAGGCCAAGACCGACCAAAAATGATTCAAAAGAACTCCGCATGGTCTGCTTCACACGCCCACAAAAGGCACTTGTTGTCACATCTCCATCCGCTAGGGCAGATAAAGTTGTTTTATTTTGAATTGTGAGCAATCATAGATGATTGGTCATAGAAGAAATCAAAGTAGCTTTATATGTGCCGCACAATGAACCACTTGGAATTATCCTGTAGGCACCGGAAATTCAAATAGAGCCAAATTGGAGAAACACAATTATTATAAGTATCATCATGAATTGTATGATTTGGTCCTAGTACAAATGAATCTTCATAGTTAAAGCATACTTATGGCTCACACACAACGTGCAGGTCTGTCAGATGACATGCAAAACGCACACATACTAAACTTCTCTGCCATTATGGAATGTGCACAACTAGCCACAAACGAAGTTCCTACACACACATATCCATCTAGAGAAACTAACCAAGCCAGCTAACGGCAATAGCAACAAAGCTTCATGGGGTCAAAGACTGGGAACGACACAAATTGTCGGTCTCTATGGCGTCATTGGGCTCCACAGGTAACCATATTGACCCGCTCCAGTCTAGTGGGCTTGCTGCGCGAGTAATCCGGTCGGGTTAGTGGGTTGCCCACGGAAGGTTATGTCCCTACACAGTGCCGACGCTTGGCGCTGGAATGTTTTGTCTTTGTCAGATCATTGGTGAAGCTAGAACTCCAGATGCTTCTCATTCCGGTTCACACAATGGCTGATATCTGATGACGACTATATGCATGCAATTTTGTTGCTGAAGATATTCTGCCTTGGAACACATTATATGTGGGTGTTTTATAGTGGTCAATGCAATAGATGAGCTCGGTACAGAGTCTATCTGTATGTGTAAAGTGGAAGCTGCATGAACGTACATAGCCTATATATACTTGCTTTCTTAAAAACCATAGAGTTTTTCGACTACCCTGTCAATATAAAAATGTTAAAAGAAAGATGTCAAATTCAGTAGCTGGCAGAACTGTTTCCTTCAAGTACGTGGTTTGACCAGAAACTGGGATCTGGATTACATATAAATAAAAGGAACTAAGACGCCTATGCACATTTCGTCATGTTTAGGTCAGAACCTTCAGATCTACTCAATTTGTGAATACAAGTTTGGTACATCTGTTTATCATCGTGAATGCTGAGTATCTGGGGAAAGTGAAGCACCATGGAGAAACATGAAAAGAAATTCTCATTTATCAATACAAAAAGGTTGGTGGGTTTTGTTTTCCCTCTCTGAGTCCTCAAAAATGTTGCCGCGCCAGGATATGTGCATCCCGAAGACGGCTGCATCCATGCGTGGCTGCTGTGGCCAAGCGACGCCACCACGACCACACACTCGATCTCTATTTGTAACTCCTTATAGCACACACACAGCTTAAGCATCTGCGTGACCACACATAGCCAAACTTATTACAGAAACTAAGAATAATAAAAAAAAACTTTAGTACATGAAGACATATGTACTAAAGATCTGCTACATCAAAATATAATTGAGTTTACTACTCAAGACAGTGCCAGAGATATCGATGTCGCTTCATGGCGGTCATTGAATCAGCCACCATGTCTTGGACAACGTGCACCAAAAAGAACTTAAGGAAACTCATTTGATGTTGACAACCCCACTACAGCTGGCAAATCGGCCCACGCTTGAAATCGTGTGCCCACACCAATGCTCCTCCACCTTGATGTTGTGCGTTGCTCGGAGGGCGCTGCCTCCTCCGTAGATTTGGAGGAGTAGCACGCCGACGTGGACAGGGAGTCGGCGCCGCACGTACAACGGGGCTCCATGCCAACCATCTCCATAGGCGCTATCCTTTATCGAATGGAGGATGCGCACCGCCGCTCCAGCCATGGGAAAGCCGGATCCGGAGGGTGTTGGCGGTGGATGTGTTGAGCTCAGCGATGTGGAATTGCTCGCCATCCACATCGATGCTGAAGACGTATGAAAGCGTTAGAAATCTAAGGCAACTTGCCCTGGTGAAACCATCTCAATTTGTGAATACAAGTTTGGTACATCTGTTTATCATCGTGAATGCTGATGACTATCTGGGAATGTGAAGCATCATGGAGAAACATGGAAAGAAATTCTCATTTATCAATACAAAAAGGTTGGTGGGTTTTTTTCCCCACTCTGAGTCCTCAAAAATGTTGCTGCGCCAGGACACATGCAGCCAAGATGGCTGAAGGCATGCGTGGCCGCTGTGGCTAAGCACCGCCACCACGACCACACACTTGATCTCTATTTGTAACTCCTTAACACACACATTGTAGAACTCTTTAGATGGGAATATACAATAACTATTTTTAAAGACTATCTACTTTTAAAGTGAAAACCTTTAGTCCTCACGCTACGGTAGTAAGATAATGGTTATTGCCAACCAAAAAGAAGAACATGTACAGGCGCCATAAATAAACATCAACGAAATGAAACAACTGCTTTGTGGCGACATATATTGGAGCTGACCCTGTGCATATGAGACGACACCTAGTCTAGGAAAGAAAGGCTTCTTATGAATTGCCTTGTGCAGTAATGTAACATACAAGATAGGCATTGTTAACCCTCAAGGTAATTGGTGTCTGTAATAGAGACAGTGCCATATATGACACTATACTAGCAAGTTAGGAATTAGAGACATCAGGAGTTGTCAGCACACAGTCTTTCTAGCAACCTCACTCTCGATGTCTGTGGGTCACCCGGCCACCATTCAGTTGAAATTCCCCTGGTTGGCGTTCGTCCTGTAGATGTTACAAGCAGCATGGTGCAGGATTGAGGATGGACGGAATCCAGAGGACAACCTAGCATGGAGGTATTCTCTGGCAGAAAATTCAATTAGTGTGTCGATGAAGATCCATGCCTGAAGATGGGATTCTTCTCGACGCCAAGTTGCTCCTCACCTGGACAATAGTCAGCAGCAACAACATACTGGCTCGGACTAGCTCTCGTCAATGACTAAGTGTGATATGAAATGATGATATGGCTTGGCGGCCCAAACATTACGACATTTTTGGGTCATTGACGACTGGTGACCTTGCATAACCCACGATCCTACACAGCTGCCACGCCTGCTCACTCTGCGTTGTGTGCTTGCCTAGCTAGCGCGGGAGCGTTCCATGCATGACGTGGCTTCACCGTAGAGGAAGCATGGCTCAGGGGCGCAGATCGATGTCCCATATACACACTGAGCAGCTAGAGACTAGCTATAGTCAGTGATGGTGGCGTGGCGCTCAAGCATGGAGCACCCCTTACAAGTTGCAAGCGCACGCACGAGTGGCTTTCAGCAGGGCAGGCCTTTCTTCCGGTTCCGGTGCCCGCGCTTGCACACGAATGACGGATTGGCCCATTCAGCGGCAGCAGAACTTGAAAAGAGAGTGGCGCCTCTAGCAGCACTCGCGGGGAGCGAGCGCCATCTTCAGGGGCGTGGCGATGAATATGGTAACGTGCTCGATCGGCAAGGGCTGCGGTTTACTGAGACCATGATCATCTGTAGTTCCCTAATTCCTGTACTCATGTTGTGTTGGGCATGTGGAACATCTGGAAACAAGTTACAAACAAAAAATTGAAGGTCCTGCATCTGGGTGACAATGACAAGCTATAGTCAGTGATGGCGCACCTTGGGATGGGATAATAAGGTACAACTTCAAGGCAGCACAGCGAATCAGCAACTGAATTAGTCAAGCACGCATGCCATCATTTGTCGTCCAATGCCCCACAACCAGATATAGTTACAATTTTATTTTCTACATATATACCATACATATATATACTAATGTGTCGTTTGTATCCCTAATGGGTTCTAGAATCTGAATTATCTATATATAAATTGTTGGCTTTATGAGAATGAGAGAACTTTAATTTGGATCAATATTTGATCCTAAGCTTGTAGTGGCCACAGAGAATTTGGACGCGGGTCAGCCGTAGATCGCCAATACCTCCATGTCCGCATGATTTGATTGGTCCCAAGATGTCCAGCCAATTTTGGGCATGAAAAATAGGGCGCTCTCTGTTGGAGGAGCATTTCTGTTGGACACCCAATACATTTCTAAAAGCACCATATACGGGATTTTTGTGCTCTGTTCTCTAAACTCTTATAGTTTCTCTAAGGATATATCACACAACAAGCATAGAGAAATTAACTAACTACCCCCCACAATTATA
This sequence comes from Hyparrhenia diplandra, assembly GCA_015847255.1. NCBI lineage: Eukaryota > Viridiplantae > Streptophyta > Magnoliopsida > Poales > Poaceae > Hyparrhenia > Hyparrhenia diplandra. The sequence goes on along the minus strand of JADLZK010010527.1, from coordinate 268,024 downwards.
TATTGCCAATGCTTAACAATATTAATCTTTCTGGGGCTGGCCATTCTTTCTACAACTATTTATTGGTACATGGATTGATGAAAATAGTACAACAGAAATAACCGGGTTGGCAATATGATCAGGTATATCCACGTCCAGCCGTCCTATAAAAAGAGCCCTATTGATCTCATCATGTTTCCGCATGCAAATATGGCACATATTTTTATTATAGTCAAGTGGACAGAATGGATACAAATGAGGTAGACTGCAGAAGCTCTTGTCTGTTCCATGGTGAGAATTGTTACATCCATATATCTGTTAGGACTAAGTAGCATGGGAATGTGAAACATCATGGAACAAGATGAAAGGAACAGCAGGACATGGCGCTGCTGCATCAGTAGGACCTGTAGTGCATAGTGAACAGCAGGCATGGCTTCTCTCCATGCGACTGCAGCCTGAATAAGCATCTCTGCCAATCGCCGTTGCCTAATTTAGCACCTTCGCCCCGCGCCAACGATTCAGTACCTCAATCCAGCTGCACCACCATCCCCCTGCACTCGTCATGGGACAGCAGCGGATGCCCTTGCCACTCAGCCCGAGTCGTTTTGGATAGACTTCCCAGTGTTCATCTAAAATCGGAGACCTAGGTTATCACGTACTGCACTATTGCACAGGATAGCGATGAAAGCTGCTAGCGCCATGGTTGTGGCATTGACAACTCCCTGCACTGTTGCACAGGCTATCACTCGGTACCGTGCTTGCACAGCTGTGTCCAAGTGGTGTCGGATGAAATGACTGCTCGGTGTCCTCTTCCTCCATTGTAATGAAAATAATGTATGTTTTTTGTTATCAAACAATGATTGCTAGCATCACTGAACTGTTCTGAAAAATATGTGTTTTTTTACAGATGAGATATTTATGTTATATATAGCACTTATGTCACAGCCCATCTGTGGAAGGTCCAAAGGGGCTGGGCGCACGCGCCTAGGGCGCCCTATGGCCGACCGCTGCCCACGCCGCGTCAACTTCTCCATCAAGCAAAATGTATTTAGGGAATGAAACAAAAAGAGAATAGAAAAAAAATTAGATTCACTTCACGTACAAGTCTCCCTCGGACTATAAATACAAGGGGCATGTACTCAGTTGAATCTTATAAGAAAATAAACAAGGTGTAAAACCCTAAGCTTTCAGCTCCCGGTCTCTCTCTCCTTGCCCACGCGAGGATGCGCTGCTGCCATCACCGCTGCCCACGCCGCTCTCGCGCTTAGCACGCACGCACCGTGCCGCCGCAGCCCCGGTGCTTCCGTTCGTCATCACCACCACCTCTACCTCGAAGTTCGCTGCCAGTTTATGTCATCGCCGCCGTAACGATCGCCGTAATCCGTCCGGGCTGTTACAACTTATGATGGCCAAACGAAGCTTATGAATTTTTTAAACGTGAATTCCTCTGGTACCTAGATTCTAAGTTAGAATGTGAATACACTAATATTAAAATTTTAGTCATGCTCCAGCAATTCATATACTTGATTTCATTTAATTCATAATGTCCTTGAAAGTAGGCAGAGAACCCAATAGTGGGTTTCTTACAAAAAAATAAAGAGCCACCTTAATATGGACAAATTTTTCAGAGCCTTGGACTACACCTGAACTTGTTTAATTGCTTCTCATAACTAAAAGAAACCTCAAAATTAATCAGGTATTCTTCTGTTTTTCAATTTTTATATCTTTGCCTTTTATTATCCTGGCAGAAAATTTGTGAGCTAGAAATTGAAAGGATTAAGGAAACGGATAAAACGAAAGAGATGTATTGAGAGTTTTGAAAATTTTAAAAGGTGGTTCAAAAGTTTTCTGCCAGGATGGTAATGTATTATTTTTTAAAAACGAGTTTTAGAACTCGGCTTTTAAGAAAGCCATAACATCCACGAGTACAAATAACTTCTGGGGTTACCAGCTACATCAAAAAGAGCACAAAACGAAAAGAAATGGCATACAAACCAACAGAGATACACTCTCACAACTACAGTTCTACAATATCAGAAAAAATCATCGTCTTGGGACAGAACGTCTGCAGCCATTTCGCGGTTACCTATCTGGTGACACACCGGACAAGCGTGCACTAGTGCGTAAACACTTTTGAGTGACGGGCAAAATATATTTTTGAGTGACGGGCAAGTGTGCCCGTCACTAAAAATAAAGGTCACGGAAAATAATTTTTACATGGCGGGCAGAGTGCCCGTCCACGGTTAACAAGCTTGCGTGGCGGGCGAGTTACATGTGCCCGCCACGGTAAAGATTTCAAAAAATAAAAAAAGAAACCCTAGATAGGCCCGCCCCGAGCCCATCCATGGGCCCGCCGAGCCCATCTAGGGTTAGGGATCCACCGAGCCCATCCAGGCGGGGATGCCGCCGCCGCCACCGCCGGAAGGGCCACCACCCCGGATCCGCGCCCCCGGGAGGCCGCCCGCGCCCGTGATCCGCCCCGCCGGGAGGCTCGTGGTGCTCCAGATTACCGCCGGGAGGGCCACCGCCCCCCGGATCCGCCGCCGGGAAGGCCATCGCCCGGATCCGCCCCGCCCGGGAGGCCCCGTGGTGCTTTTCGGATCCGCCGCCGGGAGGGCCACCGCCTCGGATCCGCCGCCGGGAGGGCCGTGGTGCTCGTGACGGCCGGGTGAGAGGCCGCCAAGGCCAGATCCGCCACACCCCGCCTCGAATCCACCGCTTTGCTCCGGGAGGTAGACGCGATGGCGTCGGTGAAGGGGAGGGGGCCGCGCGCGCCGAGCGCCCGGCTGTCGCCGGGGATCCCGGATCCGCCATGGAGGCCCCCGCGACGCCGGGAGGGGAGGAGGAGGAGGGGCGCCCAGCCGAGAGGGGAGGGGGCGCCGCCCGGGAGGGGAGGAGAGGAGGGGGCAGCAGGCGGGAGGGGAAGGAGGGGAGGGAGCGCCGGGAGTGGAGGAATCGCGGTGGTGGAGGAGTCGCGGTGGAGGAGAAGGGGAGGCCGCGGCTGCTATTGGGGGGGAGGGAGCTAGTTGGGTGAGTGAGTGAAACGAAAACCCTAACACCGCTATTTATAATGGCGAGACGACAAAGATCGGGCTCATCTGGGCCTATTGGGCCTGCTCTTGTGCGTGGCGGGCCATTTAAGATGCCCGCCACGGAAAAGATTTTTTGGCGTGGCGGGCACCCGCCACGGAAAAATTTATTTCGTGGCATGCGTGTTAAGGTGCCCGCCCGCGGAAAAAATCTTTCCCCGCCACGTAAAAAAAAAAAGCTAGGCGTGGCGGGATATTTTCCGTGACGGGGCAAAAAAGTGCCCGCCCGCGGAAAAGATTTTGCAAGTGCTCGCAAAATCATTTCGTTACTAGTGGTGGACACACATGCCACGGTTGCATGCAGGTGTGTGGTGTGGCACGGTGTTGAAGAGTACTTCTGCCCTCTACCTGGACTATGCGTCAGGCTCGGTTGCTGGTCGTTACACCTAAATTTTTTCCACCTCATACATAACATACGTAGCTATATCTGGAATTCCTGGTACATCCCATGCCTAGTAATTTTGGACTGCGTTTCTCCTGCAAATATGAACCGGATGAAACATATATACTGATCGTTGTAAGGTACAGATCGATGGATCATATGAGGCTTGAGGCAACCATCTATGTTTATATCATCACAGATGCAAGCTGAACACAACACGTCGTCTCTGCCTTACATAAGGATTTCACCAACCAACAATATGATGCTTGTGTGATGGCATATGTCGGTGTATGTATTTATGTAGGTGTATGTATTAATGCCAACCATATAGATATGTACAACAATTGACATGTCCACAAATAATTAAAGTGTCACCACTAACTAAAATACAATGTAACACAATTTAAGGGGACATTATTAAAACTTATTTTTGAAAGGTCAGTCTCTTTGATATATATATATGCCTGATGGGGCTAGGAAATATATGTTGGTTTGTTCTTGCAGCTATTACACAAACAAACGATGCACGACCGATTCATACTCCTGCAATGCTTTCTCTTCGGCAACAAACTTTTTCACATGGTCCAAGTAAGGCAGATCCAGCCTCTATAACCGGTAGGTCCATTCTTCCCTGTTAGTGCCTGCGAACGTTGCAAACACAGAAAAAATCATCCAAATGTTGAAAAAGAGAGAAGAATGAGGATTGGAGATCAAGAATCAAAACCTCTTGCGGTGCCCCCATCAACAAATCCATGGGCAAAACTTCAACGAAGAAAGTCTCGTTTTTTAGGTTTTGGTGCGCAAAACCTGGATTTGGGATCCCATCTATCATTCCCCATAAATTTTAAAACACCCATATAGATAATAGCCTTTTTTAATCTCATATGAAAAGCTTACTAGGCACTGGCTATATTTGCCGTGCTTTCGCATGTCACATCCTCTAGAGATCTCTTTATTTCTCTCCAGAAAATCAACGCTTGTGTAGTATTCATGAGTGTTCGAGCATGTGATTCTAGTGTCATATATGTAACTCTTTATCAGCACACCATGTCGCAATGTATTTACATGATTTCTCTCATATGCCTAGAAACTATTTGAAAGCTTATGATTTCAGAACCATGGAAAGTTCGTATTGCTCAATTGATATGATGTATATAAAAAAGATACATGATTTTTAAAGCCTCTATGCATTTCTTTTCTAGTTTTAGTGAAATTGAAACCTGGATAGCGTCCACACACGTTCTGCTGTCGGCAACTACCAAGCAGCCAAACCCTGAAGAGTGAGGACCATGGACACCTGGGGACGTTTTGCTGTCGGCAACTACCAAGCAAAGCAGTAGCCTGAAGATGGAGAACAGTAGACACCAGAGGACCGTGCACACCAGCACACACAATGCTTGGAATTTTTTTTTCCCACTGCTGGTGGCCGCACCACAAAAATTTGTTCTATCCAATACTATGATATATTTTGCATTAAATGGAATTACAGATACATCCCAAACCCAGTTATCAGTTAGGATTCTGGGAAGAGAATTTTTGAATGTATATATTACGCTCATACTGCATTATATGGCTTGCGTGCTACTTGTTGATGCAACAGATGAAAGGAAGTCACCTATGTTTATTTCTAAGAGTGGACACATGATAGACAAAGGTTATATGGGTGGCTCACATAAGTGTTTCACCAACCAGGCAGATAAGTAAAAAAAAGAAGTACAACAATATATTTCTCGGTGTCTACTAATTGATGTATCACTACTAACACTAGAAAAAAAAATGATGTTAGGAGGGACATTTAATCTCATTTTTAGACGTCGGCAGTGCCTTGTTATACTGTCTATAAATTTCTTGTCCATTTCACGAAATGGAATTTCATAGCCTCGTATGTAGGCATCTTCTTTTCTATGGAGATGAAAGTAGTGAAGACCTATCCCGGCTTTAATTTCAGTACCATAGATTCCAGTAAAAGCCAGTAACATTAGTTACACTCTTGGGTCATGAGCAAAGAGTAACAATACAAGAAAGCTAAGAGAGCATAAACACCAACACAAACAACACCACATATAAAAAGAACCATCACTAACATTCATAGGGGAGAAACAACAAAGCTACAAGTTCCAAAAGGAGGCAAGGTGATGATCACCAAAGATTGCGCTACTGATAGGCAGAAATCGATGAACTACCTTTGTAAGCACAGAGTTAAGACGACAGATGAACTCCATTTGTAAGGCACTGATCGAGTCCAGATGACAATGGATAGAGCACTTTGTGTAATTTCAGCTATTTTTTTTCTTTTTTTTTTTTTTGTTTCTTGAACTTTGTTGTAAGGATCTGCTCTTTTTTAATAATAAAATTCCAGTAGGGGCTCTGCCCTGCTGTTTCATCAAAAAAAAAAAAGTGATCCACTTGGAATTTTATTGTTGGCACCGGAAATTCAAAATTGAGCCAAACTGGAGAAACATGGTTATTTTAAGTACCATCTTGAATACTCTGTCTTGATAAATAAAGCAAGAAAATACTCAGGGCTCACAGGGCATGCAGGCTGTCAGATGACACTCGAAACACACACATACTGAACTCCCATGCCATTATGGAATGTGCACAACTAGCCGTAAACATAGCTCCTACACGTGCATACATCTCTTCAGAGAGACTGACCAAGCACCCAAATCATGACCAAGCATTCAGATTAGCTGCGTTTGACAAGGCGGATATTGCGAACACATGACAGAGAAACCAGAGAAGTCAGAGAGGTTCTCATGGATGAGGTTGAGCTTGGCCATCGTAATGCCGTCCATGGGATTTTTGTGGAGCTTGACGCGGCACAGCGGGTTTGTGGGTAGCCCACCTCTGCTTTCATCCGTACACAGAGGCGATGCTTGGACCATGTTTTGTCTTTGCCAGGTCACTGTGAAGCTAGAACTCCAGATGCATCTCATTCCCATTCACACAATGGCTGATATCTAAGGACCACTATATGCATGCAGTTTTCTAGCTGAAGATATTCTGCCTCGGAACACATTATATATCGGTGTTTTATACTGGTCAGTGCAATATAGATGAGCTCGGCATATAGAGTCCTTCTGTATGTAAGTGTGGAAGCTGGATCAATATAACCTATATATAGTTGCTTTCTTAAAAGCTGAGGAAACTCCTTTAAAAGAAACACATATCCTATATATAAATGCAATACATAAGCTCGACACAGAGGACACCGGCTTGCTTGGTGAAGTCACCTGCTGGAAAGGATCGTATGGACACCTGTTAGACATTTGGGTGGTGAGAGACGGCAGGCCTGGTGGCTGGTGGGTGCACTATCCACCAACAATTATTTCCCCTCTGAATTTATTTGTCATCACGTTCCACCATAACTCATCAGATATCAAATTTATTCCATACTTGACCACCTGTTGTCATGCTGGAGCTGGAACTCCTGGTGCACCCCAAGCTCATGATACGGACTTATATGCTTTGCAACAATTTCCAACTGCAAATATTATGGCACGCAAGAAATTCCTTGGATGTAAAGGATTGATGCAAATATTTATAGAAGCGGGACGGACAAATTAAAGGCGATATTGGTACACTCTGGCTCATATTTTCACCAAACCAATATTGATATGTTTATATCTGCAGTACGTCTTACACTTGAGGCACAAATCTAAACCCATTTTCGGAAAGCAACTACCATTAATATATGATGAGGTTCCTTTGCCTTGATCTCCTGATTTATCTTAACTTGTTGTCCAGCCAAAGAGAAAAGCAGAGGCATGGAACGTTTCTTGTGGCGCCACAGCAACGAATTTTGTAAGCACGCAGGGGTTAGAGAGAAGAACAGCATGCAGTAGCAGAACTAGTATTGAGTTCTAGATGGGATTAGATTATAGAACAGAGGAATATTTTGTTACAATTGATATTGAACTTGAATGATGCCTCTCCTCTCCCCAGTATCTGATAAAAATACTACTCACCACGGTAGTTGCCGGTCCAAGCTACTCCTACTCTGCGCCGTGGAGTATTTTATTTGGCATGCGTGCTCGCCGGCCTTGTGTTGGCCAATTGGCAGATTGGGCGATGTCATGGTCTTCGTGAACGGCGTCGGCTTGGCTTGCATTGGGCGTCGGCGTCGGGCTGTCATGGCTGCTGAGAAATGTATGGCACAATAGCTGGCTTTTTCGTCAGGCTCTGCTGCTGGTCATCACACCTCAAATTTGTTACATCCTCAGCTAGTACATTTCCTGGTGTAGCTAGAATTTCTGATGCATCTGACGCCCAGTCAGTTAGGACTATATGCTTCCATGCTACTGCAAATATTATGCCAATGATGCTTGTATATATGCTACCGATTGATGCAACCTATGATATATGCAAGAGTCACTTATAATTATCTGTCAGCGTAGACGCACGATGGATCAATTCCATATATAATAGGCACTTTCTGGCTCACATGACTGTATCACCAACCAACTACGCTGTTTGTTCGACAAATTAATGATAACCAATGCAAGCATTAAAACAATAGGCACGTCTATTAACTAATGTGTCATGGCCAACAGTACTAAATTATGATTTTAGATGACACTTAATTTTATTTTCAGTGGCCTGTCTCTTCACATACTGTCTCCACAAATCATCTTAATTCGCATGCCAATATAATGGCCATGGTCTACCTCTGGAAATGGATTTTCAGTAGTAGGAATATTAAAAATGGTTCTGATACAAAACTTTCACAAAGTTTTCAAATGATGTACTATATGGAAACTAATACCATTGTACGAAAATTATTGAGATGAACACTTTTACTTGGGACTGACAAAGTACTATGTGTAAATATCATCATGGGGTGTGTGATGTGCTTCTCGCACCAAATAGTATTGTGTTGTAAACAAAGAACACTTTCTATCTGAAAAGTTAGCTTAAGCAGAAATAATAGCCTTCCTTCAAAATAGAAGTTAATACCTGTGAGAGTCCTGAGGATCTAGGTCAGTAATATTGACTTAAGTGGTGCCACAATCTTGTCCACATAATTAGTTTCGGGTACACGGAAAAAATGTTTACTGTGACACTAGTACAAAAGAGTGTCGAAAGGGAAAAAACTAAGGCATTTCTTTGGAGACACACAAGGAGGCCGGGTGCACAACAGCCTGGCTGGTTAATTGTCTGGATGCATGGCACGGTTGCAATGCAAGTGTGGTGTGGCGCCGCATCATGGAACATTGTTGCCATCAGGGTCTATTGGTTTCCACACCTATATTATGCATCCTCAACTATGATGTGTCTTGTGCTGGAATGCGTGCTCCACTTTGGGTGGCGACACATAAAATTTGTTCCACACTCAACCATGAGATGCATGTTTTGCTGTAGCTGGAATTCTAGTCTTCCTTCAAATGTGAACATATTGCTTGTATGCATGCTACCAGTCAATATGTCATATTGGAGGGCTAGAGGGAGACGCCTATTTTTTATATGTTGGCAAAGATGCAGGATGGACAATTGCCATTTAGGCACTCTATGGCTCACATAAGTGTTTTACCAACCAACTTCGATGCTTCTTTGATGGTATGCACGAATGCCAACCAAACAGAAAAGTGGAACAAACGACATGTCGACTAATTAAAATCTTACCACCAACACTAGTTCAAATAAAGTTTAAGGAGAAATTCAATTTTAATTTTACAGGCTACTCTCTTGAAAAATCAAATCTAAAATCATCCTGGTAGTTAGCCTTCAAGGCTCACGTAGTTTACATATCCGTGTGCCAACAAATCCTATGGCCTCCGCAACGAGAAAGCCATAAGAGCAAGTATAATGGGCGCAGTCAGTCGGCGAAAATAGCACACCACGTCAGCTAAATCCGATGTGGAGGAGCGAGAAAAGTAGAGAGAGAAAAAAAAGCGAAGTGTCTCGCGAAGTCGCTAGCTGAAAGTCGGCGTATGCACTGTTTGTGGAGCCATCAACGTCATTCCCGTGCTCTCGTTGGTTCCCATCCCCTGTGCAAGTCGAGCAACACATTAATGAGACGTGCCCCCCCTACCGCTTAGCAGGTCAGACGAGTTGGAGTATGAGTCGCCGGCAAGCGGGCGCTTCTATTAGCTTTGCTCTAAGAGCTGCTCCTACGACTCTCCCTACGAAGCACCGCAGTGGCCGCTTCGCCGGATTCAGCTCAAGTGCTCCCTCGATGTGGTCCTCGCCCTCATGAAGCAGAACCGCTAGTGTAGCTGGAACTCTCAATGCATCTCATTCCAATGACATAAGCAAGGTTGATCGCCTGAGGACAACACGCGCAGTTCGCTACAAATTGTTTGTCTTAGGGCGTCCGCAATGGTAATAGCTAGTGCTAGCTACGTAGTCTGCTGATGTGGATGTTTGAGACAATAACAAAGACTATTTTATATTGTTGGACCCACATGCTCCTTTCACATGTTTTTGGCTAGGTGAAATAGTCTAGTTATTTGCATGTAGCTAGTGACTACTCTCTCTCTTAATTTTTCCTTGCCACGCCACATCTAGATAGCCAAGTAACTAACCATTGGGGACAGACTTATACTACAGGTGATTATTATATGTTAGTGTGGAGGGAGGATGAATGGATGATGTATTATATATATAGTCTGACATAGGTGTTTTGAAAACAAAAAATATTGATGGTTGACTGTATAAGTAGGTACTAATAATGCCAACCAAGGCAGCGCGGATCCATCATATATAGGTCCATACTTTAAACAAGAATCATGTTAGTTTTTAATGGGGAACATGAGGGGTTAAAATAAACAAAATATAGGCAGAGGCCGGGAGTGTTTCAAGACATTGTATCACTTTGATGTAATTTCTTGAAATCAATAAAAACTCCCATTTCCAAAAAAAAAAAAAAAAAAACAGAACCTGGATTTGGCTCCCGCGTCTACGGTCTATTATACCTTTTTGTGGTCCTTGACCAACACCACAGGAAATTCAAGTGCTTGGAGTTTGTCCATTGGTATTGAGTCCTCAAACTGTCATCTTGATAAATGATTCAATTGTAGACGTGCTGACGGAGATAGGACTGATTTGGTGATTGGAGCTCCATTACGGGATGTTAAGCACATATGTTTGTATACACATACGGCTCGTAACTGCATGAGGTGAGCGGCTCGTAACTGCCTAAGGGTGAGCGTGTGGTCACCACGCTCTCATGTACGCGCACGTTCTGCACTATTTGTAGCATAAACTAGGATGCCCAAGTAGCAACCGCCTCTGATGTACAACATACATATTCATCGAGATCAATACACAATATAGTGTTGGCTCTAATTCTTCCTCTACAAAGAAGTCCAAACTTTACGATCTAGACTTCAAATTAATCAAAATACGATTCGGACGCTGCGACCGGTAGACTACTGATCCATTGGCTAACCGCACACAACATAATTTACCTGGCCTAGAATGCTTTTCCTATATGTGAATCAAGAACTCAGCCAATAGTGTGAGGAATGTAACCTGATATTGCAAATAGAGAAGTATATCCATATTTTGGTATGAAGTTCAAGTCTTCAAAAGGAAGGACCAATCGATATTGTCAAAGAAGAACAACAAGGGAGGTCTGATTACAGATGTTGTTCAGTCTTCACGGAACAACACAGATTAACATAGAGAGACTCAATCGTCGCCAAAGACAACAGAGTGCAATCCTGACCGGCCATGGTTGCATGCCCATGCTTTCTAGGGGTTATTCTTCAATTGCTGATGCTTCTCATACCTACTAACATATGCTTGATACCTGGCCACCTACTTATCTCCCAAAACTGGAGTATCGTGACTATATATGAGCAAATATGCAGATGGGTTTGGCAGCGGTTTCATAGAAGGGATTGTGTCACGCTACAAACGGGGGGGGGGGGGGCTGGCACGCACCCGTGCTGGGCCTGGCCGGGCGCCGCTGCCTCGCGCCGTCGTCGTTCAATCTTTACCAAAATAATAATGGAATAAATATTTAATAAAAAAATAGATTAGGTATATTAGGAAACGAATTAAGATTTGATTTGTAAAGAGATATTCCGATCTATAAAAAAAATCTTCTAGATATTGTTTAGTGGACAAATCTTTCCTAAAACTATAAATACATGGGATCTATAATCAGTTGGATTTGATCAAAAAATAATTAAAGGGGTAACACCCGAAAGCTCCGGTCTTCAGCTCCTAACCACCGGGCTGCCGCAGCTGCAGCCCACGCCCGCCGTGCCCTACCACGTGTCTTGCAGCTCCGCTGCCGCCGCTCAAGGGTCGATCTACACCGCACAGTTGCGGATTGGGTCCGGACAGTGACAGATTGCAAGTGAACTATTTAAAGCATTAATCAATCGACAACCACTATGGTGAGTCTCTTCCTTTACAATCCTGATAAATACAGTTAATTAAGTAGAGAACGTCTACAATTCGGTACTACTACTATAAGAAATTTTTCTCTTCCATTTTATTGGGCATAGTAGCTAGTAGAATATTCATAGATTGCTAGTAGAATATTCACTACAGCAGGTCTGTTCTGGTTTCTGAGCTGTCACTAGCACCATGGGAGAGGCAGCTGGCACGGACTAAAGATTGCCAATGTCGGCTTCGGAAGAAACCTGGCATGGATGAGGTTTGGTATGCGCCAGTTTGCTTGGCCTTGGTGATTGCAGTTGGTGGGAAATTTGATAGCTGTGGATAACAAGGAGAGAACAAACATGAGAAATAAAAAAAAAATAGTGACGTTTGTGGATATTTTAGCGTCCTTTTCAACAAGAAGTATTTTCAACAAGCACGTTCCATTTCTATGAAATCCCAGTCTCAGTGGTAACTCCCGAATCTCTGGGGTAAGGAGGGCAGAAGAACTCAGTTTCTAGCTTCTGCAACCCCACTACCAACCTACTGCTCTCCTTTTCAAAGGAGTACTGACGCCAGGAGTGTGGACTGTGCAACCGTTTGAACTATCCCAACACCATCACCACAATTAAGCAAAATGTCTCGCATATGCTCGAGGCGTATGAATCACTCGCAGGATTCTTGCCTCCACAATCCAAAGAGAACCAAAAGCACCAAGGTCTCCTTGCAGTCTCCACTGAGTGATGTGCCCATGCTTCGTGATCCAGCGTCTGCAACGTTCCCACGTAAGACCAGAGAGACACACTTGCACATAAGCAGACAGTTCTCACCTGCGTAAGCTTAGGACTGCCTTCTATAGGCTATGAAGCTAATCCTAATGCTTATCATTCCTAGCTACATGCGAGAAGCACGGCCAACTACTGACCACCCACAGTTGATCGACAATCATGGCTCTTATAGCAAACATACGTTGTTGCTTGCTAGTGGTTTCTGGTTTAGCATCTTTGTTTGGCAACATATATTTATACACCAATTTAGGATCTGGAGTACTTTCATAGAAGGAAATGCAAATAAAGATTTACATCATATTGTCTATCGACAATCAAAGTGGTGGGTCTCTATACGATAAACTCCTGATGCAGTTAATTCGAGCTCCTCTATAGTTCCGTAACACTGATAATAAATTGTCTCCCTTCCACCATTCTATAAAGCGAAATATAGGATGCATCAAAGGTGCTATGTTTCCTATAAAATGGCCCTCTTGAGATCTCGCACCTTTATGCAATTCACTAGTTAAATGCCCGTGCGTTGCTACGGGTAACTAAATTATATATAAAAACATGGATCGCATGATAAGATAGCAACAATATGAAATTAAACAATGATATTAAAATGACATTTAACTCAGACAAAGTGATATTTAATCCAAACAAGTTTTGTGAAAGTAACATCCAAACAAGTTTTGTGAAAATAACACAATCAGTCATGGATTCGCGGGTTTGTGAACTCTATTTTATGGGCCATTCCATAATTCTACTAAGGTAATGTTTTATATTGGCCGAAAGATATCTTCAAAATCCATTTCTCTCGTGCGCCAATAAATCCACGAGTGTGTTTGCACGGAGCATCACATAAAATTCAGTAGGCATGCAAAACATGAAGCTCATGTCAGAGTTCCAAGTACGGCTAAAGCAAACACTCTCGAATTCATAACATTGTCCTTGAACGAGTAGATCATCGAACCTTGATGCTTCATTGTCGTAGGCAATGGCTTCCATTTTATCTCCTGTAAAACATTGTACCCAACATATTTGTGCGCATACAAAAAAATTAAACTTGGTATGTAATTAAAAATACATTGTATGTATTAGTCTATTACCTTGCCTAATGCGTTAGAACCTCCTTCCATACAATATTCTTTGTAAAAATTCCTTCAACCGCTGGGGTCACCTTATCCTTACCCTTTTTTCTTGTTGCATTTCTTTTAGTTTTTCAATGCCATTCTTTCTAGCATTTTTCTTCTCCATCTTTTTGCCCCTCCTCCTCCTCGTGCGCTTGCATCAGGCGGGAGGGCGAGGATCTTATATTCGCTCTTGACGTGGCTCTAGACATCGCAACATACATCTGACCGTGAGAGAACACCGGTGTGGGCAGGTACACACCCACGTTCGGGATAGTTTGGCCCTGTGACTTGTTGACAGTCATGGCGAAGCTCAACCTGATAGAAAACTGCTTCCTCTTAAACTCGAACGGAACATCTCATCGACGGGCATAGGGGTATTCGAGGAAGAAATACCCGCTTCCCAAAGATGCTGCCCCACCACGATTTCTCGCGTCGATTGTATTTCTTGAGAACCCCACACCAGTAGCCTTGTACCGTTGCACAGCCCATTTGTAGGGTCAATATTCCGAAGCAAGATAACATGACACCCGAGCTTGAGTTTCAAGACGTGTGGAGGCAAGCCGCTGGGTTTGAGACTTTTAAGGAACTCTACTGGATAGTAGTTATGTGGATCATCTACGGCAGAGTCAAAACTGTGATACACCATCTCGCCACCGAACATATCAATCATTTTCATATTGATCATATCCACCCAATCGTTACGTGTAGATAAAATCGCTGCGGTGGTGATGTAGTCTTTATTCGCCATGTTTGCGTTTAGGTCCGGAAAGATGATGTCGATCAATGTGCAAAGATCCTTCTCAAAGATCGCCGAGTATGGGACATAGATCTCTTCTAGAATCCGTACATCGCCATCACCGTAAACCTCTTCCGTTCCATTACCAATGCGCAATAGATAATCTATAAACCACTTTGGTCACTCGAGCCTTCATGTTGCGGACGAGCTTTAGGTGGCGCATGGATTCCCAAAGATGAGAGCTTCGTAGAGAAGCTCCAACTATTTGAGCCCTAGATCCTTTCTGCACAACAGGGAGGACCTGCCTGAAATCCCCGCCAAAGACAACTGTCTTCCCACCAAATAGAAGGTCTGACGGCTCATTGTATCTCGTAGGCTCTTGTCTAGTGCTTCCACGTTTTGCCTCCTTGCCATAGATGCCTCGTCCCATATTATGAGAGTTGCTTGCCGTAGCAACTTGGACGTACCATCCTGTTTTGTGAATATGCATCCATCGCCATCTTTAGCATTGAGAGGTAACATGAAGCGAGTGGCTTGTCCTCCCACCGCAATATGGATGCCGCGACTCGGATGTTGCTGTAGCCACGCCAATCTTTTCCTCGCTACGTAGTTTTTCGATAAGTGCCCGATACAAAAAGGTCTTTCCCGTACCGCCAGGTCCATCCACAAAGAATATCCCGCCCTTTTTGCTGTTGACAGCGGGCATTATCTCATCGTAAGCAGACATTTGCTCGATGTTGAGTGAGTCGCACAATAACTCATCTTTGGGGTCCATCTCGACTCTACTCTCCTCAAGTATCTCTCGAGGAATACGGCTGGCATTGTCATATGTGTCATCAATTTTTGAAAGAGGCAATTTATCAAACCGCTTCCCCCATAGACAGCACCATGTGATACACCTACTGAACAAACAAAAACCTATTATATAGTACAGGAATTGGGAGAACATCTAATGCATTCTATTGTTCAATCTCTTATCGAAATATTGATTTAATAGCTGATGTAGCAGAAGAATTCTTGCTCATCAGTTGCCAAAAAAGCAGCAAACCCTCATACAAACCAAGTTGTTAGAGCACAACAATAGTCAACTCATAAATATTATATCTTGGTCATGTTATCTGAAAAATGGCATCATATCAGGTTCCATGTTCCAATAGACAATGGCAGGATGGCCGTCGAGCAGGATGGCGTATGACCTCATAGAGGACAATGGACAAAGGCATGACGATCTACGTGGGTGGGATCGAGTCAGCTTTTTTTTCTGTGCAATAGTAGAGTATTGGGTGTGCTTAAATCAGAAAAGCGTAGACATGTCTTAGTGCTGTGTGCAGATATGCACAGTTAAAATTTCACTCTGTGTTTTTTGCTTTTTGATTGTTTTACCACTGACGGTACAGTGTGCTAGGAGCTCAAAATAAAACTCACTAAAGTTCCTCACAGGAGGATGAATTCATATAAGAAATCAGAGAGCGAATTTACTTAGGATGAACAATTAGTAGAGACCAGAAGACAACATTGTAAAGCTAGCTAATAGTAGTTCATATACCTGTCTACTTCGTGTTTGGGTTGACCGTCCTTTAGTTTTTGCTGCAGATGATTAACGTGCACCAAGGGTCAATAAGTCGGACGTGGATGCTGACGGTGGATCCTAGTTCCTTCAAACATAGTAGATTTTTTTTTTTACTACATGGACACACAGTGCAGCCCTGATAAGATGAGTTAGCTTTGATGAGAAAAATAAGAGAAAGATCAATGTGTACCGTTTGTAGGCATACTTCCCCTCAACCACCTACTTCACTTATCACGTGAAATTGATATCAAGAGACTAAAATTTGTTCTGTCCAAATTCCAAAGATATCACAACTAAAATTCTAGTCTATATCACTATATGTCACTTTGTATCAAGCAATGCAAGAACGGAAAGGTTTAGCGATCAGTCTGGGAGGATCAGGGCGTCAACTATTGTTACCAATAAGTGCATTGAATTGAACGATAATGCTTCTTATATGCAGTGAACAAAAACACGAGAGAGAATTAGGCAGTCTACAAAGGAGCAAGCTAGTAATCGCAAGGCAAGAGAAGAGATCAATCACCTCAGCTAGTGTTGTGATGGAATCAATGGTATGCTCATATCAGGTGCACTTGATATGGCAGAAAGTTATTTAGTATAAGTACTTGTATAAATAGACTTAATTCTACACATAAACAAATGCTTAGAATGAGATCATGCTTACTATGAAGGAATTAGCAAGCTGCTATGTAAGTCTGAAACTAAAAAAATTGAAAACAGTTTTGTTGCCCTGGCTGAAAACTCCGAATGGAGAGGAACAGCCCTGACAAGTTCAGAACCACATATACCTGGTCATCTGAAAAAACACAATCTGAAAAAACACAGGCTTGTATAGATTATTCGATGGCCTTGAGACAGGCACCTATAAATCAATATGGAGCAGACCAATCATTTTGAGCTCGAGACGATCACCTACCCAAGATGTTGAGTGCATTTCTAGTCTGGTTGATATGCAGAATGGCTAGGATGTGCAGGCACTTTTGATTTGTCTTGTTAGCTTTATTCAACGAAGGGCATAATATTTCACAACCATGTGCTGTAAAATCATGTAGGAGGCGTTTTGTAGTGAAAAAAGAAATCAAGTGTGTGGCCACTAAATAAGGAGAAATATTTAGCATGACAATCAAAATGCAACCTAAACATGTTGCACAAGCCACAAGCTCAAATGTTCAGATTTGATATTCGCTGAAATTTCATATAACTTGAACTTAGTGTGGGATTGTCGATGAATAGCATACCTTTTTTAAGCTGATTTTCGATTGTTAGCTTTTTAACCTGAACATGTTAAGGATTAAGTCTAGATGCATACATGATTCGATTGTTTGTTGCGTACATGCCACACACTACAACTTGCAATCCTATAGAGGAGAGAATTAGGTAACAAAAAATTGGATACTTATAAATTTTTAATGCATAAATTTTGAATCACAGGAGAATCAGTCCATCTGGTCGGCAAGGGACAACGGACAATGCAACAAACACTACTGCAACCATCTCAGAACTGCGTAGGTGAGTTAGAGGGGCATTTCATCGACGGCTTAACTGTATGGTCAAGGTCACCATGAGTTGAGCGGGCAGGGGTCCAGAACCTTTACCTTTGCTGCCCTCGCAGGGTGATGGTGCCTCTGCCTCCGCTGCGTCGGCGGTAGCACCAGCCAGTCCGGTGTCTTTTGGGCCTCCTCCTTCATGAGGAAGAAGGTTGCAGGAGTTTTCGCCTGACCAGTGGCGGCCCTCGGCGATATGGCCGCGTGGCCTCGAACCCCTCGATGGAGTCGGCGTCGATGCAGCCAGCGTCGTGGGTTCTCGCCTCGCTGGGATCTGCAGCACCAAGGAAGAGGGATCGGCCGGTGGGACGACGGCAGCGCCCTCCCTGATCGCCGCGAGGCGGCGCGGCGGGCGGCGACAACGACGGTTGGGGAGGCAGCGTTGCTGCGAAGGGAAGCGCCAAGGGCGCGGTGGATGCTTGAGTCGAGGGCAGGGAGAGGTTTGTTTCCTTTTTTTTTTTTTACGAGGGAGGCAAGCGAGAGGAAGGTGATTTGTTTCCGTGATTGACGAGGGGAGGTGATCGCACGGAGAGGGTGCATGGTTAGGAGCGGGATGGGGATATACAGAGGCAGGCGGACAAACCAAAAATAGTCGCATCATTAGGCAGTCTTCCTTTTCGTCCTTATGTAGTAAAAAGAAGATTTATGTAGTAAAAGATAAAAGATAATGGCAAGCTATAGACAATTAAGGACACTAGTATATAACTACACGGATGTGAAAAGAAATGAGGGCAAGTGAAGTAGCCTGCACAGTTCATGTCCTTTGTGAGGTTTAAGAAACTGTGTTCCACTCCTTATAAATAAAGGAGCTGGGACATGTGACACATTTTTTTTTTGTTCAGCAAATGTGACGTCGATACTTGCATCCATTAATAAGGGATATGGAGCATTTGGGAATGTGAGGCATCAAGGAACAAGCTGAAAAGCCAAGAAGGCTATGGTGTGCTGCTTGCTCGGCTGTATTGGTATTAAGACAATTTTGCCATGCGATAGTCAGATGACCATGAGCAGCTTGATGATGGCGGCCTGAGCATGAATACACGTGACCCCAGAGGATACAAAGCATTCTCGGCAGTATCTCCTGTTTACCTGTTCTAAATATAAGGCTATAGTACAGAATATTGACTTACATGTCTGAGATGACGGCAACATGTACATGCTCTGAGTCATGCAATCCCAAAACTATGGGTTGTTGTGCTGCAGAAACTGTGGTCTGTGCAGGTTACCCGTGTGCTAGACACACTCTCTTGCTGGCTATCTAGGCAGAGCCAACACAAAGAAGAACTATGCTTTGGAGTAATTGATGGATCCAACCCACCCTTTGTGGCTCTGCACCTTGATCCACCAAGAGTACGTAGTGTGCTGCTTTTTTTCTTTGGGAACTATAGAGTTTTTTTAATTACCTTGTCAATATAAATATGTTAAAAGAATGATGTCAAATTTATGGGGGGGCATGGCACTTGACCCAATCTCCAAGCTAGAGTGGACTGGAGCTAGCCAAACACCCCAACTTTACAAAATGTTGAAGTAGCACAACGCACACACTTAATTATTGAAATTTGTTATGATTTGACAACATGACAACTTGCGGCTACAAATGAAACATCTTGATGCTAACAACTTGTTGCACCACACACAGGACGTGTTTCATGATCCTTGATACACAGCATGACTCGAGAAGGCACCTAGCTAGCTTCACACACCTGGAGGAAATGATTCCTATGGCATGTGCACTCACATTGTAATGACCACCAATTCTCAGAAACTTTTGGCAGCATGAAGGTTTCGTACTGTTGGAGATCAGTACTTATTCGTGTAGATGGAACAGTTGCCAGCATGAAGGTTTTTTGCTGTTGGTGCTCAGTAGTACTGAGTCAGTACTTATTCGTGTAGCTGGAACTCCTAATGCGTCTCATTCCCATGACAAGTCGCCAGTGATATGCATGCAGTCTCGGAACTACATATTATCTCTAAGTGTCATTTATTGGTCGGTGTAATAGATGACTCATAGTCTATTTATGGAAGCAGTATGAACAACGCCTACACATGAACTCCCGGACTCACATAAGTGTTCAATGCCGGATTTAAAACTGGCAGTAGGCAAACTCCCGGACTCACATATATATGAAGATTATATTGCAGCTAAGGGCAATATGTATGGGCATATCTGTCTTGCAGGGCACTAGTTGAACCATTTATTTACTTACACAAGAGAGAGGTGTCAGGGCCCAAATATATAGCTTGCATTGTATGTACACAGAGAGCCCACATATAGAGGAGTACATGCAAGGTCATAGCTGTCCTGTCCAAGCCCCATTTCATCAAAATTCGGAGCTGAGGTACAATTTGGTGAGAGGCCGGATACATGATTAATAATGAAAGTGGATTTAGATATATATGCAGCACAATGAAATACTTGGAATTGGAGACACCGGAAATCTAAAACAGAGCTGAAGAGAGAAATGCATCACAAGTCCACAGCATCAGACGGCGAGAATGCAATGACAACAGGACACGCTTCTTTGTTAGACTTGCCCTTTGTCCACCCGATGGCACCTATTGACGGCCGTTATCGCATATAATTTAACCATCAAAGTCAACTAAAAATAACAGAATTTCATATCACAACATAACAAAATATTATTTATCTAATGAGTTCCGAAGTTTCGATGCTCTAGTTGTTTTGCAGGAATTCATAATTTATCATCAAAACAAAGTATTTTAATAACAAAACAAAGTATACCATTTGCGAAGGGCTCATCAAGCTAATCAAAATGGATATATTATTTGCTATGTTTGGACCCCCCTCCCCGTTATGAATGCGGGTCCCATATGTCGCAATAGTACCTTGCAGACTAGTCATATTAGGACATGTGGCAGCAGTACCCACAGCAGCAGTAGGCACGTCATCTGCACAGGAGACAGCGGCGCAGCCACCGACAAGCGGGCCAGAGGGGCCCCGCCGTGCACCCATGCGAAAGGGAACACGCGGCTCTCAGCATTCAAATGGGCAGCATGTGGTGGCCAGGGCGCGTGGGCGAACACCCTCGCTGCCGCTTGACCAGTCCCGCCCTGGACACACGGCGACTCTGGTAGGCACGCCGGAGGGGGTCGGGCGGTGCAGGGCGGCCCGGCAAGGTTGGATCGCTTGGACCAACCGCTTCACCCACCCACCCGCACCTGATTTCCTTTCCGAAACAACACACAACGCATTTAACGCCGGTTTGGCCCCGGTTCACCACCTTCTAGGACGGTCCCCACCTGGTTTTCGACGTAGCTTGAAAAGAAACTTCCCTGGTGACCTAGTAGGGTTAGTTGCATGGCTGTAGAGGCGGTAGAAAATGTTACCTTGTATTGTCTGTGCCTCCCCCCCTCTCTCCTATATATTGATGTTGGCCTCCGGTTTGCTCACTGAGCAATTCTTGTACAATGGCGTATTTCCATCTTGCCTCATTTTCTCTAGCTTTTTCAGCTGTTTGACACTAAGAAATCTGCTCTCTACACTAGGTAGCAGCAAAGAAATGCCATCCTCTACATCGGTGTCATCAACAAGAGTATTACTAAGCAAAGCCAATCGACCTCGTGCTCCTCGTGCATGGCGGGAATGGTCTGATCATCATTGTTTTCCTACGAAAACATTCACACCAACGAATACATTGAGTGTTAGCAAATTTCCATTGATTCCTACAATCTTTGTACGGGAACAAAACCAAATTCTCATCCCCAGCATCAGCTTTGGCAACAAACAGAAAGTTGTTGACTCCATGGTTGAACCGCATGTTAGTTCGAACATAGACATCCACCCTCGATCCATCTCTACAATGAAAGTGAAAGTGAAGACTTGATCAATTCAGCTCAGAAAAAAATATGGTTGGTACGTGACACATGGACTATTTTGATTGTCAAAATTTTTAAAATCTTGACTCACATCCTAACAAAAACTAATTATAGCAACACGGGGAATAGGTCGTAATTAGGCAGCCAACCTTAAATATGATGGATTCTCCCTTGCTTGGAAGCGTTGCACAAATTAAGTTTAATTGGAGCTCGCAGCTCAAGAATGTAGAAAGAACAAGAACAGGAATCAAGCAAAGTAGTCATGAAAAAAAAGGTAACTAGGGAACAAACTCAAAAGAGCGATGATTGTTACTAACCTTAAATCAAAAACCTCAAGCCATTCTTGAAATACAAGCGATTACTTCATGGATTATAGCGGCGCAACAATGGAGGGGCGGGGCCCAAACGCGATCTGTTTTTCGGATGGTACAGAGTAGGAAGGAGAGAACACTCCGTCACCTTTTTGAGTTGGTAGCTTATTACCGCCGGTAATTTTGTAAACCGAGAGTGAACTGGCACATCACTACCCCATCGATCACATCCTAGTTTTCAGTGACAAGAACCGACAAGTGAATGCAGAGAGATCGCCGTCGGTTCTTATTTACACGCAGTCTTCTTCACACGCCCTCAAAAAGACACTCCATCCGCTAGTATCGGCTTCCCCGGAGGGCGATTCTGATTGTTTTATTCTGAATTGAGGGTATAGTCATAGATTGGTCAGAGAAGAAATCAAACCTAGTTGCTTGGCACATAATTGTTGCTTCGATACAAGACATTAATTTAACAAGTGATAGGGATACTTACGTTTTGGGGGCTAAACGCATCCGGATGTTTTTCGATCAAGTCCATGTATGCTTTGCGTTAATTAACAATGGTGTTCGAAAGTGTCACAGGGATATTTGGCGTATAAAAGTACCAATGAAAATTAAAATTTTCTTATGGTATCTAAAAGGGTGTTACTTTAACTAAAAGATAATTTAGTTAGACGTAAGCGGAATGGTGATAAGAACTGTTCTTTTTGTCATCTTCCGTAAAACAATTCAACACCTATTTTTTGAGTGTGTTCACGCCAAATTTCTATGGCACGCTATAATTTTTTTGTTTGGTTTATCACCACCGTCAAATGTGGGTGACCTGTTTGAGCGATGGACTAAAATTGCAAAACGAAAAGCAAATTCATTGTTATTAATAATAGCTGCAGCATTACTTTGGGTAATTTGGATAACAAGAAACGAAGTGGTTTTTGATAAATGTAGACCAAAATCTTTTTTGCGGTGTGCTATTCGGGGGGAACCCATTGGCTACGTCGGTGGGTAAATTCTGATGGGCTGAAGATCAGCGTGACCAGCTAGTACAAAATGGGCAAGTATTTGAAACTTCGGCACTTTGCAGTTTTTAGTTCCGAGGATGGCTATCTTCAAGATTTACTGGTCATATTTAGATCAAACCGTATTTTGTTTTTGTTCATTCAATATTGGCCGGATGTTGAGCGTTTCTTACTCGAACTATTTTTGTAATAATTGGTGCGATTCTATCCGCTCATAGATGAAGCCAGATTTTATATCCATTATCTAAAAAAAAGAATGATCCACTTGGAATTTTACTGTTAGGACCAGGAAATACAAAATAGAGCCAAATCGGAGTAACACGATTATTTTAAGTACCATCATGAATTGTATGATTTGCTTTTGGCACAAATAAATAC
Organism: Hyparrhenia diplandra; assembly: GCA_015847255.1. Lineage (NCBI taxonomy): Eukaryota > Viridiplantae > Streptophyta > Magnoliopsida > Poales > Poaceae > Hyparrhenia > Hyparrhenia diplandra. Next base: position 244,942 of record JADLZK010010527.1, on the reverse strand, counting down.
TGTGTCTGTGTGGCAGACAAAGAGCACATCACTTTATTAAAAGTTTGCATAAGCGAAAATAATAGTGGGTCTTCATATCATAATTAAAGCAAGCAAATACTCACGGCTGTCACACAGCATGCAGGCTGTCAGACAACACTTAAAACACACACATGCTAACATGCACAACTAGCCGCAAACACAGCTCATACACGTACATACATCCGTTCAGATCGAGAGACTGACCAAGCATCCCAATCATGACCAGTCATTCAGATCAGCCACGCATGCCAAGGCGGATATTAATTGCGGCCACATGAGCCGAGAAACCGGAGAAGTCAGAGAGGTTCTCGCGGATGAGATTCTCGTGGAGAATGACACGCGCGGCATTGCCTACATCCTCGATTCCTCCTCTCTCCGGCCTTCGCAATCGCGCCCTCTCCCTTGCACGTGGGTCGCGATGGCACCGCTGGCTACACGGACGAGCCATGCTTTGTCTTTGGCAGGTCAATGGTGAAGCTAGAACTCCTGATGCATCTCATTCCCATTCGCACAATCACGGATATCTGAGGACGACTTATGCATGCAATTTTGTAGTTGAAGATATTCTGCCCCGGGACACATTATATGTGGGTGTATTATACTAGTCAATGCAATAGATGGGCTCGGCCCAGATTCTGTTGGTATGTTAGTGTGGAAGCTGGATGAACATAGCCAATATATAGTTGCTTTCTCAAACGCTGAGGAAACTCCTTTACAAAAACATAGCCTATATATAGTAACTTTTAGATGGTCAATGCAATAGATGAGCTCGGCACAGAGTCTTGATATGTAAGTGTGGAAGCTGGGACAGACATAGGCGATATTGGTACTCTCTTGCTCATATAAAGTATTTTCACCAACCAATATTGATGTCTGATGATATATGCATTACGTAGCAATGCAAAGTAATTAGGCACGAATTAATAAAAAAATGTATATCTGCAGTCTTACACATAGCTTGAGGCACAAATCTAAACCCATTCTCGAAAGCAACTACACTAATCTATGATGAGGTTCCTTTGCCTTCCTCTCCTAATTTATCTTAACTTGATGTCCACTCCAGACCGAAAAGCAGAGGACGGTTCCATGGAACGTTTTTTGTGGAGCCACAGCAACGAATTGAGAAGAACAGCAAGCAGTACCAGAACTAGTATTGAGTTCTAGATGGAACCAGAGAATAGAACAGAGAAATATTGGGTTACAATTGATATTCAAATTGATTGTTGCCTCTCCTCTCCCTGGCTCCTCATACAAACACTACTCGCCACGGTAGTTTCCGGTTGAAGCAACTCCCACTCTGCGCCGTGGAGTTTTGTATTGGGCCTGCATGCTCGCTGGCCTCGCCTCGCCTTTGCCACGGTGATTCGCCAGTGTCATGGTCTTCCTGAACGGCATCGGCCTAGCTTGCATTGGGCGTTGGCGTCGTGCTGTCATGGCTGCTGACATCAAATGTGTGGCGCAATAGCTCCCTTTTACGTCAGGCTCTGCTGCTGCTGTCATTACACCTCAAATTTGTTCCATCTTCAACTAGTACATTTCTTGCCGTAGCTGGAATTCCTGATACATCTCATGCCCAGTCAGTTAGGACTATATGCTTGCATCCTACTGCAAATATTATGCCATTGCGTGTATATATGCTACCAATTGATGCAACCTACGGTGCAAGAGTCACTTCTATTTATATGTCCAGCATAGACGCACGTCCGATGAATGCCATATTTAATAGGCACTCCTGACTCACAAGACTATCACCAACCAAGTACGCCATATGTTTGCAAATTATTGCTAACTAAGCAGTGAAACAATAGGCATGTCTATTAAGTAAGACATTGCTACAGTACTCCCAAATAATTGTGAACCGTCCATTTATTCTCGATCAGGCGGTCACGATCATCTATTACCTCCTAGGAGATGGTCGTACTCATGGTATGTACTGCTTACGACAAAGAAAACAAAAAACATCAAATCCCTCATTACGGGGCTAAAGAAGCGAGCATGCCTCTTCCTTTCTTGTAGATACATGCATGCATACTTCTTTTCTATTTTTTCATATGTGTTAAAGTTGTACATTTAAATAACTTTTTTTAAAAAATAATTTGACTATTGTCCGTGCTTGCATCTATTTTTCCCCGAGTCCCCAAGTTTTGGTTCTTTGAACATTTTTGAGCAACAATTGCTTTGATTTTTCATATATCCAAATGCAAATTCGAAGTATTTATTTCTAATTAATATACCACAATATTATATCTGCACATAAAGTTTTATATATGTTGGACATGCTTGTTTGTGTATACTATGAAAAACCTTGAACATGTAGCATGATTTGTTGTAACTGCATGCGGGATTCCCTCCCGTGAATAAGGGGATGCGATGGTTTTGTTTTTATTTTCTTTGATTTATTAATTTATTAGTAATTCTTTAAATTGTAAAAAATCAATGGTTCAGATAGATTTGAGATATTAGCTCTTATTAATAGATAAAGGTATACAGCATTGTCCTAGCTAGAACCAGGCGCTGCTGCATGAAAAATCGATCTCTTGAATATATGTGCTATCGATGACTCTACTCAATGTGTGCTGCTAAGCCTCCGGAGCTCCCGCTCCTGGCCTCTGAGCTCTTTTCCAATCGCGAGTTAGACATCTGTTTTACCAAGGAGATCTAGATGTTGATTATCTTGAAGCTGATGTGTGCGAGTTGGGTGGGATGAGATGGTTCTAGATTACCTGAACGAGAACCAAGAAATTCGCTTTACCTGATGCCACTTGCACATTTTTCATTAGACTAGGTTGTCAACCATAAGATTAATTGATTGAATCCATTGGCAATTGGGAGATCAGATAGACTAATTTGTATCATTATTCGCTAATTCCTATACTTTTGCTGCATGTGGGCATGTGAAGCATCATGAAACAACATGTTGAACCAAGAAAGAAAGTGGGTGCTGCTGGCTGATAATCTACCGTCATTGATGATGGCAGAGCGGGAAATGAAGCATGACCTCAAGTCGCTAAAGATTAGCATAGGCATGTGTTGCTCCTATGTGCAAAGAAACCGAGCTTTCAAACATTGGTACTAAAAGGATGCTGAACAAAATGGGAAGCTGCTGCTTCAAAACGTACTAAAGTGGATGCTGGTTAGAACATGAACCGAGAGGTGCTGCAAATTCATAACTGAATAACTAAAACAGATGGGTCATCATAGGTCATCATGGGTGCTCAATTGGCTCTCATCAGTAGATCTCAGAAACCCTGCTAGCATCTTATCCTTGACTTCCTGAGTGGGCCTGCAACAACTCGGTAGAAGCTCATCTATTATGTGAGGGCCTGCTTAACAAGGCAAGATGCACAACTGACAACGGGCATGATGTTCAAACAATTCCTGGCTCTCTGACAGATCACAACATGATGGCATTGAACAGATGCAATAAAAAAGAACATCTATACATCCTAACTAGTGTCAATAAAGCAACATTTTGTGATGTAACACCCCCAGAAGAAAAAAACAACATTCCTCTAGAGAGTTACCACACTACATAACTCTGAGTGCGCGGAAGCAAAAATCTCGACATCTAGATTGAGCATAAAAATAAGTCTTCTACAATTGTATACGAAGGATCACCAAGCCTAACCGAGGAAACTTAGCTATTTACTACAAGATATGAATTGATTCTACAACTGACTACTATGTTACAGAAAAATGTGATTGTTCAAGTGACAACATATGTGCATGCTACTCCCATCCCGCCAAGCATCCTCGAAGCTCAAGTATCTGAGATGGGGAACAAGCGTATGAGGTTTATGGAAAACCTCAGCAAGCAAACTTCTTCAACCAAGTTATTTAAATCACAACTTGATTAAGCATCAGATTTAAATTGCATAGTAAAATAATCATAGAGTGCTTTATGTAAATATCAATATACTTCCAAGTGTAATAAAAAGTAACTTCATAGAAACATAAATATACTTACAAGTGCAATGCAATGCATGACTTCACTTCTACCCACACAACCCAACAAGAGGGAGTGAAGGCTGCAACCACAATGCTCATCAATGTGCGTTGTTGTACCGTACTTACCGCACCAATTTGGCTACGGTTTCTTCCAATGCATACCAACGGAAAGAGTGCAAATGCAAATGTTGCAACGTATGCACTTCTCTTACTTCATATACATCTCACAATTCATAATTTAGAAAGTAATACCACAAGATATGAAGAATGCCATACTTCAAAGTAAATTAATAACTTCAATTTTAGATTATCTGGCTAGTGTGAGAAACTGAAATTTAGTGGAGGCAATTCAAACAACAAAGCTAAATCATGTGGACCACGGCGCCACGCCACTTTGCCTTCAACGAAGATCAAAAAAAGTGAGAGCTAAGAACGATCCCGAGGTGCACCACCTGACCAAAAGCATATCTCAATACCAATTCCATCATACAAACAATTCAAGAATCAAGATACACAATAAAAGCGTCCCAAACCCTCTATTTAGACATCTGTCGCCTCCTTACCGATCGTAACAACAGCGCTGATCCTTATCTTTTTCATAGACAAATAACCATACCATAATAATTCTCAAAATTGACCAGATCATAAATCATTCATTTATCTACAACTTCCGTCGTGCCATAAAATTTGGCATAAGAAGTCTAGAAAATAACATAAACATCTTGGCATCTTTACTGAATTTTCTGCAAGTCAAAACAGGACAGCGATCTTGTAAAATTCAAAACTGGAGATATATACATTGAAAAATCATATACTCTACCAATATGGAAAGCTTAAGAAAGTCTCTACAATTCGTATTCAGATCACAAGTTCAAATTCCTCAGTTACGGGGGCCAAGACTTGGTAAATCTAGAATCTGTCCAGAATTTCGTCACTGCAAAGTAGCCGTCTAAGAATGGCTGGAACTCCAAAACTACAGAGGCTATGAGGGTGATATTGGAGTCAAAAAGAAAGGTATTGAAGTCATCTACAAATGCGTCCACTTCTCAAAATTTATTGAGGCCACTAAGATACCCTAAAACGGCGACGAACAGAAACTACACAATCTGACGGGATTCCATACATGGACGAGATCCAGTTTAGGGAATTTCGAGAATTACTCCATCCAAACCCATTCCAATTAGATGATTTGATCCACAAAACATGAACCAAAGAAGGGGATTATGATCTGAAATCTCACCTAGGTTTAACCCAACAAGTACGACGATGCGACACCGGCTATCCACGTCGTTGCGGTGGGATCGTCACCACCATGGAAAACTTGGAGAAGAACGACATGATGATGGCAGCGGCAAAACCCTAGTCCTTCCCTTCCTCCTCCCTTCTCTTTCTCCTTCTCCCTTCTATTTCTTTTTCTTAAATGCGTGGAGACAAGGGGTGGCGGCTGTTGGCTTAGGAAACTCACGGTGGGGAGAGAAGGAAAACAAAAGGAAACACATGCGCCATCTATGCGAAGGGCCGGCTAATATTGGGTGGTCAAGTTGTGGTTGGGAGAAAGAAAAAAACATGCAAGAGAACAAAAGCCATGCACACTATTTCAGGCCACACACGCCACTTCGATATTTATTTTTTTTATTTGTTTTTCTTAAATCTGGCATTTTCCTAACTTATCATTCAAGGTCTAATTAAAATGAATCAATAGTCCATTGGCAAGTATTCGATGAGCTCTACGCGTTGGTGCTCTTCATTCGTCCATCCGAGTAACGGATCAAAAGTCAAATTTTTGGGTCTCTCCTTAAGTGTAGTAATTATCTATTGCTAAAAAGACACTTGATCCATCTAAAAAAATTAATATCACTGGCATGCATTTTTGGGGTATTACATTCTCCCCTCCTTTAGGGAATTCGTCCCCGAATTCTTCTAAGCACAGTTGTTTAACAAACAACAATTGAATCACATTTGCCTATAGAAATCACTTATCTGACTCGAAGAGCTTTGCCTACCTCCTTGATAGTCCATTTGGGCATCTCACACTCTGAGAACTCTAATAGTTGCACTAGGCAATATTCAAAAGTCAAGTCTTGTTTTATAGTCACTAGCTCATCTTCCACCATCTTCCCTAGGCCTTCCAAGTATTTTCCTCAACCATGTGCCATGAAACATTGGGTGTACTACTTCAATGGACTCCACCAACAACAACCGATTGACAATGTGCCAACATGAGCGATAAACACATAAGGTCCACTATACCTCAAAGTTAAGCTTCCCTTAGGTAACTAAACCAACAGTGTCTTTCGTTAGTGTTGTCTTCAAGAACCTCTCATCTCACACGCCTTGAACTCCAAAGCCCTCTATCTAACACCTTCATAGTGCTTCTTTCGACTTCAAGCAACAATGTCGTTTTTTTGAATTTCACATACACATCATGAGTCTATCGTTCCCAAAAATACCCACTATTGAGACCTCACCAATCCATATCCTCACAAAGCAAAGAAATACCTCTACGCCCCAACGATTTGTATGGATCCATCCAAAACTAGCATAAGCACATAAAAGCACACAAGCACGCAACATATCCTCCAAGATTTTAATAGTTCACTAAAATTGGCCATCCATATGAGAATGGACATTGATTCTCATATCAACTTTCATGACCGAAGCACATTCTAGAACTTCCCAAAATTAGACACAAATGAAGCATCATGATCTAACATGATCGACTTGGGCACACCAAGCAATCTAACAATGTCGTTGATATATAATAGAACCAAATCTATAGGTGAATTAGTCATCTTCATTGGAATAAGGTGGACCATTTGGTAAACCTACAAATGACAACACAAATATCATCTTTACCTCTACGAGAGCCGGGCAATCCAACCAAAAGTCCATTGTTATATTCTTTGATTTCCCCTTAGGGATCTCTAATGTTTTTAATGACCTAGCTAACCTTTCATTACTCAGCGTTCACCTTGTGATAAATAGCACACAAAACCACATACTTAACAATATCAACTTTCATCCACTTCCACCAAAAAATATTGCTTCAAATCTTGATACATCATAGTCTCACTTAGACATGCAATATATTGGTGCAATGATCTTCCTTCAAAATATCTAGATTCACATAGCTTTCTATGGACCATGTAGACGGCCTCTAAAATAAATAGGGCCATCAACCTCCATACTAAACTCACGGGGGGTTTACCAACCTCAATGCACTTGTGAGTGCCGTAGAGTAAGTTCTTACAACTAAGCCATTTCACCTTCTTATGCCATGGTGGCTGAATAAAAATTGGGTCTCCTCACGTGCAAACTCCAACATAGCAAAGAGAAATACTCTATGGTCATCAATCAATACCATGAACGCTTTAGGAACATAAGTACTACAAAGGGTAGGGGTAAGAATGGGATGGATTTTTCCTAATATCCTCTTGTCTCAAAAAAGGTCAAAACCTTGCATGTATTGTCACTACCTAAATAAACATTTAGTATCGGATAGTATACGAATCCGAATATTCAATATTAGATTTCTAATATGTATCTAAGGTAGATATCAACATCTGAGTGATCCAAACGTGGGTGTAAGATCGAGAGATAAAATATGGGACAAAATATGAGGACATAACTCAAGATCACTAGTATTCATCTAAATCCGATATGGTTTCATTCCTAAATAAGAGCATCTCGCAATAACATTTGTGTTCATTGGATTATACTAAATATTCAAATCCTAATCCTTAATAAACTCAAGCTCTCAAGTTTATATCCTACTAAGTAAATATATACTTGATCTTCTCGATGGTCTAGATGGGTATTAGAAGACTCACCACAAGGATAATGCATCCAAAACTTCAATGCGTATACCACTATTGCCAACTCAGAATCATGTGTAGATAAATCACCTCATGTCATCTCAACTACCTAGATACATAAGACATCACCCAACCTTCTCGCATGAGCACACCCCATACTAATTTTCCTTCTCTATTGTAAAACACTTTCCATTATCCAAAAATCCATGATAGGATTACTCACCAATTTGTTCTTCAAAGTTTAAAAGCTTGCCTCAAACTCAGTAATTTATATCTCACATAAAGCAAAACTCCACTAGCTATTTCCCCACCATGCAAAGTATCCACATCAATCAAGATCCACTAGCACATGTCATTATATCTTCATTCAAACTATATACATTAATAAACCACATCATTTACTAACATATGTTTAGTTGTCTATATTAGAATCCTTAAAATCATCCACTAACATATATTACATTACCAACACCATACCTATACATCTCCTAATTCTTGTTAGTTAACATTCTAAGCTACTTATTGTTGACGCTTGTTATCGTATAAATTTATTAATCAAATAAACATGAGAAAGGGGTATAAATCATAATAACAACCTAGAATAGGGTGTCACTAACATATTTCCACCAGTTTTGGTAAAGTTGTGAATTGCGAGGGGACTAAACAGAAAACACCAGAATTCGCGAGCCGCAATGCGACTACGCGACGTCTTTGCAATCCAACTCCGAGAAAGACTCTAGAAGGCTCGGATTAATCCCGACGTAATCAAGACTTAGCACCCAAGAAAACATCATCTAGAAGACTCCGGGAAGCCACGGCGCGCGGGACCCGAGTGGGCCCCACTCGGGGCGGATCAAACCAAATATTAGGCCTGGCCGGCCTCCCCCCCGCCCGTCGCCCCCGATTCGAAGCTTCGCCAACCGCCTCTAAGATGCAATCTAATCCGCTTCGTTTAATGTCGGTTTGATCCGAGGGCGACGGTGGAGTATGAGATGTATCTAAGTCCAACACGGCACCTCCTCCCGACTATATAAGCAGCCCCCAGGCCCCCTCAATTGTCATCATCTCATACATCAATTTCATATCTCATCGATGGAGGCACGACGCCGGAGAATTAGATTAGACATCTACAATGTAATAGAATAGATCTAGTAGAAAGTTAGGAGAGCGGAATTGCGCTCGGTTACGGAGAAAGTCTTCGGCGTTACGGTATATCTTTGTATCTCAACTCTATTAGACTTTATGCCATAATTAGATCTATCTTTTCTAGTACTTTTATGCCTTTCATGTTATTGATTAGAATATAGTTGTTATATAATTGCATGGGATCTTCGCCGTATTGAGTGCTCACGGTTATTCATGATGATTAGAGTAGTAATTAATAGTGTGGACATGGTGTCTAGACTAGAGGTTACCTTAGATTGCACCCAGTCCCACGGATAGTTGTGGTAGCCCTAGGTGGTGACAGCCCTAACGGGCGTATTCCACCACGTTCGGATTGGTAGTGTAGGACCGTGAGTCGGAGCTTCCTAGCCCCCTTCTCATCCCTTTCCGCCGGCTAGTGTTACGATGTCCCGAAGTGTTCTTTTATGATCGCTATACCTTTTCATGCCTTAGTTACTCAAGAACCAAAGTACTAGAGAAGTATTCAGAACTTAGATCTCTCCCGTTGTCCTCTTGACCTAGCTATCTATTCTATATTATAATATTCTCCTGGTTAAGTGCTATTAATTATCATTCATATCATATACATCATTTACCCCTCACTTTAGTTTAGTTGGTATAATAAGTTAGTAGGTACATGATGGTAATTTATCATAGTCTTTACCCTTGCTTCCCCCGTGGAAAATATAAATAACGATATACGGAATACTCCCTAAAAGCTACAATGGTATATATATATTACGTGCGCTTGCGAAACCCTTTATATTCTTTTTTGCACTTAATAAATACCAACAAGCTTTTTTACGCCGTTCTTGAAAAAGCAATTGGCGTAAAGATTTTGATAATGATCTTGATATCTGCTAATTTAGTGTATTAACTAGCTTTAGTAGGATTACCCTTGCTCATGTTGAGTGTGGAATAGATAGGACATTTGATGCCGTCGCGACCTTTCGGCAAGCTTCCACAAGGAGAAACCGAGGTGTTTGAACATCAAGATCCATCAACACTTTGGAGCTCTGCCATCTCTTAGGTACATTTATATATATATATATTATTCTAACTAAGTGTAGATTGAAGAAAAGGTCACCGTCACAAGAATTCAAATCACATCTCAAGTGACGAACGTAGAGGCTGCACAACTCATAAACTCCATCTTGTGGCGAAGGTAAGTATGATCAAAGGTGAGAAAGTCTTGCTCATGAACTTTAATTTATGAGTAGTTATCTTTTCAATTGTTGCATTCCATTGCATGTTTCCCTTAAATAATTCATGCATTCTACTCCACCTAGTTTATGTTTTCTCATAGTAAATCCATTGCATGTTTAACTCCTTGCAATCACCCAATCATGTCGTTGCATATAAAATAAAAATAATAATAATAATAATAAATATTATCCTCACCATGATCATGCTCTATTTAAGTAAATCTCTATGATGCTTTCATGCCACCGTTGTCTGCTATAGTATGTTCTAGTTTGAAGTATTTTCATACATCTCTTAAATGAAGCATGGTGCCTAGTTTAGGAGTGTTGATCGTGCTTTCAAAGGCTTTTTAATGCTAGTTAAATTGCTTTCCTAAATCAAATTAGACGTGGTGTCTAGGTTGATTTTTGAACCAAGAGTATGCTCTAGTAGATAGCAATTATTTTGACTAACCCTTGCGTAAAAACTATCATATGCAATGCGGGTAAGCCAAGAGATGAACTCACAATAGAGGTGAGGCAAGGCGATGATGAACTCCAACAACTCTCACAAGAAGGAAGACCGGATCGTTCCTCATAGAAGAAAGATCTCGTAAGTATCACATCATTTATTTTGTCTTTTGCTAAAAGTTACATTTGCCTCGATCCATGCTAGAGTGCAGCTAAGAACATAATTTATTAAAAAAAAAAATAAAACAATATATGTGCTAAAGTAATCAAAAAGAACCATCTTTTTTAGCATAGATGAGTTTATATCAACCTTTGGACAACAACATGTTCTTCAAATAGTTGTAATCCTTCTGGTATACGTCCACTAATATCTCGCAGGAAAGAATCATCATCGGTGTGCACAGTTTAGCATAAACCTACCACACCACCACAGTCTACCTCACGTCTACATCTCTAAAAAAGACTGTCAAGATCCAAATTGGGGGAGTGCAACCCCCATTATCCGTAAGTACTCTTATCCTTTACTTTATTTACTACTAGTTTGGTATGTTTGTTTTGTTAAAAGATATAAAAAGATGCATAACTATAGAAAACTAAATAAAAGTTTAAGTTATATATATAGTTTGATCTTTATGTTTGCTATAAATAAATAAATAGATAGTGTGCTTAGGTTTGCTAGAATAAAATTAACACCAAGATGATCCCTATGTATGGAAATGATGAATAGTTGCTCCGCCTTAATCCCTCTTAAAAGTACTTACACTTTGGACTTAGATTCTCCCAAAGCTTTAAATGCTTAATTTGCTCTAAAACCCAAACACCTGTGGGAAGCACATGCTTAATCTGAGTCTTAGCATTAAAAGATAAAGATACATGAAAAGTTGAGCTGTTGTTTATCATCTTCCTAGAGATACCTTGATTCACGGTTTTTATCTTTGAAAATTATAAAACATTACATGATGAGTTCCTTAGCTATGACCCTTAAGAGTTTATCATTCGCATCAAGATCATCCCACTCCACTAAATACGCCGCTTCTAACCCTAAGTACGCATCCCCATACTCCATCAAGCCACTAGCCATAATTATAAAAAAATAAACTCTTGCAATCTTTGGATATGTCTCTCTCTGTTTTTATGCCAAATAGAGGCTGGGCTACATTCAAAAAAAAAAGAAAAAGAGAGGAAAGAAAAATAAATATTTAGAGAAAAGTGAGGCGAGAGAGGGGAGAGTAAACCGGACAAAAGTCATACTAGGCGAGAAGGGCCTACCTCCCTAATAAAAAATATATTTAGAGATGAATAATGGACACGTGTCCGAGGGTGAGTAGGGGCCCACATCTCTAGGGAGAGAGAAAATGGACAAAAAGTCCCGGGCAAAGCCCACCTCTCCAAGAATGGACGGCCAGTCCTAGCAATCTCTAGAAAGAGAGATATAGTCAAGGTGCTTGAGAAGAAAAATGCTAGAAAAAGGCTAAGGGCTATTTACTACCTTTCATCCTCATCCACTTCACCACTATCATCCCACTATGTATGTCCTACCACATGTGTAACTCCACTACCACCATCTACTTAAGAGGGTCATACATAGGATCTCCGAGTTTCTTTTAAAAAAATATTGAAAAACCCGGGATGATAGTTGATCAAGAACTTGAGACATGGTACTTAACTTGATTGTTTATCTTGCTTATGATTCATGAAAAGGCTACACCCCATGGTAAAATGGTATGAGCAATGCGGTTAAGAGGAGAATTTATTTCCGATAAACACAAGATTAGCTTCCGAGGTATGAAAAGTTTAGTAGCAACTCCCGATCCTACTATAGCATATAGCTTTGCTAGGGACTAGCAAAGGGTAAGCTTAGGGGAGTTTGTTGACGCTTGTTATCGTATAAATTTATTAATCAAATAAACATGAGAAAAGGGTATAAATCATAATAACAACCTAGAATAGGGTGTCACTAACATATTTCCACTAGTTTTGGTAAAGTTGTGAATTGCGGGGACTAAACAGGAAAACACCGTAATTAGCGAGCCGTGACGACTACTACGACGTCTCGCAATCCAACTCCGAAAAGACTCTAGAAGGCTCGGATTAATCCCACGTAATCAAGACTTAGCACCCAAGAAAACATCATCTAGAAGACTCCGGAAGCCACGACGCGCCATGACCCAGCAGTGGGCCCCACTGGCCGAAATGACCGCCAAATATTAGGCCGGCCGGCCTCACCCCCTCCGCCACGTCCCGATTCGAAGCTTCGCCAACCGCCTCTAAGACGCAATCTAATCCGCCGTTTAATGTCGGTTTGATCCGAGGGCTTACCGTGGAGTATGAGATGTATCTAAGTCCAACACCGGCACCTTCTCCCGACTATATAAGCAGCCCCGTGCCCCCTCAATTGTCATCATCTCATACATCAATTTCATATCTCATCGGATGGAGGCACGGCGCTGGAGAATTAGATTAGACATCTACAATGTAATAGAATAGATCTAGTAGAGAGTTAGGGAGAGCGGAATTGCGCTCCGGTTCGAGAAGTCTTCGGCGTTCGTATATCTTTGTATCTCAACTCTATTAGACTTTATGCCATAATTAGATCTATCTTTTCTAGTACTTTTATGCCTTTCATGTTATTGATTAGAATATAGTTGTTATATAATTGCATGGGATCTTCGCTCGTATTGAGTGCTCGGGTTATTCATGATGATTAGAGTAGTAATTAATAGTGTGGACATGGTTTCTAGACTAGAGGTTACCTTAGATTGCACCCAAATCCACGGATAGTTGTGGTAGCCCTAGGTGGTGACAAATTTAACGACCGGCGTATTCCACCACGTTCGGATTGGTAGTGTAGGACCGTAGTCGAGCTTCCTAGCCCCCCTTCTCATCCCTTTCGCGCTAGTGTTCATGTCCCCGAAGTGTTCTTTTATGATCGCTATACCTTTTCATGCCTTAGTTACTCAAGAATCAAAGTACTAGAGAAGTATTCAGAACTTAGATCTCTCCCGTTGTCCTCTTGACCTAGCTATCTATTCTATATTATAATATTCTCCTCGTTAAGTGCTATTAATTATCATTCATATCATATACATCATTTACCCCCTCACTTTAGTTTAGTTGGTATAATAAGTTAGTAGGTACATGATGGTAATTTATCATAGTCTTTACCCTTGCTTCCCCTCGTGGAAAATATAAATAACGATACTGAATACTCCCCTTTAAAAGCTACAATGGTATATATATTACGTAAACGCTATGAACCCTTTTATATTCTTTTTGCACTTAATAAATACCAACACTTATATTTCTTCTCCATACCCGAGCAATGTGCGGCCAACCCACCTTGCCAAACAAACCCTTCGTAGTTAACTTTGTGATATGTTTTCAAAGACTGGATTAGTTCTAAACAAACTAATGATGGTATTCAAAGAAGTCCAAGAAATCTTCCAACTTCCATGGCAATAGTTAGTCTCGCCACTCTACCAAACCAACATCATTCTTGGGATCGACAATGTTTCCATCCCAACTAATAACTTGTCAAAAAAAATCAACCATGAAAATCTAGAAATCAAACTAGGTTTGCCATAAAAATGCATTCTCTCTTTCTATAACCTCTCAACCTAGAGAAGAATGGACCGCCTTCAAACCATGGTAACAAAGGTCAACCTTCACTATAGGACAAAATTACACAATAACCACTCATTCATGCCAGCATGACCCAGAGAATAACTCTTACTACTAAAACTAAGCTTAGAGCATTACTTCATCCAAAACTGACCTTTTGAATTCATGAAGAAAAGGGCACAACACTAGTTCACTACTACCCTTTTTTTTTTTTTTGAGAACTTCTAGTTCACTACTACCAAGCATGCAATTGAGTAGGGATTCACTATGGATCCATTGGGGATAGCACTAGACAAACATGCTTTCTATTCCTGCAGCTCCAACAACAAATCAAAACATTGATCAAATGATTTCTACTTATTCTCAATACTAGTTTAACCTTCACATCAAAGATCCTAGAAGAACAACTGCTTGTACCTCCATGACAACCAAAATCATTGAGCTAAGAGCTTGCTTCACTACTTTATTAGATCCACTAGATCTATATGAGGAAATAGGAGAAAAAGAAAAGCACTTTATAGTCTCATGAAGATATTCCAAAGTAACTCCACATATCGCTTGCTCCACATCAAAAGCCATAATGTCTTAGAACTTCTCCTTACTGGAGCATCATTCAAACAACATGAACCACTAGGTCAGCAACCACTAGACAAACACCAACATACCATCATATCTTCATCCTATTGGTATATGCCTTCAATGCAGCCCATGCCACACAACCACTAAATAAAGCTATGCATCGTGACAACATATTTCTAAACAAAGCAAAATATTGCCAATCATTATAGGCTAACCAAATAATCATGTCAAAATTGCCATGAAACAACCTCCAAAACTTATTTGTCCTTATAGGCACTAGTCCAGAATATCAGTAAGCCATGATCCTCACAAATATGTCACTTGCACCATATTATAGAATTTGCCATCCAACTTATGTGATTAAAGGAACATTGGGTACACAAACCTACTATAGATCATTTTAACCACTCTTTTGGGCTAACGCAAGATTAGATCCACCTCAAAGCCTTTAAGGCCACTACAACACATAATGTGATTAGCCAAACACATTTATGAAGTGACTTTAGTTTCAAGTTACATTATTAGCATCCAAAATAGCACTAGGCACAACACTAGGCTTAAATCCTCGGAACCACACAAACTCCACACAAGTCTATTCGCACCACATCATGACAACTTCCATAAGGATGGACTTTAAGTTGTCCGAAAAAACTATACGGACTAAGGTCAGGGTTGAAAAGTCACCACTCCAAATCTATAGGAAAAGTCACTCAATGACCCACCCATTTGATATGTCAAGAGCAAATAGTTAGAATGCACGACATGGAGGCCATCCCATTCGTCATTCAACAATTTACTTTGAATACAAATAGTTGGGTCAACTTATCACTCGGTCAACCTCACTTAGCTAGCAAAGGTATAAGGCGCTATGGGGGCCCTCCACTCAACCCATCTCAAGAAAGCTAAAAAATCTCTATAGGTTTCAAACTTATTCTTGGATCCTATGGACCAAACTACAATGAAAATCCCTTCCACTATTCAAAAGGTATCTACAACATCTAGAAGCACAAAAGCTAGAAAATGACTTAACATATATAAACAAAATTGCATATATGAATCAACAAGAAAAGAAGGTAAACATATCATCTTTAAGAAACACCCAACTCGCCTCCTATAAGTGCAAGTGTGTCAAGTTTTTATGTGAATAAAAATTTTAGCACAACTTAAGCCTAGAACCAATAACCTAGGCTCGATACCAACCAGTAACACCCCCGAAGAAAAAAAACATTCCTCTCTAGAGAGTTACCACACTACATAACTCCAGAGTGCGCGAAGCAAAATCGCACATCTAGATTGAGCATAAAAATAAGTCTTCTACAATTGTATACGAAGGATCACCAAGCCTAACCGAGGAAACTCAGCTATTTACTACAAGATATGAATTGATTTTACAACCGACTACTATGTTACTAAAAAAATATGATTGTTCAAAGTGACAACATATGTGCATGCTACTCCCATCCCGCCAAGCATCCTCGAAGCTCAAGTACCCGAGATGGGGAATGAAGCATATGAGGTTTATGGAAAACCTCAAGAAGCAAAACTTCTTCAACCAAGTTATTTAAATCATAACTTGATTAAGCATCAGATTTATATTGCATAGTAAAATAATCATAGAGTGTTTTATGTAAATATCAATATACTTCCAAGTGTAATAAAAGTAACTTCATAGAAACATAAATATACTTACAAGTGCAATGCAATGCATGACTTCACTTCTACCCACACAACCCAACAAGAGGGAGTGAAGGCTGCAACCACAATGCTCATCAATGTGCGTTGCTGTACCGTACTTACTACACCAATTTGGCTACGGTTTCTTCCAATGCATACCAACTTAAAGAGTGCAAATGCAAATGTTGCAACGTATGCACTTCTCTTACTTCATATACATCTCACAATTCATAATTTAGAAAGTAATACCACAAGATATGAAGAATGCCATACTTCAAAGTAAATTAATAACTTCAATTTTAGATTATCTCGCTAGTGTGAGAAACTGAAATTTAGTGGAGGCAATTCAAACAACAAAGCTAAATCATGTGGACCACGGCGCCACATTTACTTGCCTTCAACGAAGATCAAAAAGTGAGAGCTAAGCATGATCCCGAGGTGCACCACCTGACCAAAAGCATATCTCAATACCAATTCCATCATACAAACAATTTCAATAATCAAGATACACAATAAAGCGTCCAAAACCCGCTATTTAGACATCTATCGCCTCCTTACCGATCGTAACAACAGCGCTGATCCTTATCTTTTCATAGACAAATAACCGTACCATAATAATTCTCAAAATTGATTAGATCATAAATCATTCATTTATCTACAACTTCCATATTATAAAATTTGGCATAAGAAGTCTAGAAAATAACATAAACATCTTGGCATCTTTACTGAATTTTCTGCCAGTCAAAACAGGACAGCGATCTTGTAAAATTCAAAACTGGAGATATATATATTGAAAAATGGTATACTCTACCAATATGGAAAGCTTAAGAAAGTCTCTACAATTAGTATTCAGATCACAAGTTGAAATACCTCTGTTACGGGGGCCAAGACTTGGTAAATCTAGAATCTGTCCAGAATTTCGTCACTGCAAAGTAGCCGTCTAAGAATGGCTGTAACTCCAAAACTACAGTGGCTATGAGGGTGATATTGGAGTCAAAAGAAAGGTATTGAAGTCATCTACAAATGCTTCCACTTCTCAAAATTTATTGAGGCCACTAAGATACCCTAAAACAGCGACGAACAGAAACTACACAATCTGACGGGATTCCAGATCATGGACGAGATCCAGTTTAGGGAATTTCGAGAATTACTCCATCCAAACCCATTACAATTAGATGATTTGATCCACAAAACATGAACCAAAGAAGGGGATTATGATCTGAAATCTCACCTAGGTTTAACCCAACAAGTACGACGATGAGACACTGGCTATCCACGTCGTTGCGGTGGGATCGTCACCACCATGGAAAACTTAGAGAAGAACGGCACGAAGATGGCAGCGGCAAAACCCTAGTCCTTCCCTTCCTCCTCCCTTCTCTTTCTCCTTCTCCCTTCTATTTCTTTTCTTCTGTGCGTGGAGACAAGGGGTGGCGGCTGTTGGCTGGAAACTCACGGTGGGGAGAGAAGGAAAACAAAAGGAAACACATGCGCCATCCGTGCGAAGGGCCGGCTAATATTGGGTGGTCAAGTTGTGGTTGGGAGAAAGAAAAAAACATGCAAGAGAACAAAAGCCATGCACACTATTTCAGGCCACACACGCCACTTCCATATTTATTTTTTATTTGTTTTTCTTAAATCTGGCATTTTCCTAACTTATCATTCAAGGTCTAATTAAAACGAATCAATAGTCCATTGGCAAGTATTCGATGAGCTCTACGCGTTGGTTCTCTTCATTCGTCCATCTGAGTAACGGATCTAAAGTCAAATTTTTGGGTCTCTCCTTAAGTGTAGTAAATATCTTTTTCTAAAAAAGACACTAGATCCATCTAAAAAAAATTAATATCACTAGCATGCATTTTTGGGGTATTACATGTGATTCCTAATATATTCATTAATCATGCATACATATATATTTAATGTGTGAGAGTGCACCATATAAGAATTATTTACTTTTGGTTACATTTATACAAAAAAACAAATGTAGAAATGTAGAAGTGGTAATACAAAGCTTGTAGGCTTAATTTGCAATTACCTGATTTTTTAAAAAGAAAACATATACTATATACCAGGGAACCATAACGACGATACAGTGGGAAGGATGTAAACAATAAATCTGCAACCCATGGTGCTTATGGCTCCATGTCAACGGTGATATATATGTTATCCAAAGTTTTGTCATCCCCTCCTTCGAACGTTCTTTAGGTTGAGATACGTGTGGCCAAGAGTTCCATTTTCAAACTCTCGGCAAAGAAATTAATTTTTTCGGAAACCCTGTTGCCGACAGCTGAACCCTGGATCCCTCGGCGAATTTTAAAAAAAAATCGGAAAACCATTGCCGAGAGCTCTGTGCCATTCCGCCAACAAAGCTGGAAACGTGGGGTTTCTGCCTTCCCCTTTTCCCAGCTTTGCCAAACGGAGTGGCTTCGGCTCTTTGTAAAGAGCTCTTCTCTGAGAGCTGCTCTCGACAAAGAACCAATAAATTGGTTTTTTTATATTTTTGGTTTCTATCTTGACAAACAAATTAAAGACATAAAACACAACCGGTTTGACACCAGCATTAGAAATTCCACTTTTTGTGGTCCTAGATCAAACACACAGGAAATTTAAGTGCTAGGAGTTTGTCCGTCAGTCACTACTACAGAAATTCTTTTATGACGCATTTCTATCTCTTTTCCATGGAAGGCTGGAACGGGAGCCACCAAGCTTAATTACATGGCACATTTAGTGTTTTAAAACCATAGGGAGAAAATATTTTTAGTTTCAATGTTTGTACAAAATAATTTTGATTTCAATATCAACCATTAAACATAGACAGATTA
The DNA here is from genome assembly GCA_015847255.1 of Hyparrhenia diplandra. Lineage (NCBI taxonomy): Eukaryota > Viridiplantae > Streptophyta > Magnoliopsida > Poales > Poaceae > Hyparrhenia > Hyparrhenia diplandra. The sequence goes on along the minus strand of JADLZK010010527.1, from coordinate 225,649 downwards.
ATTTCGTCCCCCACACAAGTGCCCAAACAGAAAACTTCCACCACACACAAGATATGAAGACTCTTGGATTCTAACACATTCTATGTAAAAGCACAATGTCTGCAGCTAACATGTAAAATATGCCCTGTAATTAATAAAAATTTGTCTTCTCAATGTTCGCAAATCAAATTATAAGAGTCTAATCTATTGGGGAACGTAAAATTACGACAGCTACTGACTAGATCTACTACTTACTGCTGGAGTTTTGGGCATTTTGGATTCCTATCCTTCCAGGGCTAGTGGTTAGTCACCACTCATCACAACTCCCCCGAACTCACTGCAGACAAAATACAGAGTGCATTGGTGATGCTTCGCAAATCTGTACATCACCTGCTGGGCTCGTGCGCTGCATGCAGACACAATCACGGCCTTTCGCTCCTTCGAAATGCCTCATGCAGCTCTGCCAAGTGAGCCCCAGGAGCCAGCAAGAGGAAGCATCCCTAGCATTTCAATACTACAGCTGGGGAAACATTAGAACAGGAGGGTTGAGGCTCCCCTAGTCAAAACTGCAACGAAGATGAAATGTTGAAAGTCTTGGAGAAGTTTGAGCTCCTGACGCCTCGCACTCCAAGAACATCTACTACTACACTCATCCATTGTTTGGTCTCTACTTGCAACAGAAGGAAACCATATAGTTAGTGTTGGTACTGATTTGGAGAGGTCGTCCATCTATATATGCAATAGATAAAGCTAGGATGCTTTCCATTACCACAGCCTCTGTGTATGCAAGCCATCAATCTAGCTAGCTGATCGAATTAAATGCTGATCATTATGTGCATCCAGAACGACATAAGTATGTGCTAGAGTTAGTGTGGCCTCTTTACAACACTCTTAACTGAAGTAAAGTGCCTAAGCCATCTTTTTTCTTGGAATTTCTCATGACCATTTTACAATCAACATGCTAGAGAGAAAAGAGTGTCGTGCCTATTTACAACACTCTTAACCGAAGAGCCGAAGCCAACTTTTTCTTGAAATTTCTCCTGACCATTTTACAATCAGGATGCTAGAGATGGAAAAAAATAGAAACGATGGTGGATTGATAAAAATTAAATAGCATCAAAGAAGTGGGGATGTTTTTCTCACTCTACTAGATATGCATTACATAGGAGGTTTGTGGTGTTGTATGCGAAAAGAAAGAAAAAAGAAACCCATTTGTTTGCTTTATTTTCTGATAGGATTCTACTCTTGCAAAAAAATCTTATTCTTGAACGCATTAGTGTGCATAAAAAGAATGGTCTGCACGTAGTTGGCAAATCTCCTTTGGAATGTGCTACATACACAATTTTTTTTTTGAACTCAAAATCACATCATTCTCAACAAAATAGCTCATGTTTGACCGCCAGCACATAAACTTGAAGGTTGCCATTGTCAAGGCAATTACTCATGCATGTAGGGAATCCATGATATGTTACTCACATGGCTCCAGCCAGATATATATCCAAAATTTCTTGGAGCCTTCGATAAACGGTTAACCAACCTTGATATTTACCATTCACCAAGCACACATTCGTCACATACTCAAGTGTATCGAAATTAAGTGTCTCCCTGTTCATATTTCACCGTGAACAAGCTTGGTTTGGGTCATTCGATTGGAGTTCTTAGATAACATCACTGGTTGGATGCTGATGCGCCATTCGATTCGGTCATTCGATTGAGTTCTTATATAACATCAACCAGTGATGCAAATAAAATAAATATGACTAATTAGTGATCTTACCCACCAGGCTAAAGAGAGATATTTATGTTTGTTTTAGTACTAGTTAAAAACCCGCGGCGCTGCTACGGGATAACAAAATTTGTATAATAAAAACACATGGATCACATAATAAAATAACAAAAATATGAAATTAAATATCGACATTAAAGTAACATTTAATCCAAAAGATAAAGTTTGTAAATTTAACCACACTGAGTGTGGCGCCGTAGGCTCACTAACTCATGTATAGACCATCCCATAATGCAGCTTAAATAATGTTTTATATCAACAGTAAGAAATCTCGCATCTTCAAACCATCATGTACACATATTTGAGTATATATGTAAATATTAGTACCTATCACATGGGTAATACTATGTGTCTTATTGAGATCAGCATGTCCGAACATGACGCCCAGAGAGGCTAGCACATGGATCTCACGTTTGCTAGCGTTTATAACACCAAGGTACCAGCGTGAACTGGTAACATTTATTGGAAGGAACAACTACCAATCAAATAATAAATATTTTGTCAACCAGAAAAATAATAATCCAATAACAATAGATCATTTAAAAAAAATTGCTCCCATGTCATGGTCCAAGTAAACTACCACCTTTCGGCCTAACCTAGGACGCGAGGAAGGGCCGCGGTTAGGGTACTTGGCTTCAATGATCTCATCCTTTTCTCTATCTGGCTTTTATGAGTGCAGTTATCCACACCTTTTTTTAGGATAGATTGTCCTCCCGACCTCTATCAAACCCTGCTGGGCCTTTAGCGTTAGATTGTCCTCCCGACCTCTATCAAACCCTGTTGGGCCTTCAGCGTTAGATTGTCCTCCCGACCTCTATCAAACCCTGCTGGGCTTTCAGCGTCTTAATATAAGCATCTATGATCTGCATACATTGAGCCATTACAAAGAAAGGGCATTGAAGTTGCCTCTCTGTTTGATTGAGTACTATGACCTATATCGATCACCTCATCACACAAGAATTCATATTGCTGAAAATGTGAACATCATCGATGAGCACAAGAAGCATAAGAGGATTTGATGACAGTGAAGGTAGGTGCGAATAAGAGGAGCTCAAGCATATATTGATGGTGCAAAATAAAACCAATCATTATTCAGTAAAAAGAAACAAAGGTGGTCAAATCAAACCAATCATAATTCAATATAAGTGGTGGTCAAATCAAAGCAATCTTGTGCAAATCTAGTTACAAATGGGTGAATCACAATTCAAAAATAATTTTGAGGTCTATACATTTGAACTAATTTATCGGTTCATATGTCCATGTAGATTCTACTCCTAATATTATATATCACTACTACAGAATTGTTCATCACTGCCGGGCTCCAACCCCCCTTCACTGCCGAAAACTGAACCGGCAGAACCATAGCGGTAGTGATGTGGGGTTTGAAACACTACCAGGTCAAAACACCGGCGGGTGATGTGAGGAGAGAGTGCCGGTTTGATATCAAACCGGCAGCGCGCACCGACGAGGAACACCGTCGGGTGTTCCACGACCGGCAAAGATTTTTGATCCAAGCAATGCGGGTTCGAATTCAGCCGGCGAGTTGATATTAGGAGCACCGTCGGGGCTTTAACGAACCGACGCAATCTGCGGGGATAACACTATCGGGTTAGAATGAGCCGATAGTGTATCGAAGAGCTAACAATGGCGGCTTACTTTGAACCCGTCGCTGATCCATGCGTGAACACCGCCGGCTGATCTCAACCCGACAGCGTTATTAGAGTGGAGACTATCGGTTGGTTAGTGCAGCCGACGCTGATGTTTCGTCGCCTATGATGGTTAGTAATTCAAACCGATAGTGTTTGGTATAGTTACACTACCGGGTTTGTTGCTCATTCAATTTGCCGGGCCCATGCCACCCTACGTTTTTTTGTTTTAAATTTTTGAATTTATTTGTGGAATTCAGCTCTTTTAAATTCGAAAAATCATCATACATTAGTATCGTCTAAACATTACAGGATTTACATACAACAAAATCCACCTAATGTTCTAGAAACTAAGCCTACATGAACTTCTAAAATAATAAGACCAATGACCATAGAGTCATAGACATAAATAAAAGCATGACATCTTTCCAAAACCAATTAAGCAGCAATTCTCGCAATCTTCAATCTCCAGGGCCGGCTAGTTTGCACCATTGTAGGCGACAACAGCTTCACCTTCGGTGTTGTATTTTCTGTAACAATTATTAGCATAGCCTTGGACTTGAGCATAGCAATCTTCCCAAGTTAGATAGATCCCCGGCACGCGACCAACAAACACTACATACCACGCCATGCTTGCCTATACATGTCACCAAAATAGGATGATATTGCTATGTTATTCATAAAAGTTGTACAGTAAGCACGGACATATATTTAAAATATCCAAACTGGATTTCGAACAACACTAACTCATGAATTTCAATCACAATTCGAGCACATGTTGCGCTGACCGAGACGGGCATTTAAACGAACACCTCGGGGCAAAGTGACCGACGCACTCACCAAGCTCTCATGCGCCTCGTGCGCTCCTATCTTGTCTTGGAGGATTTGGAGGACAAGGTCGCGGACGGTACGGGGTCGGGCGGTGAAGAGGAAGACGGTGTGAGGCTGCGGAAGACAGAGAGGTGTGGCGGCGGTCCTCCGTCGGCGTGGAGGAAGACCAAGCGGGCAACGCGAGGCTAGGACAGCGGCAAATTAGTTCTCATTCTCATAGGTAAAAACTCGTACACCTAAAGGGATAATTAGTTCTCACCGTGGAAGGGGCGAAGGGCGAGGATGCCGGCGCCGCGTTGGGGACGTCGGAGTGGAGGAGCGCGGGCGGGGAGAACGCCGTCAAGCCTCGATTCCGCTGGTGCGAACGACCGATGCGCCGAACGACGGCCGGCCGGGCGAGGGGACGGCGAACGGCGATGTTGGAGTTGGTGGAGCGCCTGTCGGGCGAATCGGGTGCTCTTCGTCGCCGGTGGGGAACGAAAATGGCACGGTGTTCAAATGGCTTGTTAAAATTTCGCTCTAAGCCACTCACCTATATATATAGGCAAGGCTGGTTTGGGCGTGGTGGGGAAACGAAATGGCGGGAGGTTCAGATAGATTTGGAAAATTTCACCCCAATCCTATTCGGCGCCGGTTATTACAATCTAAACCGCAAAGGAAATAGAAATGCCGCCACTTCATGGAAGATCATCTACCTTTTGTGAAGGATGTGTAATCCTCCATGGTGGAAATGGCTTGAATTTTTTTCCTGCATGTACATCCAAAATATGACCCCACACAAGTTCTTATATTTTTTCTCGATAAATATTTTAATTATTGTGATTTTCTTCTTCAAGCTAACCGGCGACAAGAAGGCTAATTAAACCTTGGAAACACAAGAATCTGTCTTGGACCTCCATGGGGATTTGCCTCCTAGGGCACATGAGACCCTATGGAAAAGTCTAGCAGCATTCCGGCTCTTTTCCGTGGGTACGCCTCAGTTCAAACTATAATTACAAGGTGGCGTCGCCTTGAAAATTCAAATAAACTGAAAAGTACCAAACCAACTCCGAAAAATCTCTAACTTCGTGGGTGCTTGCCAATTTGCATGTGAAAGGCTCGGAAAAAAGTTTGAGACACATACAACACCGGCAAAACATATGAACCACATGGAGCACAAGAACTACGTTGTATAGTCCCGGGGTTCGATGGTAGGGATCATGTGCCTTTGTGAAGGATGTGTAATCCTCCTTGGTGAAAATGGCTTGAATTTTTTCCCGTGCATGTACACCCAAAATATGACCCCACACAAGTTCTTAGGTTTTTCCGATAAATATTTTAATTACTATGATTTTCTTTCGGCTAACCGGGCGACAAGAAGGCTAATTAAACCATGGAAACACAAGAATCTGTCTTGGACCTCCCCGGTGATTTGCCTCCTAGGGCACATAAGACCTCGTGGAAAAGTCTAGCAGCATTAGATTCTTTTCCGTGGGTACGCCGCTTCAAACTATAATTACAAGGTGGCGTCGCGTAGAAATTCAAATAAACCGGGAAAAGTACCAAACCAACTCCGAAAAATTTCTAACTTCGTGGGTGCTTGACAATTTGCATGTGAAAGGCTCAGAAAAAGTTTGAGACACATACAACACCGGCAAACATATGAACCACATGGAGCACAAGAACTACAATCAGATAGTCCTCGGTTCGATGGTAGGGATCATGTGCCTTTGTGAAGGATGTGTAATCCTCCTTGGTGAAAATGGCTTGAATTTTTTTTTCCAGGCATGTACACCCAAAATATGACCCCACACAAGTTCTTAGGTTTTTTTGATAAATATTTTAATTACTATGATTTTTTTTGGCTAAACCGGGCGACAAGAATGCTAATTAAACCATGGAAACACAAGAATTTGTCTTGGACCTCCATGGTGATTTGCCTCCTATGGCACATGAGACCCTGTGGAAAAAGTCTAGCAAAGATTCCGGCTCTTTTCGTGGGTACCCTCGGTTCAAACTATAATTACAATGTGGCGTCGCGCGAAAATTCAAATAAACCGAAAAGTACCAAACCAACTCCGAAAAATCTCAAACTTCGTGGGTGCTTGCCAATTTGCATGTGAAAGGCTCAGAAAAAGTTTGAGACACATACAACACCGGCAAACATATGAACCACGGAGCACAAGAACTACACTGTATAGTCCTGGTTCGATGGTAGGGATCATGTGCCTTTGTGAAGGATGTGTAATCCTCCTTGGTGGAAATGGCTTGAATTTTTTTCCCAGGCATGTACACCCAAAATATGACCCCACACAAGTTCTTAGGTTTTTCTCGATAAATATTTTAATTACTATGATTTTCTTAAAAGCTAAACTCGTGACAAGAAGGCTAATTACACCATGGAAACACAAGAATTTGTCTTGGACCTCCATGGTGATTTGCCTCCTAGGGCACATGAGACCCCGTGGAAAAGTCTAGCAAAGATTCCGGCTCTTTTCGTGGGTACCCTCGGTTCAAACTATAATTACAATGTGGCGTCGCGTATAAATTCAAATAAACTGGGAAAAGTATCAAACCAACTCCGAAAAATCTCAAACTTCGTGGGTGCTTGCCAATTTGCATGTGAAAGGCTCGAGAAAAAGTTTAAGACACATACAACACCAAAGAAACATATGAACCACGAGCACAAGAACTACAATCAGATAGTCCCGGTTCGATGGTAGGGATCACGCGCCTTTGTGAAGGATGTGTAATCCTCCTTGGTGGAAATGGCTTGAATTTTTTCCCGGCATGTACACCCAAAATATGACCCCACACAAGTTCTTAGGTTTTTTCTCGATAAATATTTTTATTACTATGATTTTCTTACGGCTAAACTGGCGACAAGAAGGCTAATTACACCATGGAAACACAAGAATTTGTCTTGGACCTCCATGGTGATTTGCCTCCTAGGGCACATGAGACCCTGTGGAAAAGTCTAGCAAAGATTCCGGCTATTTTTAAAATGTGCGCTCGCCTCAAACTATAATTACAATGTGGCGTCGCGAAAAATCAAATAAACTAGGAAAAGTACCAAACCAACTCCGAAAAATCTCTAACTTCGTGGGTGCTTGCCAATTTGCATGTGAAAGGCTCGAGAAAAAGTTTGAGACCACATGGGCCACAAGAACATTATATTACAAATTAATTAGGAAGTAACCATACAATCTTACAAATAATTAACATAGTAAACACACTAATCATCATCATCGCCGCCGGGATCAATATTGGGTCCAGCTTGTGATCCATGCACACGAATGTAGGATTGTAGAAATATCGGGTAATTGATGTCACGGATTAAGTATCCGCTTGAGTCGATGAAGGTCAATGCCCTTATGATTGCACTCTCTCATCCCTCGCAAGGACGTAAAAATGCTCGACCATAGATATAACCTACTGAACGACCAGTGCCTAAGTTAGTAAACCTTATGCAGTATTGTCGCCCTTCCGTAGTTTGCTGGCCAAGGTGTGCACAGAAGTCCCAATCGCATTCGAAGTCGGGTTCGTAGCTTGGTCGAGAACGGCCGCCAAGCCACATGCAGCATAAGTAAGATCGTGGAGCAAAATCTGCAAGTGGGAGAATCAAAATGAATGAGGATGATGTGAATCTATCTAATATGCATTGCCAAAATGATGAATTTAATTTATTACCACATCATCATGGTTGTAACTCCCAACATATTCGCTATATTGCCATGGGGGATATTATCAGCAGACAAGGCAAATATCTTGAAGTGCGAGAGATCGGGGCACAATGTAGCAAACACGTCGAAGAGAATCTAAGCACAAGGAAATGGCATGGTACTCGGCATTTTGCACGGTCATTCTCTCGTTTCCCCTCTCGTGGATTAGGTGGTTGTTGTGTCCCGAATCCTCGAAGGGGTAAAAACTTATTTCACACGTATATAGTTGATGACCAAATGACGATGCTCTAGATGTCGTGGTCTCCACAAAACCGAGATAGAGAACCAGCTAAGTGATGTTTCTAGCTATTGTATTGGGGATAAAGTCTCGTGAAATATATAAATGCAACAAAATGACGTTAAGTTAAACTAATTGTCCATGTAATTGTTATAGTAAAATAAGAAATAAAAAATGTTAGAAAAAAATTACATACGACACGACCGGATAAGGGAATGGCCTTGTGTCCACACCCGGGGCGAATGGCTCATCGCCCGCGTGGAAACCTGGTTCTTGTGGTGGCGGCAAAGGCGGAGGACCGTTCATACCACCAAATGAAAAAGCGATAAAAGGAAAAAAAAACAAAGCTCATAAATATATATAGTATATATATACATGTATTGTTTATATATATGCATATATATAGGAATTCTAGACAAGAAAAAAAAATTCCTTACGAATGTAATATCCTCGGAGCCATGAACAAATCTTCTAGAAAGAGAGAGAGAGTGAAAGAGCCGAGTGGATTTCGTGTAGGGTGACCGGAGCTCGTGGGTGCGTGCTTGGGTATGTGTGTGGATTCGCCCGGGCACCTTGATTTATAGCGCTTGATCATCGCAGGTATATCACCGCCGGGTTTTAAGATATACCCTGGTAGTGATAACCACATGACTATCGGTTATTTGAATGGAGCCGGTGAATATACAATATCACTACCGGTTGTTTGTATGTATCCGGCGGTGAATTCACAAAGTGTTGTCACTTCACTCGGTTTGCATGCATGCATTGTTGCAAAGATCTTCTTTGCATATGTATGAGTAGATACTTCACGCAAGTTTGGGTTTTGGTTTTCGAATCTTTAGGGGATATGGATGTGAATAAAATTCATTATTTGTTCTTTGTTTTTGTTACATCTATAACTTTATTTCATTCACATTAGAATTGGATATATATCTGTTGATTTTTCCTCACAATATGCAACATATTTCATTGACGCAACCGTCCTTATTATGTTCGATGAAGGGTAAAAAATGGGAACTCAAAGACCTTACATTACATATATTTCCATAGCAAACAAATGATAATTAAGAAATTTGATTGCAAATATTTCCATAACAAAGACCTTCCATATTACATATATTTCCATAGCAAACAACAGATAAGAAATTTGATTGCATATATTTCCATAACAAAGACCTTACATTACATATATTTCCATAGCAAAGACCTTACATAGAACTAAATATATGGTAACAAAGACCAATTCACGATAGGTCAATGCTACAATCAAAGTGTACAAACACATTAAAATTTAACCACCTCAAGCAAGTCTCTTGTAGCACCTCTCTTGGATCGAAGAAGCGGCGAGGCTGCTACGTGCACTCATTGAGGAGGTTGGAGGATGAGATTCACCGGGAGCTTCATCTTCAGCCCAAACTTGACCATTGGACCAAGGATGAAATCACAAAGAACTTGGTCCAATGAGGATTGTTTTTCCATGGATGCACCATATGATTCGTGATACTATATGCCCATGTGCCTCGGGATATTGGCTGAACACTAGCACTCAAAGCACAAGGACTCCGGACTCTTAATATGAGTCCGTAGTTCGATCTTGAATCATGGCACCCACGTAAGCCGCAAGCCCCGGTGTCTCTCCTTCATCGATAAGACTCTTCTAGCACCTTTTCCGTAAACCATTTTCTTGGACTAGGCATATCTCAGTATGTGGAGGGCTTTCTCCCAAAGAAAGGCCATCTCGTATGTGGAACTGAAAGTACCGCTAGCAAAGAAGATCGAGGACGAAGAACAAGAAAAATAAGGAGAAAAAGATTTCCTAGATCAAAACCCATGACACTGAAATTCAAATCTAAGCCCTCTATATTTTGAGGAGAGGGTTAGGAACTACTAGACGAACCAAGAATGCAACAAATGATAGGAGAAACGGGTGCAAAACACGGCCCCCCCCTTGTTGTTTAAATAGGCGAGATGGCGTGGTTGAGTCGACCGCCGTTGTACGGAGGACGTGGCAAAGCAGGCGCCAAAGATTGGTGCAATGGTCGCCGGTCAAAGTTGAGAACCGTGCGTCCGTTGAATTTTTCGAAATCACTGCCGGGTATAAGTTTTCACCCGGCAGCGATGTGGAATACCACCGGCGAGAGAGATGCGCATCGGCAAGGATCTGCGGGTGTGAAACCGAACCCGGCAAAGATCTACACATCACTGCCGGGGTGTGAAACTACACTCGGCGGTGTTTTAACCGACATTGGTTTAACCTCGCCGACGCCGCACCGGGTGCCACGGGCTTTTCTCATCGATTCGAGACACCGCCGGTTTCCTAACCGACGCTGAATGCTACCGGCAACGCTGTTCTCCAAGCGAAGCGGCATGCATGCGGCGCGAGCCACCGTGAACACGCTAAGTGAACGTGGATGGCTACATTATTGTGGTAAAAAAAAAAAAAAAAAGTGATGGCTATCCGTTGGGCGGTACAAAGTTTGATTCCTTAAATAGCCCTAAGCAGTGTTGTGGGCGTGCTACAGACTTGTAGTTGAGTGTGTCTCATTCTCCGGCCGCCAAGTCTCTCGTCTCCCTCCCTCCCTCCCCGCTCCCTCACCCGTCGGCATCGAAGGTACGTGTGGTTGATCTTGCAGCAATGGTAAACAATGTGAAGCATGCATTCCTTGTTTCAAAATAACAATGCTAAACTCGATCATCGTTCTTCAAAAAATGGTCAAAAACGGCTTGTTGGGGATCGAACCGAATTTCAGGATTGGGTGTTGGGAAAAGCCGCGCCCGGCCGAGGAAGCGGCCATTGGAAACGCTGCGTGCAAACACGTAGCGGGCCGGCCGTGGGGAGAGACGTGCCGATCGCGGACGGCCATTGGATGAGCGCCGTCTTGCTGTTGACTATTTTCATGGCGCCAAGCGTCTTGGGAATGACTATGGACTGCATGCATTCCATGGCTTGCTACTATATAAAAACGCCTCGATTTGATACCATCTCCATCGCTAATAGCATCTCTCTTTCCATAAACCCCAGTGCGAGCTTCTTATTCATCGTCGATGAGATGGCCGGCGTGTACACCAACGAGGAGCTTGTCTTCACCGTGGGGCGCCTCCACGACGCCCTCGGAAGCTCACCGCCCGGCCGAAGAAGTCGGCCCGCCAACGGTGGGCTGGCCGTTGGTGGAGAAGGCGAACTTCTATGCCTACAAGGTCGAGGCCATCGCCGACATCCTCGCTAGGGGATACCGGCGAGGCCGGGCGGAGTTCCGCGGCGGCCGGGCGGCGGAACGCGGCGGGCGGCGGGACGAGGGGGCGGCGACGACGAGGCCCAGCGGCCGGGCGGCGGAGGCGATGGCGGCGGCGAGGGCAGCGGCGGGGCGCAAGACGGGGCGGCGGAGGCGATGGTGGCCGCCGCTTTATTTTTATTTTTTTCGTTTGTAAAATATATTATCTAGTAGTAATATATAATTATCTAGTAATATATAATGACTCCAAGTCATTTTTAATTCATCTCCGGTCTGTTTCTATCGTTTGTTTTTACTTGTTCCTTCTTCGAGCAATCGTTCCTTTTGCTTCCCCTCCCAAATCGCTATCGGTTCTAATTCAAACCCGCGAGTGATCAGGTCCATCAAGACCACTGCCGGGAACGATTCAACCCGGTGGTGATCTCGAGTCTTCACCGCCGAATTTGTCGAATCCATGGAGTTTCGAAGTTTCCCTCGCCTCGAACGGTTCATCACCGCCGGCAAGCTTCAACACCGCCTCGTGGATTAAATTCGGTAGTGATGCCGGGCGGTAGTGATGAACGAATCTGTAGTAGTGTATTCTAGATACCTTATAAGTCCATTTTACATGCCCCGACCGGCACCAGCACCTCATGATCCCTAGCGCCACACTTGACTGTCACTGGCACCCTCCTGTACCACGTGCATACACTTCACTCACTTCACAACCACGAGCAACTTTATGTGGTTTGGAGTAAGCTGATGCTAATAATTTACCTTTATCAAGGATGAAACTGTCAGCAAACACAGGGCGACATTTGTCATTTTATGAAATTAAGAAATTAACAGATGTGCTAAACACATGTTGAATGCATGTCTATTGTCTAATATAGACATTGAATCACTTAATAATTGAATGAATGAAAATTTACCTCAAGGGCATCCATGCTCAAAAGCAGGATCATGATTTTTGCATAAAACCTCTATTGCTCTTCGAGTCATGTGCAATGCTATTGTTGTAAGAGATGTTGTAAAAGGACCCTAATCTTCTTGAGCTTGGCTTTTGCCACCATGAGATGGTGAAGTCAATAGAGCAACTGTGATTGATGGGGAAGATGTGCCTTGTAGTTCCTTCGACCCTACACAGAGTTGTAATCAAAGGAACGTTTTCATCATGATAATTTTTTTAAAAAACATAAACGATATGTCTAGTTGTAGAAAGCATCAAGCAATGCAATGATCAAAAGTTACCAACTTGAGTGACGGGAAGTGAATTTCACATATCTACTCTAAATGTTCATTGCTAAAATTCTCATGAGAACCTAGCAAATTGCTAATATTTAGAACAGAAAAAAAATTAGTAAAACATCACCTTATGCCCCCAGAGAAAAAAACACCTCCATGAATTGCCAACACCTCCTTGAATTGCCAGTGTCTGAACTTCTCATGACCTAAAAGCGGATACTAATGTGCACCACCTCCTAGAGAAATAGAGTGGAATTGCATTTGCCCAGAGCAATTATTAACAAAAACAGTAAGTGCAAGACAAACCATCTATTTGACATCTTGGATGTCTGCTCTAGCAAGTCCAGTTCCTTGCTAAGCTTAATCTGCAACCACAACATGTGGCCCTTTGATCAGAGAAATCCAAACATGTGGCCCAATAATTTATTTATTTTTTAACTGAAGAGTGAGGAGCAATTATCTCTTATTTGCAAACTCTAGGCTGAACTGAGTTAATTCTAAAATGCTATCTTCTTTTAACAAATATAAGTGAATAACTCTCAGTGACAGCTAATGGTAATGGCTTGCTAGTATGCAGTATCCATGCAACTGAAAATTCATATATAATACATATAGCCCCTCCAGGATTAGCCCCTTGTTTCTAAAAACCGCGGGTTTGCTATTTTGCTCATAGAATATAAATTCCTCTCGTTATCAATCTGTAATCCAGTTTGTTGCTAAGTCAGAGGAAACACATTAAAAGCAGAAACTAAAAGTCACAATTTTTACATGAGGATACTTCAAAGATGATGAGATGATAACCTGTAAACATCATTCCATATTTCCCAAATTTACCAATAGCAGCGTGGCAGTAGGTAGGAGCAGTAGCACCCACGAGTCTCCTCTACATTGAGCAATCAGAAATAGCAGCAGTACGTCAGAGAGTAGGGTATGCACTCTATTATCTTTCATGTGCACTCAATTAATATGACAGTGCTTACTAAAAAAAAAAAGTGTGCCCATATGCCAACACTATCATAAAATACAAAACATAGCATACATGAGTACTCCAATGAATGAACAGTATATGTTCCTATGCTCAAAGATGATGCTTTTGTGTTTTACAGTCTTGATGAAGCAAACAACACGAACAAAATTACTATAAAAAAATACTCATCGGTTCCACATGTAAATTTTAGTCAACTAAAATACTATTGATAACAAAACAAACCTATCTCTTGGATCCCACCATCATTTCCCATTCTGATGCCTCTGCCTTCAGTAATTGAGCCATAAGAGCTAAGAAACAACCGAGCACTCGTGCAGTCTTCGAGCCTCTTTGTGAGCAATGGTTGTGACCTTGTCAATACCAGATTTTGTTAGCACAAGATAACAGAAAAAAAGAGGCCCTCTTGATTCCCCAACCTCATCATGCCACTGAAAAACTGGAAAAAAAAACAAGAATTTTACACCAACAGAGCCGATCACATATATCAATTTCACTCATTAGTCAGATAAACCAAGGTCTATCAATGATGATCCATGTGCATGCTGACGGCAATTGAATCATCAATAAATTAATCCCATCGCAGGGGAGACAAACAGAAACTGAAGAATTATGAAATTGAAAACACCGCTCTCCTACCCAACCAATCTTGGATCACCATTGACAGACCTTGGTCGGTGCCGGAAGTGCTCGTTGCTCTCGCCTCTCGACCTCGGCCTCCATGAATGTCATGGACGCCCGGGGCACTACTACAAAAGCCTACTAAGAGGGTGGCTGCCATTTTGATTAGGGGCGGCTCACACTTTGAGCCGCCCCTAATCTGTGCAGAAATCGGGCTGGGAACAAACCGCCCCTAGTGAGGTCACATCGGGGGCGGCTGATGTTACGAGCCGCCCTAATATTATCGGGGCGGTTCAATCACCAGCTGCCCCTATCAGTGTTCACAATAGGGGCGGCTCTATATTGAGCCACCCCTACAAAGGTTGCCGAATTTTCAAATGAGACATTAAAAATTAAAATTTCAGAAACGACCTCGGATGGAAAAACTTCCTAAATATGAAATGTAGATCTCGAAAAATTATTAAACTTTGTAGTTGACCACTTTTTAGTTCGAAATCATCTAGTCATGCAAAAGTTGTGTTCAAATGTCTCAAATTTGAAATTCAAATTTCATAAACGACCTCGGACGGAAAAAAACTTCCTAAATATGGAATGTAGATCTCGAAAAGTTATTAAACTTTGTAGTAGACCACTTTTTAGTTCAAAATCATCTAGTCATGCAAAAGCTGTGTTCAAATGTCTCAAATTTGAAATTCAAATTTAAGTAAAAAACGACCTCGGACGGAAAAACTTCCTAAATATGGAATGTAGATCTCGAAAATTTATGAAACTTTATAGTTGACCACTTTTTAGTTTGAAATCATCTAGTCATGCAAAATTGTGTTCAAATGTCTCAAATTTGAGATTCAAATTTCGTAAACGACCTCGGACGGAAAAACTTCCTAAATATGAAATGTAGATCTTGAAAAATTATGAAACTTTGTAGTTGACCACTTTTTAGTTTGAATCCGTTTAGGGCCTCAAATAGTCAATTTACACTTTCGGATTTGTATAATATATGAGGACGCGGAATGGGACATGGACACATATAAGTGTGTAGCGCAGTGGGTGGGGGGGGGTGGGGGGTCACGCGCAAGCTCGAGGTCGCGGTTCGAATCTTGGATTTCGCAACATTTGTAAAAAGCCTGAAAAAATCACCATGTGTAGGGGATGTGGGTGGCTGGCCGGTGGGGTCTTACCCCGCTTAAAAATAAAATTGTTATTTTTTTGAATTTTAAAAATGCGAAATCTGCGATTCACATTAAGGGCGGCTCCTGTTTGAGCCGCCCTCGATGTTCACATTAGGGGCGGCTCTGTCAACCGCCCCTAATGTGGAACCACATTATTAGTGTTTTATTAGGGGCGGCCGGAGGAGCCACCCCTAATGAGCATCTTTAGCCGCCCCTAATGTGGCTGTTCGGTAGTAGTGGGGGGTGGGGTGCTGCCTTTGCGGTTGCGTCGCTCTCCGTCCACAAAGGGCTGGGATCCCGTGTAGGTGCTGGGTGCGCCCGTGCCCCGCGCGAGAGAGACGGAGAGAGCGCGAGGATGTCAAGGAGCGACAAGCCACCGAGAAGGCTAGACGGGGTTCCCCCTGGCTTGGCGTGGCGGGCGGCAGGCGCGCCCGATCGGGGTGGCCGCGGGTGAGTAAACATATCGATGGTTCGCGAATTGAGGAGAACAGGGCCGAGGTCAAGGCCGCAACGCCGCG
This sequence comes from Hyparrhenia diplandra, assembly GCA_015847255.1. Taxonomy (NCBI): domain Eukaryota; kingdom Viridiplantae; phylum Streptophyta; class Magnoliopsida; order Poales; family Poaceae; genus Hyparrhenia; species Hyparrhenia diplandra. The sequence continues at coordinate 209,718 of JADLZK010010527.1, read as the reverse complement.
GTATCGCACGACGCAGGGGAGGCGTCGCGAGGAGGATGGAGGAAGACCGGGTCCACCTAGGGGCGCTGAGCGAGGGCGAGGGAGGTGACGATGGTTTCGTTCTTGAGGGCGAGATTTTTTTTTTTTTTTTTTGGGAGGAGGAGGAGGTCGACGGCGTGATTGATTTGGTTTGTTTCCTATTTTTAGACTGATATACTTTTTTTTTTCTAAATATAAAATATAGAGAGAAATTATGGGGAAGGAGGAGATCTCGGGATACCGTGATCGCAGGGGCGGGGGAGCGGAGCCACGGTGCTTTCGTCCGAACGGAGCGAGGCGACGGTGAATAGTTTTTTTACCGCACGAAAAATAGTCTTACTTTCATCCTTTTTAGGTAGTAAAGAAAAGCTCAGTAGGAGGAGCACCTCTTCTGTTTGCATACAAAAAAGATATACTGTTTCACAGTCAAATAAACAGCAATAGTTTTTCTCATTGTTCAATCACCAATGCACTTGCTAGAAATAAAGATAAATCAGAGAAATGCCCACCAAAAAATAGAATTATTCGACCACCAATTTCGGTAAAACCAAAATGCTCCTCCCTGCAGCATCTTTGGGAGTCCAAGGTCCTGCTGGTGTGTCACCCGGACTTCGTTTGGCATCAACACACTTCTTGGCGACTTCACTACGGCAACATATATGTTAAAAAATTATACCTTAGACAGCCATAGTATAGTGATCCATACTGTTTTTTTGGAAGGAAACAGGAGGTGTTCTGAATCCCTACTGGTTAAAGTAAAATGAAAAGGAACTCTACTGTACACAATTCAAAAATCAAGAAACAAAGAAAACGAGGAAGATTACTATAGTGACTGCCGCCATGTTTCAAATTCAAGGGAGAACTTTCTCTTGACTCTGTATCAGACATGGGGTAATAATTCTTTCAAGAGTAATCTGTAGCTTTCAAGCCATCGTTCAATCCATCTAAAAATAAGTTTGTTTCTTGCTGTCCAAACTAATACACACAATGATAGCATCCAAGAAGAGCGGGGACTGCACTAGTTCTCTGAAACCAACCACGACCCCTTCGGCAGTGCAATTAGACGTGTGTTGACAGTAAAAAACGTGCAGAGAAACTCACACTAACCACCGGCAGTAGTGTTACTGGGGTGGTCATGTGTAACGCAGCCCAGCTCAATAAAGGGGGATGGTGAGTTGCAGAAGCAAGGCCTAAAGGAGCTGTCCAGTGCATCGGCTTGTGCCAGCATCAGCTCAATTGGTTGATTGCGTCGAGCTTGTCCCAATTGCTGGTCAAGATAGGGAACTCTACAGCTGGAGGCACAGCACAGCTTGACCAAGATTTCATTTTGATGAGATTCTGGTCAATCTTGTTCTGGATTTCCATCTCAGATTTTTCTGCTGTAGACATTAGCCGAGGGATGTGCTGCAACATGCCGTAGTGGTGGACACATGAGCATGGCTGGTTAATTGGATCGCCTGCTGAAGAGGATCATGGACGGTTTGAACTTTCCGCCGTGTCACACAGCAGGTGTGGTGGAGCACAGCCGCCATAATTATATTTCTTCTCTGGTTTTCTGTCACACCGTGATTCTCCACTACTGGCCAAAACTCTAATTTTTCCATCCTTGGAGATCTGATTTCCTGATGCATCCCATGCTCGTATACTACCATTAATATGAGTACTCATGCATGCGCTGCGACAATTTCCTAACTGCAAATATTATACCACTTCAATATATAGCTTGCATATCTCAGATTGATGCAATAGATGAGGCTTACAGTATGTATTTATATGTCACTGTAGAAGAAGGATGGACATCAGCTATATATATTGGGAACATGTCTAGTGCAAACCACATCTTTGTGAAAACCCGTATAAACCATGCCAAAAAAGTTTGTATAAATTCACCAAAAAATCACACATGTATATGATATGATGATACACGACCTTGTAAATATCTTGTCCAAACTCGACATGTTGGTGAGATATAAAAATAACAAATTTCTAACAAATCATCTAGACAGCTTCCTGGCTTGAAATTTTTTATTTTTATATATCACGAACGAAGTCGAGTTTGGACAAGACATTTTAGAAGGTTATGTATCATCATTTAATCTACATGTGTGATTTTTGGTGAATTTAGTCGACTTTTCACTACAACAGGATTGATTTTGTGTGGTGTTTGTATTTTATTTTCCGTGGCGGACATTTGAGAAACCGCCACGGTTAATAGCACGATTAACCGTGGCGGTTATTTTTGATTAACCGTGGCGGTTATAATGTCCACCACGGTAAATCGATTAACCGTGGCGGTTCTTATAACTGGCCCGCCACGAAAAATCAGGCCCAACCCGCCAGCCTAAAAGGCCCATTTCAAGCACTTCATATATATACCGGAGTCCGGAGTTTTAACTCACCTCCACACATTCACACATCTCCCAGCAGCAGCCACCCCCTCCCATCCCCTCCTCTCCTCCCCGTCCTTATCCTCTGCTCCCTCCCGGTGGACGGCGCCCGTGGAGCCTAGGCTGCGCGAGGGACTCCTCCCGGCGGCCACGCCGCGAGGCATCCATGGCGGTGCGAGGGCGTCCACGCCGCGAGGCGCTTCGGCGGCCACGTGTGCGGGCGACGCTCCCGGCGGCGACGCAGGGCGTCCCATGGTGGAGGACCGGCGGCGCCAGGGCGGCGCTCGGCGCCTGACAAAGCTCGCGCCCTCTCTCCCCGCCTCCTCCCCGCTCCCGGCGGCACACGACGCGGCGACAGCGGCGCGCCCCTCTCCCCCTCTCCTCCCGGCGACCGGGCGGCGGCGAGGATTCGCCCCTCCGGCGGCGGCGCGCCGGGCATCGCGGATCCGGCATGGAGCTCGCGGCCCGGCGGATCCGGCATCGCGGCGTGGGGGAGGTCGTCACCAACCCGTCTCGTCCCGAGCTCCCCCCGGCGGCGGCTCTCGGGGCCATGACGGCGGCGGTGGGCGGCGGATCCGGCGTGGGAGCTCACACGGCCGCCGAAACCCTAATGGGCCCGGCGGCTTGATCTCGGGACCTAAGGGCCCGGATATGGGCCGCCGGGCCCGTTAGGGTTTCAGATTCAATTTTTTTTTTTTTATCTATTTTTTTATTCTATTAGCGGTGGCGGGCATTTTGGTTTCCAAAAACCACCAAGGAAAATCATGTGATTTTCCATGACCTTCCATTGGTGGCGGTTTAAGAACCGCCACGGAAAACGAAAAAGTCCGCCACGTAAAAATCGGTTATCTAGTAGTGTTTTTTGCCGTGGTTTGCATGGGTTTTCACGAAGGGGTTGGTTTGCACCTGTTACGTTGCCATATATATTGGCACTCCCTTGCTCACATGAAGTATTTCACCGACCAAATCTTATCTTAGATGATATATTCTTTTTATGCAGCAATGCCAAAGCAAGGAGGGACAAATAATAGGTATATATATTATATATACAAAGTGTTATACTTCCATATATGTGAAGAACAATGATAGACATATCTACTAATCACTGTCAAGTGCATTTTTTGCTTTACCACTACTACAGATTTAAGCTCATCACTGCCGGAATTTAATCCACCGGCGGTGTTGAACCTCGCCTTGGCGATGATGAACCGCTCAGCGCGGGAAACTCGAAACTCCATGGATTCGACCAATTCCGGCGGTGAAGACTCAAATCACCACCGGGTTGAATCGTTCCCCGGCAATGGTCTTGATGGACACGAGATCACTCGCGGGTTTGAATTAGAACCGAAAGCGATTTCAAGATTGACACAACCGGTTGAATTAGAACCGATAGCGATTTGGGAGGGGAAGCAAAAGGAACCGATAGCTCGCGGGGTTGAATGAAGAAGGAACAAGTAAAAACAAACGATAGAAACAGAACGGAGATGAATTAAAAACGACTTGAGAGTCATTATATATTACTAGGTAATATATTTACAAAATGAAAAAAAAAAAAGCGGCGGCCGCCATCGCCTCCGCCGCCGCCCGCCCTAGGCCTCGCTCGTCGTTGCCGGCCTCGTCCTCACCGCCGGCCGTGTTCCCGCCGCCGGCTGCCCGAGAGTCCGCTAGCCTCGCCGGTATCCCCCTAGCGAGGATGTCGGCGATGGCCTCGACCTTGAAGGCGTAGAAGTTCGCCTTCTCCGCCAACGCGCCAAGCCACCGTTGGCGGGGTTGACTTGTTCGCCAGGTGGGTGAGCTTCGGAGGGTGTCGTGGAGGCGCGCCACGGTGAAGACAAGCTCCTCGTTGGTGTAGACGCCGCCATCGTCGGTGAAGAAGAAGCTAGCTGCCTGGGGTTTATGGAAAGAGAGAGGCTAATTAGCGATGGAGATGGTACCAAATCGACGTTCTTATATAGTAGCAAGCCATGGAATGCATGCGGACCCATTATCATGCCCAAGACGCGGTGTCATGAAAACACAACAAATAAGCCGCGACCAGCTCATCCAATGGTCGTCGCGATCATCCCGCCTCCCCACGAAAGGCCGACCGCTCACGCGTTTGTCTTGGCGTTTCCAATGGCCGCTTCCTCGGGCTGCACGGCGTTTCCCAACACCCAATCCCAAATCCCTGGTTCGATCCCCAACAAGCCGCTTTTTGACCATTTTTCCAAGAACGATGATCGAGTTTAGCATTGTTATTTTGAAACAAGGAATGCATGCTTTACATTGTTTACGATTTCTACAAGATCAACCACACGTACCTTCGATGCCGACCGGAGGGGGCGGGAGGGAGGGAGACGAGAGACTTCTCTGGGCCGGAGCACGAATGACACTCAACTAGTAAGTCTGTAGCACGTCCACAACACTGCCGGGCCATTTAAAGAATCAAACTTTGTACCGCCCAACGGATAGCCATCACTTTTTTTTTCTTTTTTTACCACAATACTGTAGCTGTCGGTTCACTTAGCGTGTTCACGAGAGGCCTGTCTTTGCATGCATGCCGCTAGCTTGAAGAACCGTGTTGCCGGTAGTATTCACCGCCGGTTAGGGAAACCAACGATCTGAATCGATGAGAAAGCCTGTGGCACCAGCTGCGGCGTCGACGGGTTAAATCAATGTCGGTTAAAACACTACCGGGTGTGGTTTTACACCGGCGGTGATGTGTAGATCACTGCCGGTGCAGATCTTTCTGGTAGTGGTATTTGACATCACTGCCGGGTGAAAACTTAGACCCGGTAGTGAATTCGCAAAATTCAACGGCTACACAGTTCTCAACTCGACCGGCTGATCACGCACCAATCTTTGGCGCCCGCTGCCACGTCCTCCAAAGAGATCGACCCAACCACGACATCTCACCTATTTAAATGGCAAGGGGGACGCTGTGTTTTGCACCCGCCTCCTACCCGTTCTTGGATTCTTGGTTCGTCCAGTAGTTTCTACCCTCTCCTCAAAATACAGAGGGCTTAGTTTTGAATTTTAGTGTCATGGTTTTTAGATCTAGGAAATCTTTTTCTCCTTATTTTCCTTGTTCTTCATCCTCGATCTTCTTTGCTAGCAGTACTTTCCAGTTCCACATACATATGACCTTTCTTTGGGAGAAAGCCCTCCACATACAGATATGTCTAGTCCAAGAAAATGGTTTACAGAAAAGGTGCTAGAAGAGTCTTACTGATGATAGAGAGACACCGGAGCTTGCAGCTTCTATGGGTGCCATGATGCAAGATCGAACTCTAGACTCATATTAGGAGTCTGGAGTCCTTGTGCTTTGGGGTGCTAGTGTTCAGCCAATACCCCAGGCACATGGGCATATAGTATCTGAATCATATGGTGCATCCATGGAAAAACAATCACCATTGGACTAGTTATTGTGATTTCATCCTCGGTCCAATGGTCAAGTTTGGGCTAAAGACGAAGCTCGCGGTGAATCTCATCCTCCAACCTCCTCAATGAGTGCATGTAGCAGCCTCGCCACTTCTTCGATCCCAGAGAGGTGCTACAAGAGACTTACTGAGGTGGTTAAATTTTAATGTGTTTGTACACTTTGATTGTAGCATTGACCTATCTATGAATTGGTCTTTGTTACCGTATATTTAGTTCTATGTAAGGTCTTTGCTATGGAAATATATGTAATGTAATGTCTTTGTTATGGTAATATATGCAATCAAATTTCTTATCTGTTGTATTTCGTTTGTTATGAATGTTGATTGTCTCTTCGATATCTTTGAGTTCCCATTTTTTACCCTTGATCTAACATAATAAAGACGGTTGCGTCAATGAAATATGCTGCATATTATGAGGAAAATTCAACAGATATCCAAATCTAATGAGAATGAAATAAAGTTATATATGTAACAAAAACAAAGAACAGATAATGAATTTTATTCACATCCATATCCTCTTAAGAACAGATAACCAAAACCCCAACTTGCGTGAAGCATCTACTCAGTACATATGCAAAGAAGATCGCAACAATGCATGCATGCAAACTGAGTGAAGTGACAACACTGTGAATTCACTGCCGGATACATACAAACAACCGGTAGTGATATTGTATTCACCGCCGGCTCCATTCAAATAACCGGTAGTCATGTTGTTATCACTACCGTTTATCTTAATACCCGACGGTGATGCACCTGCACTGATCAACTGCTATAAATCAAAGGCGCCCGACCACATCCACACACATACTCAAGCACGCACCCACGACCTCCGGTCACTGCACGAAAATCCACTCAGCTCTTTCACTCTCTCTCTCTCTCTCTTTTCTAGGAGAGTTGTTCACGGCTCCAGGATATTACATTGGTAAGGATATTTTTTCTTGTCTAGAATTCCTATATATATATATGCATATATATAAACAATACATATATATATATACTATTGGAAATTTATGAGCTTTGTCCATTTCTTTTCCTTTTTATCGCTCACCGGTGGTATGAACGGTCCTCCGCCTTTCCGCCACCACAACAACCAGATTTCCACGGCGGGCGATGAGCCATTCGCCCTGGTGTGGACACAAGGCCATTCCCTTATCCAATCATTGTATGAATTTTTTTCTAGCATTTTTTATTTCTTATTTTACTATAACAAATACATGGACATTTAGTTTAACTTAACGTCATTTTGTTGCATTTATATGTCACGACTTTATCCCTAGTACAATGGCTAGAAACATCACTTAGCTTGGTTCTCTATCTCTCGTTTTGTGGAGACCACGACATCTAGAGCATCGTCACATGGTCATCAACTATATACTTGTGAAATAAGTGTTTACATCCCTTCACGGATTCCAGGACACAACAGCCACCTAATCCACGAGAGGGGAAACGAGAGAACGACCGTGGAAAACGCCGAGTACCATGCCGTTTCCTTGTGCTTAGATGCACTTTGACGTGTTGGCTACATTGTGCCTCGATTTCTTGCACTTCAAGATATTTGCTTTGTCTTCTCGAATATCCCCCCATGGCAATATAGCGAATATGTTGGGAGTTACAACCATGATGATGTAGTAATAAATTAAATTCATCATTTTGGTAATGCATATTAGATAGATTCACATTATCCTCATTCATTTTGATTCTCCCACTTGCGATTTTTGCTCCACGATCTTACTTATGCTGCATGTGGCTTGGCGGCCGTTCTCGACCAATCTACAAACCGACTTCGGTGCGATTGGGACTTACAGGCACACCTCGGCCAGCAAACTACGGAAGGGCGACAATAATGCATAAGGTTTACTAACTTAGACGAAGTGGTCGCTCAAGAGGTTATATATATGGTCCAGCATTTTTACGGCCATGCGAGGGGCGAGAGAGTGCAATCATAAGGACATTGACCTTTATCGACTCAAGCGGATACTTAATCCGTGACATCAATTACCCGATATTTCTACAATCCTACATTCGTGTGCATGGATCACAAACTAGACCCAATATTGATCCCGGCGGCGATGATGATGATTAGTGTGTTTACTATGTTAATTATTTGTAAGGTTGTAGTTTAACTGGTTCCTAATTAATTTATAATGTTCTTGTGGCCCATGTGGTCTCAAACTTTTTCTGAGCCTTTCACATGCAAATAGCGAAGCACCCACGAAGTTTGAGATTTTTCGAGTTGGTTTGGCACTTTTCTCGGTTTATTTGAATTTACGCACGACGCCACCTTATAATTATAGTTTGAACTGAGCGTAACCACGAAAAGAGCCGGAATGCTGCTAGACTTTTTCACACGGGGTCTCATATGCCCTAGGAGGCAAATCATCGTGGAGGTCCAAGACAAATTCTTATGTTTCCATGGTTTAATTAGCCTTCTTGTCGCCCGACTTAGCTCGAAGAAAATCATAGTAATTAACATATTCATCGAAAAAAACCTAAGAACTTGTGTGGGATCATATTTTGGGTGTACATGACTGGAAAAAAAAATTCAAGCCATTTCCACCAAGGAGGATTACACATCCTTCACAGAGGCACATGATCCCTACCATCGAACCGGGACTATATACGGTGTAGTTCTTGTGCTCCATGTTGTTCATATGTTTGCCGGTGTTGTAGTGGTCTCAAACTTTTTCTGAGCCCTTCACATGCAAATGGGGAAGCACCACGAAGTTTGAGATTTTTTGGAGTTGGTTTGGCACTTTTCCCGGTTTATTTGAATTTCTCGCGCGACGCCACCTTGTAATTATAGTTTGAACCGAGAGTACCCACGAAAAGAGTCGAATGCTTTGCTAGACTTTTTCACGGGGTCCCATGTGCCCAAGGAGGCAAATCACCGTGGAGGTCCAAGACAAATTCTTGTGTTTCCATGGTTTAATTAGCCTTCTTGTCGCCCGGCTTTAGCTTCGAAGAAAATCATAGTAATTAACATATTTATCGAAAAACCTAAGACTTGTGTGGGGTCATATTTTGGGTGTACATGACTAGAAAAAAAAAATTCAAGCTATTTCCACCAAGGAGGATTACACATCCTTCACAGAGGCACATGATCCCTACCATCGAACCAGCACTATACAGTGTAGTTCGTGTGCTCCATGTTGTTCATATGTTTGCCGGTGTTGTAGTGGTCTCAAACTTTTCTGAGCCTTTCACATGCAAATGGGGAAGCACCCACGAAGTTTGTGATTTTTCAGAGTTGGTTTGGCACTTTTCCCAGTTTATTTGAATTTCTGCGTGACGCCACCTTGTAATTATAGTTTGAACTGAACGTACCCACGAAAAGAGCCAGAATGCTTTGCTAGACTTTTTCATAGGGTCTCATGTGCCCTAGGAGGCAAATCACCGTGGAGGTCCAAGACAAATTCTTGTGTTTTCATGGTTTAATTAGCCGTCTTGTCGCCAGTTTAGCTCGAAGAAAATCATAGTAATTAACATATTTATCAGAAAAACCTAAGATATTGTGTGGGGTCATATTATGGGTGTACATGACTGAAAAAAATCAAGCCATTTCCACCAAGGAGGATTACACATCCTTCACAAAGGTACATGATCATCCATGAAGTGGCAGCATTACTATTTCACTGTCGGTTGCGGGTAATAACCGGCAGTGAATAGGATTGGGGGTGAGATTTTTCAAACCTATCTGATCCTCCCGCCATTTCGTTCCCCACCGCGCCCAAACCAGCCTTGCCTATATATATAGGTCAGTGGCTCGGACCCAAATTTTGGCAAGCCATTTGAACACCGCGCCATTCGTTCCCCACCAGCCGCCGAAAGTGCACCACCAACTCCAACGTCGCTGTTCGTCGTCCCCTCGCCGCCGGGCTGTCCGTTCGGGCATCCCGAGTCGTTCCGCTCCAGCGGAATCGAGGCTTGACGACGTTCTCCCACGCCGCGCTCCTCCACTCCGACGTCCCCAACGCCACGCCGGCATCCTCTGCCCTTCGGCCCCTTCCACGGTGAGAACTAATTATCCCTTTAGGTGTACGAGTTTTTACCTATGAGAATGAGAACTAATTCGCCGCTGTCCTAGCATCGCGTCGCCCGCTTGGTCTTCCTCCACGCCGACGGAGGACCGCCTCCACAACTCTCTGTCGTCCGCAGCCTCACGCTGTCTTCCTCTTCACCGCCCGACGCCGTACCGTCCACGACCTTGTCCTCCTCAAATCCTCCAAGGCAAGATAGGAGCGCACGAGGCGCACGAAAGCTTGATGAGTGCGTCGGTCACTGCCCCCTGAGGTGTTCGTTGAAATGCCCGTCTCACCGCAACCTGTGCTCGAATTGTGATTAAAATTCATGAGTTAGTGTTGTTCGAAAACCGGTTTGGATATTTTAAATAGATGTGCTTACAGTACAACATTTATGAATAACATAGCAATATCATCCTATTTTGGTTACATGTATAGGCAAGCATGGCGTGGTAATGTAGTGTTTGTTGGTTGCTATGCTCAAGTCCAAGGCTACGCTAATAATTGTTATAGAAAATACAACACCGATGGTGAAGCCGTAAATTAAGCTACAATGGTGCAAACTAGCCGCCCCGGAGATTGAAGAGAAGCCACCCCCACATACTTATGAAGATTGCGAGAATTCTTTGCTTAATTGGTTTTGGAAAGATGTCATGCTTTTGTTTATGTCTATGACTCTATGGTTATTGGTCTTTTTATTTTAGAAGTTGATGTAGGCTTAGTTTCTAGAACATTAGGTGGATTTTGTTGTATGTAACCATTAAATCCTCGTAATGTTTTGACGATATTAAAGTATGATGTTTTTTTCGATTTAAGAAGAGCTGAATTCCACGAATAAATTCAAAAATTTAAAACAAAAACGCCCGGGTGGCATGGGCCCGACAAAGAATGAGAAACAAACCGGTAGTGTAACTATACCAAACACTATCGGTTTGAATTACAAATCGTCATCTGCCGGCTGCATTAACCAACCGATAGTCTCCACTCTAATAACGCCGCGGGTTGAGATCAGCCGGCGGTGTTCACGTAAAAGTTCAGCGGCGGGTTCAAAGTAAGCCGCCATTGTTAGGTCTTCGATACACTGTCGACTCAGTCTAACCCGATAGTGTTATCCCCACGATTCTGTCGGTTCGTTAAAGCCCGACGGTGCTCGCGATATCAACTCTGCCGGCTGACTTCCGAACCTGCATTGCTTGGATCAAAAATGCTGCGGGTCGTGGAACACCCGGCGGTGTTCGGTGACGATGCGCTGCCGGTTCGATATCAAACCGGCAGTCTCTCCTCAAATCACCGCCCGGTGTTTTGACCCGGTAGTGTTTCAAACCCCACATCACTACCGCTATGGTTCTGCCGGTTCAGTTTTCGGCGATGAAGGGGGTTGTAGCCCGGCAGTGGATGGACAATTCTGTAGTAGTGTACCTGCCACCTAACAAAGAAGAATTTTTTTAGTTTCCTCGATAGAGCGGAGATTTAAATCGTAGAAGTAAAATTATCAGTTTTTCATCGATCATGGATTCTAATTTGTCTCACTCCTAATGCACAAAGTTGGAGCCCCTCTCTACATCCAACAAAAATAGTAAGGTGAACAAACCTTTGTAATACTGAGTACAGCATGTTTTTGTTCTTTATGTCATGGATTAGTGTAGAACCCGGCTTGGATCATACTTATCCTCCTGGGCGTGTCTCTAACACGGCCACATCAGCATGGCTGGTTATATGCATAACTTTCTGAAGAGGATCATGGATACCGGTTTGAACTTTCCGCTGTGTCACACAGCAGTTGTGGTGCAGCACGGCCGCCATGATTATATTTCTTCTCTGGTTTTCTGTCACCGTGATTCTCCACTACTGGCCAAAACGCTAATTTATCCATCCTTGGAAAGCTGATTTCCTGATGCATCCCATGCTCGTGTACTACCATTAATATTAGTACGCATGCTTGCGTTGCAACAATTTCCTAACTGCAAATATTATTATACCATTATTCAATGAATTGCTTGTATGCCATAGATTGATGCAACAGATGAGGCATACAATATGAATTTATATGTCATTGTAGAAGAAGGATGGACATAGGCGCGCTATATATTGACAATCTCTTGTTCACATGAAGTATTTCACCAACCAAATTTCATGTTAGATGATATCTTCATTTATGCAGCAATGCCAAACCAAGCAGGCACAAATAATAGGTATATATATACAGTGTTATACTTCCATATATGTGCAGTACACAATGATCGACATGTCTACTAATCACTGTCAAGTGCATGTTTGCTTTACCTGCCACCTAACAAAGAAGAATTTTTTTAGTTTCCTCCACAGAGCGGAGATTTTTAAATCGTAGAAGTAAAATTATCTGTTTTTGATCGATCGTGGATTCTAATTTATCTCACTCCTAATGTACAAAGTTGGAGCCCCTCTCTACATCCAAAAAAAATAGTACTGTGAACAAACTTTTGTAACACTGAGTTCAGCATGTTTTTGTTCTTTATGTCATGGATTAGTGTAGAACCTGGCTTGGACCAGATCATACTTATCCTCCCGTGCGCGTCTCTAACATGGCCACGGCGACAGCTGGTTGTGGGCGTCTGTGTCATGGCCTGCGCGGCAGGATCTCGTGTGGGATCGTGCACGCACTGGAGATGTGGCTTGAATCCATGATGTATGCCTCAAGCTTCAATCTGCCATTCTGCCCTTCAAACACACTAACTAGCTAGAGTAAAAATTTGTAAGATGGCTGGACGCAAACAGAAATTGGACAAAGAAAAAAATTCTACCAATATGGAATCAGTAGAATGAAGAACAGAGAAGGCACTGCAGGAGGGTGCCATGCTACCTTCGCGCATCCATGCGAAGGTTTGCAGTGTATCTTGGCAGGGTTCTCTACACCCTTGCTTTCCTTCTGGGCGTCCTTAGGTGACGTCAGCTTTGTCGCGCATTGAACCGCCATATAGTCCTTTAAGCTCTCTTGGTTGTATGTTTTTAGCCTTGCTAATGAGCTTGATTGACACTCACAAATGAGCTTATGTAGCATGTCTAAAAGCCGAGTGTTGTAACAAAAAAAAAAACTTCTTTCTTCTTAATGAAACACGGGCTATAACAACCCGTTCGTGAAAAAAAAGAGTCGTTGTCCTGCGACTCTGCGACCACGGACGTGACAGTGCTTCGTCGGTTACATCCACGGAGAGGAGCCGAGCGGATGCCGACGAGGACACAACCAAATTACAAGAGGAGGGATCCCGAATTGGGATTGCCGGAGTGGGATCTGATGGTGGAGAAGAAGAGCTGAGAGGGAAGGGAACACACAAAAATGTTGGGCGGTTGCCGGTTGCGGGTACTACTGCAGCTGCGTTTGGAGATGTATGCGAAGGAAGCGCCGAAACCACCATGGGTACACACAGCTAGGTAAGGAAACCACTCGGTGAAAAAAAAAGAAATTCGACTGGAGCACGCACGCGAAAGAGACAAAATCATTGCTCAAGAGCTCTCAACATGGACAGCTTACTAATAAGGTTAGCAGATCAATTAAACAGATGGTGGTGTGGTGAAACAGTAGAATTGATGAGGTTGGTAGTGCTTCTGAGTAAGGGGGTGTACTGTACGATACTGACTGAACTATTTGATAATCCCTAGGATTTATTAATGGCATTAGAACACTGCCATTTAGCATTGGTTTCACCTGAGTTCATCCGAGTTCTACACTGACATGTAAATATATACTCTGCCCATCTATTTTATCTACTAGTAACATACAAATATTTCATAGCATAATATTTCTAGTAGGAAATTGCACGCATAAAGTCATGAGTGTTTGTATCATGGGAATTGGATGCATCCAGGATTTTCTCCGGAGAGAATGAAGCTGAAGGAAATCAGAGGGTCAAAATTTTTTTCTAAAGCCTGTGTTTATGTTCCACTCCAGTTGGGGAACTAACATGCTGAACTGGTGTCTCCTCCAGTAGCAGATTGAGCGACTGAACTGGTCTCCATCCTTCCAGTGACGATTGTGTGGCAACTACAACCAAATTGGCTCCCTAGCTAGAGAGACAGATTGAAAGGCCTCATATGTCTCCAGAAGACTAGAGTCATTTGAAGCAGACACATGAAAGTATGAGACCACTTTTCATTGGGCTTAGTTGAAGCCTGATCATAAATAGTTCAAAATAGAAACAATTTCACAAGGTTTTAAATAATTACATTGGTCTAAACTATGTCATCATATGCGAGATCATTTGAAATTTCAAAATTTGAGAACATAAGATGAATGCATGTGGAATAAGAGCCAAACAAAGGACTCGCGTCCCGCGTCGTCCTCCCGCGGGCAGCACGGGCGCACCAACCCCTAGCCGCCACCCACTCCACCTACACCTCGCCTCCCCTCCCCTAACCGCTGCTAGAGGTGCCGCTGGGAGGCCCTCGCGGCTCTCCGGGAGTGCAGCGGTGGGGCTCCCTCTCTCCGCGGTCGCGCGCGCTCCTCTCTATGCGGGAATCGAGGTCGCGCCAACGCGCCTCGTGGCGGGCAGATGCTCCTCTCCGGCAAAGCGGCGGCGGATCCGGCCAGCCCACCTCAGATCCGGCGGCGGGGGCCTGCCGGCGTCTTCAGCGGTGATGGCGGCCAGCTAGGTTGGGGCGCTCGCCACCTTCTTGCGGCGGCGGCGGACCCATCCCGGCGCCACGGATCGCTCCTGCAGGCCAACCTCCACCGCCCTCCCCTCTCACCTACGGATCCGCGAACTCCTACTCGGCGGCGGAGGTGGTACCTTGTCCGCGTGCTGATCTTTGTTCCCGTGCGTGGTGCGCTGTGGAGACGACATCTCTCTCGGGCACATGCAGCCACCCTGTAAGGCCACAACTCCACCTTCCCCTTCTCCTCCAAACCTTTCCAATGGGGGGGACATGGCCAGCCGGCAGCCTGGGCTCCGCTGCGGCTCTAGTTCCAAAGATTGGTGGTGCACGCTAGGTTCTCGACGGAATGCCCCATCCATCGTCACACGCTTTTGGAGGGCTATCGGTGCGCGCCTCCGTCATCGGGGCGAGTCGGCGGCGTTCGCGGCGTGTGGCGGCGACCGGGCGTCGCCGGCGCCTCCCATCATCGCGGGCGAGCCCGAGCGGCTCCGTGGCGTGTGGCGACCGGCGGCGCATCGGTGCGAGCCTCCCGTCGTCGCGGGCGAGTCCGGCGGCTCCATAGCGTGTGGCGGCAACCAGCCAGCTGTCGGTCTCTGCGCCTTCTTTCATCGTGGGCAAGACCGGCGGCTCGCGGCGTGTGGCGACCACCGACAAATTGGTGGTGACGGCAACTTGATGAGGCCTCTTCAGCGGGTTCTGGGCAAAAGCTTAGCCCGGATTGATCTAGGCCGGTGATGGTATTCTCCTTCCCGAAGGCGTCAGCGTTGGGGAGGGCAACCCTAGCCAGGCCCTCGCAGCTCCATGCCCTCTCAACAAGGAGGCCAAGAACCGATTCTTGTCAAGCAAAAGTGTGAAGTCTTGCGGGTCCGGCGGCGGAGGTCCCTTCGCTCGAGCATGAACGGCGGCTTCACCCCTCCGTCACCGGCGGTCCCCGGTCGGCGTCGAAGCTAAGAGAATGACGGCCCCGTAAGGTGACGTGTTGCGGCAAAAGGGCCTCCTAGCGATGGGACCCCCCCGGCGGTGAGGCCCGGGAGTGGGCCCCCCGCTGTTGTACCCCCTCCCCTCCCGGGGGCCTGAAGCCGGCGGGCGTAGGGAAACCCTACGGCTCCCAAGCAAGAAGAAGTCGCGAGTGTATTCCCGAATAGCCTTGTACGAATAGTTACTAGCCTGCCCTGCGGGGGCGTCTAGCGCATGTTCCCACACCGCCATGTACCAAATTGTAAATCAGCCCCTCGACCCCACTGGTATTCCTATAAATACCCTGCATGCGGGCTCGAGGAGAGGGACGGATGGTTGGCGGTTTAAGTGCCTTTTCCTCGCCTTTTCCACCACTCGCACCTCGCTCGGCCAAGCGTTGTACCACCTCCACGCGGAGGAGGTTCGGCGACCTCCGATCCTCTCGACCTCGGCAGCGCCCGGCGAGGGTCGGGCGGAGCGGAGAGCCGCTCCGCCTCCCCCGTACTACGATTCACCCCGTGGGAAGCCCTCGCCCCCCCTTCCGCCCCCTCGGGAGCGAAGGCTAAGGGGCGGGGTGATCCCACGGTTGGCGCCCGACCGTGGGGACCGATCGAAAAGCCCGAAGCCATGCCCGCCCACTCGCCGGTCGGACACCCTGCGCCACGGCCCGGCGACCCCTCCCCGGAGGAGGACCCCTCCCGATCAAACCCGCTAGGTGGGCGCCCGGGCGGCCACTACACGCCGAGCAGCTCCGCGCCGGGGGCTGCGAAGCAAGGAGCCCGGTCGCTCACGGACCCCCCCGCTCGTCCCGATCTCGGAGGTCACCGAAGAGGAAGATGCCCCCAACGCCTAGCAGGGGTGGCGCTCCGCGGGGGCCGAGGCGGTGGTCCCGGACCCGGTGGCGCAAAGGTCTCCGCCTCGGCGAACCCCGGCCGACCGCTCGGGGCTCCTCGAGCTCTCGAGGGATGGCGAAGAAGAAACCGAGCAGGAACAGGCTCACCAAGCCCCTGCAAGCCCAGATCGTAGAAAAGCGGAGGCTGCCGCAAGCTCGGATCGGAGGCGGCGCCTGCGGGCGCTCGAGGAACAAAAGTCGGCGCGCCAGACCCGAGCTCGCATGGATCAACCAACGGCTTGTGGCGGTCAGGGAAGTCGGTGGCGGAGGGCAGCCGCAGCCCAAAGAACCACCCACAGGGTCCCAACTTAGGGCAAGCCCCACCTCCATCAACCCCGCCACCACCGCAGCCAAACCAGCCGCCATCGCAAAGCCACCCCCACGCCGCCCTTCGCATCAACCAGCTCTACCCCAGCATCTCCTCAGGCGATGCCACTGAGCGCCCACCCCGCCCACCACTGGCAATAAGCCCCCACTATGACCCCAAATCTCCACTATCCTACGCTCTCCAGATCGCGGAGTGGCCTCCGTCCTCTGACCCTCAACATTTACCAAGATATGCGGGGATCACCGACCCCAGACAGTTTATCATGAGCTCTGAAGCGGCGGTAAAGCGGTAGGGGGATCATTCCACCATGGCTAAGTCGTTTGTGATCATAGCAAGGGTGGCCCAATCTTGGTATTGCACCCTACCACCGAACACCATCGAGGTCCTGGGACACTGCGAGCCGCCCTCCAGGCAAACTTCAAAGGTGTAGACTCCGAGTGATCAACGGCCGGAGCTCTGAGCGTCGTCTGAAGCCCAGCGAACCACTGCAGGAATGGTGGCGAAGGTTCCTCCAAACCAAAGCGAGCGAGAGAGGGGTCTCAGATCAAAGCGTCATCATGGCAGCGGTTGCATGCATCCGCCCGGGGCCTGTCATTCAAAGATCGGCGAAGGCGGCCAAAGACACTAGCGCGAACTGCATGAGATAATGGACAAATACTGCCAGAGCCGGCGATAGTCACAAAGGCGAAGGTGGAGTCCTTCCGACCTCATGAGTCAATACCAAACATCCCGCCCCTCACGCGGAGACAGCTACCCGGGCCGGGCGCCGCGAGTGGGCGCCATAGACAACAACCCTCCGATGGGGCAAAAACCTAACCAGCCACCTCCAAGACCAAGCAACCCGCCAAGAACCCACAGGCCAAACCCAGACAACAGCACCAGACCTCCGCAAAGACAGCCGTATTGCCACTACTGCGGAGAGGGCAAAGGCCACTATACCAAGCAATGCCCATACTTAGCCAAGGGAAAGAAGCGATGGACCCGAGCTAGCTTCGAGAACTCGAGAGGGAGATCAATCACACAAGGAAACCAGCAAACGCCCGCTCCGCCCACTATACTTTCACCCCCTTCGATTCACGGGCCCCTACTCTCCCGAGGCTTCCACTACCCCGCTTTTCACACAAGCGGCCTCAACGAGAACCAGCCTCACTACTACCACCAAGACTACACAGTCTCACACCCCCCAGAGCCTCCGCAACCCAGCTACCCTAATCACGCCCTGCCGCCACCACCACCGCTACCCGCCCTTCCCCCAACTCCGCACCCACCCGTCAAACAAGAAATACAAACAATAGTCAGCAAGCCGAACTCGTCGTTCGGAGTCATCCTCGCAATCACCGGGGGCTCCAACGAAGACCATGGCAACAAACGCCAGCGCAAAGAGCACTACCGAAGGGTCCATCATGTAGGCGCGGAGGGACCACATCGCAACAGTCGGTGGTCGCACATCCCGATCACCTTCAGCGCCGGTGATATGAAGCTCAAGGACTACCCCCCACCCGATCGATGGTCATCGACACCAACATCGGAGGGTGGGCGGTAACCGGGATACTAGTCGACACGGGTAGCTCGGCCCATCTGTTCGCCTCAACCTTCGACAAGATGGGTCTCGATAGAAGCTTACTGCAGCCAGCGGGAAATCCGCTCTTCGGCTTCGGAGGGCAGCAGGTGGCAACCATTGGAAAGATCACCTTGCCGGTCTCCTTCGGAAAGGATCCTATTCACAGATCAGAGAACATAACCTTCGATGTGGTGGATATATATTACAACTACAATGCCATCTTCGGTCGCGGGGTCACCAACGCGTTCGATGCGGTGCTTCACCCGAGTTACCTCTGCATGAAAATGCCCTCCGCTGGCGGCATCATCGCTGTCTTCGGAGACCAGAACGCGCCGCAAGGAACGGGAGGGGCCGTAGCTCCGGGCAGCGTAATGTCCATAACCTTGAACAACAGCCCGGAAAGGCAAGAGAATCGGCGAGCGGCGGAGCCTCCACCACGCGAGCCCTTCCGGCCCCGAAGAAGACAAAGAAGGTCAGACTCTTTAGCTTTGACCCCATGAGAGGTAACCATCTCGGCGCACCTTGACCCGGCCTCCGGGCGAAATTACTCCGGTGCCTCGCGAGAACTCCGATGTATTCGCATGGTCCGCGGACGATCTACAGGGTGTCAGTCGAGACCTCATCGAGCACCACCTCAACATAAAACCCGATGCCACCCCGATAAAACAGAAGCTCCGCAAGATGTCGGATGAAAGGAGAATAGCAGCACAGGCAGAGGTGAACCGCCTACTGGATGCGGAGGTCATCCGCCCAGTTAAATACCCCACCTGGTTATCCAACGTCGTCATGGTAAAGAAGGCTAGCCTCAGCAAGGATGCAGCGGAGCCCACCAGATGGAGAATGTGCGTCGATTTCACCAGTCTTAACAAAGCCTGCCCGAAAGACGATTTCCCGCTCCCGCGAATCAGCTCCCTTGTCGATGCGGCAGCGGGGTGTGAGAGATTATCCCTCCTGGACTGCTTCTCCGGATACCATCAAATCTGGATGAACAAAGCAGATGAAGAGAAGACCAGTTTCATAACACCCTTGGAACCTACTGTTTTTTGGGAGAATGGCCGGTCTCCGCAACGCCGGCTCCTCCTTCTCGCGCATGACGGCGGAGGTGTTCAGGGATGATAGCGCAATCTCCGCGTATGTTGATGACCTTGTAGTCGCAGCAAGCTGAGAAGACCACATAACGGACCTCGAGAGAACCTTCCAAGCTCCCGCGAGGCAGACGAAACTTAACCCCGCCAAGTGCGTGTTCGGGGTGAGCAAAGGAAAGCTGCTTGGCTGCCTGGTGTCAGTTAACGGAATCGAAGCCAACCCCTCCAAGATCGCAGCAATCACCGCAATGGAGCCTCCGAAGAATAGAAAGTCAGTCAAAGGCTCGCGGGGCGCCTTCGCGACCACAGCGTTCATCTCGGATCAGGCTGAGCGTGCACTACCGTTTTTCAAACAACGAAAGAGCACGGAGCTGTTTGACTGGGGACCTCTCGCAACAAAAGGCCTTCGAAGATCTCAGCGCTACCTCGAGAATCTTACCACTCGCCACCCCAAACTGGCGAAGGGCTCCTTCTATATGTCGCCGCATCACCGCACGCCGTCGGTATTGTGCTTATCAAGGAAATAAGCGAAGGGCACCAATCAAAGCGGGCACCTATCTATTATGTCTCCGAAACTCGAAGGACCCAAGCTGAATTACACCGAGCTTGAGAAGGTAGCATGCTTGATGGTCATGGCAGCGAGAAAACTCAAGCACTACTTCCAGGCACACGAGATCACCGTACCTTCGAGCTTTCCTCTTGACAACATATTCAGAAATCCAGAGTCTGTGGGCAGGATAGCGAAGTGGGCAACCGAGATTGGAGACCATGCCATAAGATTCATTGCCAGAACAGCCATCAAGTCTCAGGCCCTCGCGGATTTTCTCGCGGATTGGACCCCCGACACCTTCAACCAAGCAGCTAACCTGGACCCGATATGGACAGCGCACACGGACGGAGCCTGGGGGGCCCGCGGAGCTGGCATCGCAGCTATCATCACCTCACCCTCCGGGGTCAAGCTGAGATACGCGGCTATACTTGAGTTCCAGTGCACAAACAACACGGCCGCTGAATCTGCCGTGCTCCTCGCTCTCAACAAGCTCCGCGCGATGTCGGCGTGAAGGGCCATCATCAAAACCGACTCGGAGGTGGTCTCGAGGCAAGCAGAAAAAGACATCAGAGCCAGGCACCCCGAACTGCAGAAATATTTGGCAAGGCTACGCAAGACGGAGGCTTTCTTTCTCGGGGTCACAACCAAAACCATATCGGGACGAGACAACGGAGGCCGGCCGAGCTTGCGAGGCAGCAGCGCGAGCCCCCCTCCCAGGAGGCGTGTTCTACGAAAATACTATACAACCCCGCCGTCCAAGAAAACGACCCACCCCGAAATCGGTCGGGCGCCATCCACGGCGGACCTGGAGAGCCCCGATCATAGCATTCATAAAGGGTCTCTTCGAGCCACAATCCACAGAAGAGCGAAAGAGGGTCGAGCAGAAGGTCCGAGGATATCGCTCGGTGGACAACAAGCTGTACAAAGCCTCCGTTACCGCACCTTGGCTTAAATGTATATCCACAGGATGGACGCGCCATCCTAGCGGAGATCCACGAAGGCATCTGCGGCTCGCTGCGGCCCCGAGAGCCCTAGTGGGAAAGGTGTTCGAGGCAAAGGGTTCTCTTGTGCCAATCCACTCAACGGCCTAGCGAAATTAGTAAAGCGGCTGCGAAGGGTGCGGTGACCGACAAGACACCACTCCAACAAGCCGGGGCTCCGACAACCCTCATCTGCCCCACCTGGCCCCTTCGATGGGCAATCGACCTCATCGGACCTATGCCACCGGCTCGGGAACCTCCGCTACGCGAGTAGTGGCGGTCGAGTATTTCACCAAATGGATCGAAGCCCGCCCCTCGCAAGCATAACCTGCTTTTCAAGACAAAAAAGTTCTTCCGGCAACAGTTGTTTGTCGCCGGGACCCCTTGAAGCATCACGATTGACAATGGCACCCAATTCGACAGCGAAGGTTTCAAGCGATTTCGCCACCAAATAGGGACCCAAATACACTTCGCCTCCGTAAGGCACCCCCCATCTAACGGGCTTGTCGAAAGAGCCAACGGCATAATCTTGCGGGGCATCGGCCCGAAGATCCACGCGAAGCCACGGGGAAAATGGGCGAGGGAGCTCACTCCGGTGGTGTGGTCACACAACACCTCCAGAAAGCCGCTGACCAAGTTCACGCCATTCAAGCTCTGTTCGGAGAAGAGGCCGTCCTCCCGAAGAACTGAAGCATGCGTCGCCTAGGGTCTGTGCGAAGCCCCCCAAACTAGAAGCGCTCGCAAAGGACCTCCTCGAGGAAACAAGAAACATGGCCGTCCTCAACCTCCGCCCTACCGGGAGAGAAACCACAAGATGGAGGAACAAGAAAATCCACCTCCGCACGATCTCCGTCGGAGACTTCGTCCCTAATCGAGGAAGCGAATCTGCGAAGATGGCGGGCAAATTCGCCGCCAAATGGACCGGGCCCTTACCTCGTCACCAAGTCCACAAGACCGGCTCCTTCCACCTGCAAGACCTCGAAGGCCACGACCTCCCCCCCACATGGAACGTCGGCGACCTCCGCCAAAGTACTACCCCTAAGCGGTGCAATGTATTAAGCACTCGCGAGTTGTAGGGCTCCGACCTTTTTACCTTTCTTTTTTTCTTTCAAGTCAAAAACTGAGAACAATCCAGGGCTGCACTCTTTTTTCCTTGCGAAGGGGCGCAAGGTTTTTTAATGAGGCGGCACCAAGATCTAACACATGCGGGTTAGTCCCCAAATATCAAACAATTTCAAATCGGGCTCGGCAACGAAGGGGGCTGGCCGGCGTCGCCCGACCCTCATCGGCGCGAAGGTAACTGGGATTGACCACGCTCGAGGGGCGGCGCAAGATCGCACCCCGGCTTAGTCAAACCAACTAAAGTACCCCCTTGACAAAAAGCCGAGCACCACGGCACCTTCGCGAGGAGGCTCGCAATGAAGCCGCCCAGCGCTCTCCGAGTACGAGACCCGCGGAGGCTACAAAGACGGGCACCGGGCACCTCCGCCGAGGGCTTTCGCGAATGAACGCCCGCGCTCCGAGTATGAGACCGGGCGGGCGCAAAAAGACGGGCACCCTGGCACCTCCGCCGGGGCTTCGCAATGCCGCCGCCCAGCGCTGTCCGTCTGAGACCCGCGGGCGCTAAAAGGCACCACTGGCACCTCCGCCCGGGGCTCGCAATGAAGCCGCCCGCGCTCTCCGAGTATGAGACCCGCGGAGGCGCAAAAGACGAGCGCCACTGGCACCTCCGCCGGGGGCGGCATCACTTCACCCCGCGCCCTCCGAGTACGAGACCCGGAGGCGCACAAACCCCGCGCACCCTGGCACCTCCGCCAAGGGCTCTCCTCGCAATGTGCCGCCCGCGCTCTCCGAGTATGACACCCGGAGGCACGAAGCAGCCGGGGACCCGCATAGAGACCTCCGCCGTACAAGCCTTAACTCCACCTATCAAGGACAAGACCTCCGCCGTACAATCCTTAACTCCATCACCTACCAAGGGCCGGTACCCACTCGACCTACAAGCCATAACTTCGCCAAGCATTCATGACAACCAACCAGCACGAGAACCCCGCCCCTCGGGAGCACTATAAAACCGGACCCCCCCAACCCTCACAAAGTCCCAGGGATAGGAAGAGAGCAGCAACTAGTCGCATACGCCACCATGCCACCACCCCTAGCCAAGCCCCGATCCTCTGAGCAAACGCCGGGATACCTTCAAACCCGAACCCCCAGCCCAAATAAGGTACCACAATGGAAAATGTAAGCGAGCCCGACCCCCACGCGGCGGACAGCGAAGGGCAATGAAGAGCAACAGCGCTACAAAGGTGCCCCCCAGCAAAACATCCAAATCTCCGCGAGCCCAACAAACGCCAAATGCGGACAAACTAGAGCATTTCGGCCCTCCGCAACCACCTCGCCCGGTTGCCGGAACACCTCGCGCGGGACCCGGCCAACGCGGTGCGGAGACCCTGCGGAGGGAGATACCAATGGAGAATGTAACATCCTCCCGTGGGCAACTCCACCAAAGGGGTCAAAGTTTCGAAGGGGGACGGGAGCAGCCACGAACATGAACGCGAAAAGGCGGCGCACCTACGACAACCCGCGGTGTCGCCATCAAGCGAGGACGGGCGTGCGCGGGGTGTAGCGACCCATCCCCTCAAGGCACCTCCGCAAGAGCTCCATTACAAGGCGGACGGGTCGTCCCCCCCTGTCTGCGGACGATGAGTCGTGGGCTGCAGGAACGTAAGGGGAGCGCCCGAATCAATGCGAAGCTTTAACGAGGAACCCTGTAACTAGAAAGAGGCCCTCAGCGCCCCGGCAACTATGTAAAGCAAATCATGCAATAAAAAGCGGCCAAGCACCATTGGCTGCTGCGGCGACCTTCGCGGGTGCGCGAGCCTCGACCAAGAGAAATAGGCGACGCCATTGTTCCACACCAGCTACCTCCGCAAAGACGCGCGAGCCTCGCACTAAGAGAAATAGGGGACGCCGCTGTTCCCGCGCGGCTACCTCCGCAAAAGGCAGCGCGAGCCTCACTAAGAGAAATAGGGGGACGCGCCCGCTGTTTCCACCGGCTACCTCCGCAAAAACCTTGACGAGAGCCTCGCACTAAGAGAAATAGGGGGACGCCGCTGTTTCACGCGCCTACCTCCGCAAGGACGCGCGAGCCTCGCACCAAGAGAAATAGGGGACGCCGCTGTTCCACCACGGCTTCCATGGACAACGCGCCAAAGCAAAAACAAAAAAAAAAAATAATATATCGCTGCGCCACATACACGAGCATCAAAAGCGACTCCGCAAATATAACATTTACACGGATAACAAGTTACAAAGACCCTCACGGTCCAAAGGTTCCAGGGCCTCCTCGCGCACAAACCTTCCGCCCACGAGAAGTTACAACACCATGCAAAACTGCCCTAACAAGCACCTTCGCCGCGCGCCTCCACGAAGACCTCTACATCAACCACTTCCACCAAGGCCTCGCCCGGTGGAGGAGCAGACTCGGTATAGTTGGCTCCGACACCTGGCGGAAGGTCACCGCTCAATACTCGATGCCGGTAGACCCTCCGCATGTCGCTCCATTCAAAGCCCACATCCTCCTGCGCTGAACAACGACACGGCCTTCGCGGTCGACCCAACAAACCGCCCCGCCCAAGAGCAATGGCCCGCGGCCTCATCATCCTCAATGTCATCCTCCGCCCGCGGCCTTGGGCGCCGGCCCCAAAAAGTATCCGCTCCCACTTGACGATCTGTCGGGTCATGGGACCGCCCGAAAAGCCTCCGAAGCCCGGTTGGCGGGTCGTATTTCGAACCCTCCCCACCAAAACCGTTCAAAGGGCAGCCCGGGGAATCGCTTGCATAGCATGCACCCGTCTCCCCCGAGATGAACATATCTTGGCGGTTCATCATCGGCGGAACCACATTGGCGCCCTCCCGCGCGGTCCCTCGAGGTACCTGCTGGCCAACCTAACCAGCAATCGCTATTAGCACGAGGAAATCAACCAAGATCGGACCACGAAACCGGATAACACTACCAAGAACAGCAAGGACGAGAAATAGCGAAGCCATCTATCCCTTCATTAAAGGCCCGAGGGCGAGAGGTTTTTTTGTCCAGGGCCACAAACTATAACACCCCCGATAGACTAGGGGCTCTACTCCACCTCTTCCCCGGGGAGGCCGCGGCGGCATCGGCGGCCGGAGGAGTCGTCGGAGGATCACTAGGTGCCGGCGCGCCCCTCCAGGCGGAATCGCGGAAGCCGGGCGTCGGTCGGCGAGGCACGCGGAGACGAGGCGTGGCGTCGGTGGCGGTCTGGGCCGGGGCGGTGGTCAGCCCTTCCGGCCCGCGGCGGGGCGCCTGAGTCGCCTATAAGCGACCCCGACACCTCAACCCGTCCGGCGTCCTGGACCTCCTCCGGGACGGTGACGAGCCCCTCCCGCGGGGAAGCGGCGGCGGCGATAGCAACCTATAAGCACCACCGGATCATGTAAGTCGCCAAGGCAAAAGAACAAAACAAAACAAACAAGGCCGCAAGAAGTAACCAACCTTTCTGGCGAGGTCAGCCTTCGCGAAGTCCAGAGCAAGCTCCCGCCCGCCTTCGAACCAAAAGCGCTTGATGAAGGCGGTGGGGAACGCGCTTCACCTCACGCTCCTCCGCCAAAGCCCTGGCCTCTTCAGGACTAGGGAAGTGAGCGGTGCGGGACTTCAACAACGGCTCGCGGTGCGGGCACTCCAGATGGCGGAGGCCCCTTCCGAGGCAACAGCCCGGCGGGTCCGGCTCCGAAATCCGCCCGGCGGGTCACCACCTTGGCGGCTCTCCCGGCTCCGGCATCCGGGCGCCAACGAGAGCGGGTCCGGGTTCGGCGGGATAGCCAAGGGGCGCCCCGACCCGCCCGGGAATGCGTCGGCGCCGCCTAAAGCCCTCGCCTCCGCGTACCAAGAAAGCTCTAGGTCATTCAGCTTCTTGGCCGTGGCCCCCACCTCCGCCGACCAGCGCTTAGTGGGCTTCCCGCGCCTCCTTCGCCAGGCGTTCGTTCTCTGGCGGAGGAGAACCAAAAACCCCCTCCTTCCGGTCCGCCACCTCCCCTCGAGAAGGCGCTCCGCCTCGTCCACCGCCGCCTTAAGCTTTCGGGCCTCTCGCCCGGCTCTCCTTGAGCTCGAGGGCGGCCTTCCTCTGGGCATCCTCGCTATCAACGGGTCCCGCCCTCCCGGATGGCCGCCCCAGCGCCCGGCACCATCAGCTCAGCGGTCTTGACCTTGATGTCCTCGTGGATAGCGGAGAGGGCGGTCGCCACCTGCATCTCCGCCTCCGGCAAGCGCACCCGATCAAACACGCGACCGATCATCCTCCGCTCGGCGTCGGAGCTGGCAAAGGCGTGTTGCGGAGGTCGACACCATTATGGAGCTCCACGTCCACATCATCGATACCGATCGTCTCCGCCCGCGTATGGCGAGAGAGGAGGGCCCCCCGCTTCCCTCACGGGGCTTTCCGCTCCCGGAGCCTCCTCCCGGATCCTCCCGAATTTCGCCCTCCGCCCACACATGGCATCGCCGGTAGGGCGCGGCGCCCGGCGCTCATCGGCGGTCACACGCGAGGACCACGGCGGCGGCGCAGCATCGTCACCCCGTCCTCGTCGCCCTCCTCCTCCTCTTCGGAGGGTCCGCCACCGTGGCCCTCCTCCTCCCTCGCTCCCGTCAGAGCCGGCGTCGAGTCTCTCCCCTTCGCCGCCACCTCCATCTCCCGCCTCCTCGTCCGCCGCAACGGCCTCCGCATCCTCCGCCTCGTCATCCTCATCATCCGAAATGAGGAAGTAGCCGAGGTCCGCGGTCGGGACGCCCGGCAGCTCGAACGAACCCGCCCCCTCCGATCCAGCGGGGCGGGGCGGCGGACGCGTCCACGCTTCTGGGGGGCTCCGGCGAGCGGCCAGCGTGAGTCTTTGGCTGCGAACCCCCCGCCGCTTCTTGCCCGTCCATGGCATCGGCGTCGGCCTCGGGCGGCCAATCCTCGTACTCCACCCCCGGGAGATCGGGCCGGTTTACGGCGCCGATCAGCGAGACATGCCAGTCCGGCGGATCTCAGAACTCAACTTCCCGAGCAGAAAGTCAGAGCACCCGACGGCCTCCGCCATCACCAGCGCCCGAACTCGGCCTCGTCGCCTTTCGCCGCCTCGTGTAGATCAGGCCAAATCCGCCGAGGTCAATCTCCAACGCCTTGACCCCCGCCGGACATACTCCGCCCGGTCGGCAACCTCCGCGGGGCACCCCGACCACAGCACCTGGATCTGCGCTGCGGCAAACTCCTCCACCAGGTCCCGCGCACAGACATGGCGGGACATGACGCGAAGGGCGTCCGGCTCCCTTGTCGCCGCGGCCGTCTTCCACCGGCTTCACCTTCCGCAAGTGCAAGGGGCTTGGGCGCCGTAGAGCCCCTCGCGCCGTCAAACGGTAATAAAACCGGTGCTCCAGCCAGTCCGGACTCCACTTGTTCCGGGCCGGGGCGGGAGCCTCCACTCCCACTGCGGGGATGAAGCTGCCTGCACGCCATGCTGGCGCGAAACACCTCCCCCGCCGTCGTCTTGGCGTTCTTGGCGCGTTTGGAAGTGCACTGCGTGGGCCCCGATGGCCGTCCGCCGTCGGCTCGGCTCAACAGCTGACACGCCCGGACATACATCATCGGCCGCGGGAAGCGGGGCGGCGTCGGTGATGGAAGCGGAGGTTAAACCTCCGCATCACCCCCCTTTTCGGCTCACACACGGGGGAATCGGGCCCGCGTGAAAAAACTCCTCAAAAGGCGATGACCGCCAGGCTTCGGGAGCGGCACCGTCTCCCCCCTCGAACGAGGAACCGCCTCTTGTGGAAAAACTCGAACTCCGTGCGGAACTCCTTCAAGGACTGGGTGGTGCACCGGCTCGAGGAAACTCGAAGCACTCAACGACGGCCTTGGGCTTCATCGTCTCCTTGATGCGAGCCATCGAAGCCTAACACAAAAATGAGGCCTTTGCTCCCTTCGAAGGCAAAACACAGGCTGCGGAGGCGCCTACGAGAACAACCGACAGACCTACGGCAAAGCGGCCGCCGAGCAAGGGCGCAAAAGCGAGGAAGCGCGGGCGTGAAAGCGAAAGGAGAGCACAAACCTAATCCCACCAACCGCGCATATATATATAGGCGGCAATGGGGAGAGGAGGCGTGCGGGGCGCAACCGCGAACCCCGGCGGCCGTGACCGGATCCCAACATTGCGTCACGCCCTCCGATCCCCAACGCGTAGGAAAACGGACGGCATCCGTACACCTCAAACAAACACAAACCAACCCCGATCCACGCCATCACCAAACCGGCCCAACCACGTCCAACCAAGCGCACCCAAACCCTAAATATCCACAAGCGCACAAGGCGGGGGCCCACCTCCGTGAGGCCCACGAGCGGCCCGGGGGCGGGCAAGGAGCCCATGGGGGCGACCAACGAAAGCCACCCGCACGGGACCCTCCTGGAAAAAGGCGATTTATTTGCTCTGGCCCCCTCGGAGGGAACCGGACCTTCGAGGGGCTGCTTTGTTGGGGAGGGGGCAGCCCTAGCCCGCCCGGCGGCTCCGCAGGCCTCTCAACAAGGAGGCCAAGAACTGATTCTTGTCAAGCAAAAGTGTGAAGTCTTGCGTGTCCGGCGAGCGGAGGTCCCTTCGCTCGAGCATGAACGGCGAAAGCTTCACCCCTCACAACGGGCGGTCCCGAGTCGGCGGTCGAAGCTAAGAGAATGACGGCCCCGTAAGGTGACGTGTTGCGAAAGGGGCCTCCTAGCGATGGGACCCCCCCGGCGCGAGGCCGAGTGGGCCCCGTTGTACCCCCTCATTTGGGGCTGAAGCCGGCGGCCGGCGTAGGAAACCCTACGGCTCCCAAGCAAGAAGAAGTCGCGAGTGTATTCCCGATGTAGCCTTGTACGAATAGTTACTAGCCTGCCCTGCGGGTTCCGTCTGTAGCGCATGTTCCCCCCCACCGCCATGTACCAAATTGTAAATCAGCCCCTCGACCCCTGGTATTCCTATAAATACCGAGATGCGGACTCGAGGAGACAGACGGATGGTTGGCCGTTTAAGTGCCTTTTCCTCGCCTTTTCCACCACTCGCACCTCGCTCGGCCAAGCGTTGTACCACCTCCCTCCACGCGGAGGTTCGAGCAGATAACCGATCCTCTCGACCTCGGCAACGCCCGGCGAGGTCGGGCGGAAGCGGAGGCCGCTCCGCCTCCCGTACTTACGATTCACCCGTGGGAAGCCCTCGCCCTCCTTCCCGCCCCTCCGAGGGCGAAGGCTAAGGAAAGGAGTGATCCCCGATCCTTTGAAGAACCTCCGGTGTTGCTCCTACATTGACCACCCTGCTCAACTCGTTAGGACTAGACTCGGGCGGAAGATTTGCCAAGCTCTATGTTTGCTTGGGGCGACGATGGTAGCGTCGTCACATCGTGAACCTCCATGGAGGCATCGTCGAAGAGTTCATGTGTTACGGCATTGAATCTTTCTCTCTTTCTTTTCTTTTGTGTTTTTGTGTGGTGCCTTGT
This sequence comes from Hyparrhenia diplandra, assembly GCA_015847255.1. NCBI lineage: Eukaryota > Viridiplantae > Streptophyta > Magnoliopsida > Poales > Poaceae > Hyparrhenia > Hyparrhenia diplandra. Next base: position 180,366 of record JADLZK010010527.1, on the reverse strand, counting down.
ATGGTTTTAGTCCGGTTTTTAGGATTAACCAGGCGAGGGTTTCTTCCGTTCCCTAAAAAAAGTAAACTTTTTTTGAAAAAGTAGGTGGGGAAGCTCGTGTACTAGCCGCCCACGATGTAAATCCTTCGCATTTTCAAAATTCAATAAAAATAACAAAAGATTTTTTTAATCGGGGTAGGCTTGGTACACATGGTAATTTTTCGGGCTTTTTGCAAATGTTGCGGCCGTCAAGATTCGAACCAGCGACCCTCCGGCTCCACTGCGCTACACACTTGTATGTGTCCATATCCCATTCTGCGTCCTCATATATTATACAAATCCGAGTGTAAATTGAATATTTGAGGCCCTAAACGGATTCGAACTACAAAGTGGCAACTACAAAGTTTCATAACTTTTTGAGATCTACATTTCATATTTAGAAAGTTTTTTTCCGTCCGAGGTCATTTACGCAATTTGAATTTCAAATTTGAGACATTTGAACACAGTTTTTGCATGACTAGATGATTCGAACTAAAAAGTGGTCAACTACAAAAGTTTCATAACGTTTTGAGATCTCAATTTCATATTTAGGAAGTTTTTCCATCCGAGGTCGTTTATGAAATTTGAATTTCAAATTTGAGACATTTGAACACAGCTTTTGCATGACTAGATGAATTCAAACTAAAAAGTGGTCAACTATAGAGTTTCAACTTTTCGAGATCTACATTTCATATTTAGGAAGTTTTTCCGTCCGAGGTCGTTCTGAAATTTTAATTTTTAGTGCCTCATTTTAAAATTCGGTAACCCACTGTAGAGGCGCCTCACTATAGAGCCGCCCCTATTGTGGACCACCGATGGGGCGGCTGGTGATTGAACCGCCCCCGATAACAGTAGGGGCGGATGGTACCTGAGCCCCTAATGTGTGTCGTCGATAGGAGCGGTTTGTCAACGGCCAGGGATTTTTCGCATACATTAGGGGCGGCTCAAAGTATGAGCCGCTCTAATAAAAATGGCAGGCACTCCCTTAGTTGCCTTTTGTAGTAGTGAGATTATGTAGATATCTAAAACTCGGGACTATGTCAATTTCTAAGGACATTTAGAAAATTCAAAATTTTGATATCTATAATTTTGAATATTCTATACACGCTTGGACGTTGGCCTGGAGTATCCCAAAGTTTTAGATCTCCTATGGCTTTAGCGCTGTCACACAATGAATTCAGATGATTTCTCTCATAGTTATGGGAACTGTTTTTGGATAAACAGCTTAGTCATAATAGCATTCCAAGATAATATCAATTTTAAAACTACAAAACTTCTAATTCCAGATCAGATAATAAATTACATGATTTTTAAAAGGTATCTAGCTAGGTACCTTTTTGGTTTCCTAGCGCCATGAGCTACCGTATGGTTCTGACAGAACGAGCAGATCACAGGAGCACTCAGCGTGGCAGCCACACCAGTCCTATCAATATTAAGATTGTGAACACACCGGAGGATTGTGGACACTGATGCCATGGTTGGTGTGTGGTGTGGCACGGCGTAGAAGAGTTCTGCGTTGCCCTCTACCTCGCCTATGCGTCAGGCTCCGTTGCTATTTTCGTCACACCTAAATTTCTTCCACCTCAGAAATGAGATACGTAGCTATATCTGGAATTCCTGGTGCCTGCCATTCCCAGTTTTAGGACTGCATGTATGCAGTTTTCTTCTGTAAATATGAATAGGATGAAACATACTGATTGTTGGAAGGTACTGATCGATGCATTATATGAGGCTCCAGGCAGTCATCGATGTTTATATCATCATAGATGGAAGTTGAACACAGGCCATACACGTCGTCTCTGCCTTACATAAGCATTGCACCAACCAACCATATGATGCTCCTGTGATGGTATATGTATTGATGTAGGTGTATGTATTAATGCCAACCATAGATATGTACGACAATTGACATGTCTACAAATAATTTAAGTGTCACCGCTTACTAAAAATACAATGTAACACAATTTTAAGGTGACATTATTTAATCTTATTTTTTAATAGGCTAGTCTCTTGATATATATGGAATACTAAAAGGCACAGGTCATGAAATTAAATGCCAACATTAAAGTATTATTTAATCTAAAAGGCACAGGTCATGAAATTAACAAACACAGAGAGTGTGGTGTCGCAAGTTCACCAACTTTAATGTATAGACCTTTCCGTGCATTGCAACATGAACAAACAATAAGCTTCATTGACGCTAAAACCAAAGTGTAATGGAGATATTATAATTTTTATGCACTACCAAAGATCGAGCCTAATTAAAAAAAAAAAACTTCAGATATTTAAGAAATATAGGTTCGTGCCGTGCCTTTGCTACGGGATAACCAAACTTTATACTAAAAACACACAAATCACATGATAACATAATAATATTGTAAGTCATGTGTTGGTGTTGTTGTATCAAATGAATAAGAGATTTTTGCATAAACATGCAAAATGGGGTTGGGATTACAAGATTTTTTCTATCTTTTTATTTACCGAGATTTTTTCTTTCCTTTTTTTTTTGGGCAGACGGCGCTGACAACGTGCAGGTCGGGGATCACATGGAGGGAGACAGACAGATAAACCAACGATTGTGGCACCAAAAAAATCATAACCTCTTGAGGAAAATATTTTTATTTACTTTGATTGATTGACAATAGTTTTTTTTTATAAAAAAACCACAACAGCCGTGACGGTCGCACGAGGGAGCACTTCATTTTGCATGCTAGGAAATTTGTTTTCCTATTTAATTTGATTGATTGACAATAGTTTCCTTTTGCATGTAAGGAAATTAAATCACAACATACTCCTTTTGCATGCAAGGAAAATAAGCAACTGCCATGATTATCTCACGAGCCACCTCAAGGGTCCGCATGGAAAGAAGATCAGCAACTACCATGATTTTTCGCATGGCCACCACACCACCGAGCAAGGCGCATGTGGGATCGCATGGAGGGCAGGCTGGAAGTACCAACCTATTTGTTGCACCAAAAACTATCCACGTTTTATTCTTTTTTATGTTGTATAGATATGTTGGCTTTTTTTTTCACTTTTCCTATCTATCTGTTGTAAGATTTTTGTGTTCCATCTCTGACGACGCTCTGTCCGTTCGATTTGTCTAACATGGGTGCGCTGGTTTGATGGTTATCGGGTCCAGACAGTGCATCCTCTTTCTCTTTCTCTTTCTCATCCTCGGCTCTCCACTCAGTCCGGATCTGCCTGCGCTCCCTCTTTCTCCTCGGACTCCATGGCAGCCTCCCACCGTGTGTGGAGCACCGGCTGTGGTGGCGATGGCAGACCCCCTTCTCCTTCAGCATCCGTCCCAATGGAGGAACGGCGCCGCCTGCGGCGGCGGCGGCTGGAGCCATCAACGCCCCTACCACCTTGGGCGGTAGTGCGCCGGCGACGCCCAAACCATAGGGAGAGGGGCGCCGGTGATTCCTCTCGACCCTCTCCATTCTCCTCTCCTTGTCGGGTTGGCGTAGCCTTAGGTCGCCGATTGGAGGCTCGGTCGTGGTCACCCTCGCCGTCGGGTGAGGTCGCCAGGTACCTTCTGCCATTTCCCTCTACTGCTATTTCCCTCTAGTGTTTTGTGCTCTAGTGTTTTGGAGTTCCAGATCTAGTTCTGTAGTGCCATTTTGGTTTGATGTGGGGAGGGGGTAGTAGAGGAACGGTGGTGGTCGGCCGGGCCGTGGGATGCGGCACCGCACAACTATACCCATGGTGCCGGGCAAGAAAGTGCGTGGTGTTGGAGCCGTGCATGGATTTTGGTTGAGTGGGTGTCATTCGAGCCGTCCATGGATGTTAGTTGAGTGGGTGGCGGGGGCGCTAGGAAGATGTATTTGTGCTTCGATTCCATGGAGGATGGAATCCTCTTAGTTTTGTAGGATTCCACATCTGGTGTTGTATAGTCTCTACTGCTGATCTGTGTGTATGGCGATGTGCTTGGGGATTTCACATATTGGGGAAGCAAATCAAGTTCTGGCTTCAACATTTCTGTTCTTTATCTCTCTTGCTGGTTGATGAGACTAATTGGTAGGTTGATTGAGACTGTATTTAGGATTTCTATTTTTGGTGCCTTCGGTTGATCTCCATTGCTCTGTTCCTTGCATGATGGCATTTGTGAGTTGGATCTGTGTGATGCTAATGTGGCCCTGCATGGATTCGAGTATGCATGTGTTCGGGAACTCACACATGAATATTGAACTTCTGTAGGTTTTAGGAGATTTTAGGTAGGGAGGATTTGTTTGCTAGGATAGAAGCAGTCTTTAGAGCTAGTTCAATTGCTGTGTCAGCTTGGATTTGTTGGATTTTTCTTTTTTTTTCATCTTCCTGAAGTAGCCTGACGAGCTATCTACTATTGATGTGCTATATTTAGTTGTTCAGTAACGTTTCTTCAGAAGCATTTGTTTGTTTTCCCTTGACAATTCCAGAACAATAAATGTAAGTTCTATTTTCAGTTCCAGATGCCTGCAATGTGCTGGCCTTGTTCCTTACAAGTCACGTTATTGCTAAAAGTCAAGTAGTTAGCTGATGCCGGATTTGTACCATGTCTATGAAGTGGCGTCCAGTTTCCTACCTAGTGTTGTACTGTACTAGCATTGCATGACTTTCAAAAGTTGATAGTGCCAGCAAATTTGTGCCGATGAGATGTTAAGTCCACACTATCAACCACTGAAATCTGTTGTCCATGTGATGGTGGTGTTGAATCTATTTATTATTGACCCCTGGGATAATATAATACCTAGCGGAATATTCTATCCTGCAATGTCCTGATATCATTTATTGATTCGGTACAGACTTCATTGGCCAATGATACAAGTTGTGAATCAAATGTCACTACCCCTCCACACCCTACAAGGGATGCAAGTAACCCTTCTAGGTAAGTGAATCGTTATGGCCATCTTGTTGCGTAACCTTGCCATTTCAAGACTGTCCTAATCTAGTGTCATTTCAATTCCTGTTTCAGACTCCTTGCAATTACAGAGGAGACCTTCACAGAGTTCCACTCAAAGGCTACTAGGACAGCTATTGATTGGGTCCAGATGCCTGGGATGAAGGTTATATGTCAACTCTCAAGTCTTGTTCTTTGGCATAGTTTAATTTTTTTTCCAGATAAGTGCTAGGTGCTAACTATATTCTGTTTTCTGATTAGCCTGGTCCGCATTCAGTTTGGTATTGTGGCCATTTCGCATGGTTGCCATGGCGTTGCTTCCCGCGCCTATGGTTTGGTGAATCTAGAACCAACAAAAGTAAGTATTTAAATTGTCTGGGACCTTGTGCTAACTACATTCTTGTTTTCTTTGTTATACTAGTCTGTACATTCGCAAGTGATTTGTGTAACTTCTGGATATGATTAGATACTTTTATATAAAAAATTATTTATGGCATACCTCCTTACATGTGATCATTTATAAAGGCCCTTTATATTTTGCCTATCAATCATTGATTCAAATCATAGCATTTACTTTGTAGAAGTTACTTGATCCTAATATAGATGTGTTATGCAGATCATAGAGATCTTGAAAGATCGTCCCACTTGGTTTCGTGATTGTCGAAGTCTTGAAGTGTTTACAATGTTTCCAGCTAGAAATAGGGGTGGGTGGGACAGTATTTTCATTGGTGATGTTTCCTATTGTCCTATTGTCCCTTGTAGTAAAAAAAAAATTTAAAAACAAGCGGGGACCCTGCGATACAAGACAACAAAGTACACAATGACATTGTCAACTCTATAACCTTGTTTATGTCTGATGTTTTGTCCCTGTATTGTCCCTTGTAATTAAAACAAATTGTTTAAAAACAAACAGGGACCCTACGATACAAGACCACATAGTACAAAATGACATCGCTTGATTCCCTATATAAACCTTGCGCTGAAGGTGCCTTTTGAAAGTAACACTTTCGCTTCGAGGCCGAGTGGGCCGTTAGGCCCTCAAGGCCGAGACGGGAAGTCATCACAGGGACCTGCGAATTGTCTTTGGATTGTCCCTTGTCTTGTACTTTATATTATATTTTTTTGTTGATTGTCTTTGTATAGTTCCGTGTTATGCCCCTTGTATTGTGCCTTCTATTTTACCTTGTATTGTATTGTATTGCTTATCTTTGTTCCCTACCCACCGTCTTTATCTTGTATTTTGTCCTTTGTGCTAGGTCATGACTCTCTTATTTGTTCTAGGACATGTCAGACATGGATGACTTTTAGCTTGTGGATCTTGTCTGTCTTGAAATGGACCTCCCGACATTAGTATGTCCAAAATGCTGAATTTACTTACTTGTGACTGAGTAATTGTTGTTGATTGTAAAATGATCTATCTTCCATTTCAAGGTTCTACCATTGCCTTCAGTCAAATACTTGAAGAGTAGCAAGTGCGAGACATTGGTTTGTTATCCTAGATGTTTGCTACTGCTCACGGGTAATTCATTCATTACCATTGCCTTCATTCATTACCCTTGTTACTTGCCACAATGCATGATCGATGAGACTGAATGGTTATGTTTTCAATTTTTTTTTCCTATGTGCTTTGAACTGTTGTGCACGAGGTTGCTGGGCTGGTGGTGGGAGACTTGGATGGCTTTAATCTGGTGGAGCTTGTGGACGTTTGAAATGGACCTCCAAGCATATTCAAGCAAGCATCTGCTGTTCAACCTTAAGCTACGGTAGAAATTTTACGTCTCAATTACCCGACCACTTATCTTTTGACCCTTAAGCTACAGGTAGAAATTCTTTGTAAAAATTGTTAAAAACTGTATGTTGTCCTTTATGCTAGGACACCACCCTATTATTTGTGCTAGGACATGGCGGATATGGATGGGTTTAAGCTTGTGGAGGTTGTGTGTGTTCAAATGGACCTCCACGACATTAGTGAGTCCCACTTTGCCACCTGCTGTTGGTTTTTCAGCTACCCCCGCTGCTGTTTCTTTACTTAAAACAAATATCTTTGTCTTTGTTAATAATGCCTCTTGAGTCATGAGTAATGTAACACATTTAGTCATCAATGGGCTTACTTTATGGATAACATGTCTTACATAGTATCTGACATGGTATGTGCTTCTGTTATCATCTAACAAACAGCGGGATCTAGTTTAAGAACTCATCGACTAAACAATTATACAAATGGCTTAGGATATACCAACCGGATGTATTACTACTTCCTGTGTTAGTTTTCATTGCTAGCATTTTTGTGCTATGATTGCTATGAGGACAACAGTTTATGTGAAGATATAATCACCATCTCTGCCTCTCGTGTTCGAGTATAATGCTGAATTGCAAATTGGTATAGTGTAAATTGCAAATCGTTATAGTATAAATTGCAAATATATGTAACTACAATTTTAGTGAGGACTATATGCAATTTGGATTGGTACTGATCCTACGTTGCCTTTACATTATCTTCTTGTTTAGTTCTTTGTAGAAGAAATGGACACTACTACAGTATCGCTGTCGATTGTCCTTTCAATTCCTTCTCCTTTCGTTCTTTATGGATGGTTAAATATCCATTTGTGTTAGTGGTTTCTTTTTATCTCTACCCAAATGGCTCCCAAGTTTATTGTTTATCTATATTTCCTTTCTGCCACTTTACCTGCAGTAGTTCTCGACGTTCCATTAACGATTACACAACACACCATTTTGGTTAAATTTTTTCTAAACTTTACATTACTAGTTTATGGTTTGCTAGGTTCTGCTGCATAATCATGCCTCATGACACCTCTGTGCTGTTGCTAAATTGTGAATGTGCGGAATTTTGATTATGTTGATCTATAGGTTGATGCTCATACCCAACAGCTTGAAGAAATTCGACAAGGTAAAACTACCTTTGCATAAACATTGGTTGTTTCGAATCCTGTACTTTCTATCCTTTAAAAGACACAAATCCCTTGTCTTTGTCATCTGTGATTTTATTTTGCCCTTAAGCAATTTTCTTTGTCTGTTTTACGTGCTTGTGATTGTTTGTTGAGTAGCCACAAGTTAAGCTGTAATGTCGATGAGGCTCCACATGCATGAGCGTGATATTCTTTTAATAATACATATATGCAATATAATTGCATTAACAACGAGTAAAATTTGCACTATTTGAAATGTGCAATTTTCATATTTGTCTTTTGTAATTTAAGAGTCTAAGGATTTCATCATTGAGTCTAAGGATGCCTTAGTTCAGATTCTTAGGTGATCTCTAATCCCTAATTAATATTTAGAGGTCGGCCATCATTGAGCTTGTTTGTCTCGATTATATTTGCGGGATGCTTCCAGGTTTGTAGGTGACTTACGAATGAGGACTAACTAATGGTATGCTCATTTAGAGGTTTCATAGTGCATTGCTAATTTCTTACATTACAGGTTCCTGTAGGGGCGGTTTTTCTTCTCATAAGCACGCCTAATTGTGTATACATTATTAGTTAGGTAAGAGAGTGCACATTATTCTTGTGCACAGAAATTGGCCTGCTAGTTTGGATCATATGATTTATAGCGAGCAGTCCGGTTTCAACGATACGGACAAAAAGTGATGGCCTGAAAACTATGAGAACAGAGAGATTTTCTAGTGCATTGCTCGAGAAAAAAAAGGATCTAGGTTTGTACACTCGCACTCTTGTAGCACACATTTAGTCTATTCCTATCCAAAATATGGTGCTTATGCAGTCATGATTTTTTGTAGATTTTGCTGCCCTCTTATAAGTGTAACCTAAATTCATGTTCTTGCCTAAAGTTTTGATAACATGGGGCTACAATAGATGGGTGAAGTGAGAAGATGCGCCTAAGATAATTAGTAGTAAACTTGCAGCTGAGTTCAGTATAATTGCATTAATAACAAGTAGTACTTGCACTATTTGAGACGTGTAATTTTCATATTTTTGTTCTAAATTTTATTTATCTTACGGATCGTACCATTTTCTTTGCAAAAAAAAAAAAAAAAAAAACAGAAACAAGGCAAAGGACTGGACTGAAGGCCATACATGAGGGCAATCCAGGTACCTTTTTCTTCCACGAAACATCTAATTCTTCAATTTTCTTTTAATTCCGTCACTCTATTTCTATGTGTTTTTTTATGTATCTCCCATTAATCTGGATTTGTTTCTTTCTTGGAGCAGACTGCAAGGGTTGGTGCAAGGGTTGGACCGTAGGAGAGAGAACGATCTGCAGCTGGGTAGCTTCGTTGCTTCTTTTTTATTCGGCCCAAAGGATAAAGCCCACTGTGTAAAGCCTAGGAGGTTCATTCATTTAAGAGTCAAACACTTAGCGGGTTTTAGATCGCGGACTTGTTAAGTGCTACCGGGTATTTTCGGACCCGTTTTGGGTGTCTGTACACAGAAACCACAAATAACAGATCTGGCCCTTGGATGAAGATCCAAGGTTCCAGCTAGTTGCAAGAAATGTTTGTTAGTTTTCTTGTGAAAGAGATATAACTCCTTTTTTTTTTTTTGACAACAATATATGTTGGCTTGTTCTTGCATCTATTACACAAACAAATGATGCATGACCGATTCAGACTCCGGCAATGCTTCATCCACGCTCCAAATGAATGCCACACGTTTTGCTGTCAGCAACTACGTACAAAGCAGCTGAAGCCAGAAGAGGGAGGACCGTGGACACCAGGGGACCATTTTCTGTCGGCGACTAGAAGCTGAGTTGCAGCCCGAAGATGAAAGATTGGCTGTAGACACCAGACGACCGTGCACACAAGCACATACAATGCCGGGGGTGCAATATGCCAGGTGTGGTGTGGCACCGCAGTAGGGAATTTTGCTTCCTACTGCTGGTCGCCGCACCACAAATTTGTTTTGTCCTAAACCATGATATATTTTGCCTTAAAAATAATTCCAGATACATCCCATGCCCAGTTCTCAGTTAGGATTCTGTGCATAGAATTTCTGAATACAAATATTACGCACATAATATGCAATATATGGCTTGTATGATAGAGAGGAAGTCACCTATGTTTATATCTAAGTGTGGACACTGGATGGACAAAGGTTATATGGCTCACATAAGTGTTTCACCAACCAGGCAGATAAGTAAAAAAAAGAAGTATGACATATTGATCTCGGTGTCGACAAATTAATGTGTCACTACTACACTAGAAAAAAAAACGATGTCAGGAGATATTTAATTTCATTTTTAGACGTCAGCAGTCTCTTGTTATACTGTGTATAAATTTCATGTCCATCTCACGAAATGGAAATTCATAGCCTCGTATGTAGGCATCTTCTTTTCTGTGGAGATCAAAGTAGTGATGAACAAAATCCCGACTTTAATTTTCAGTATCATAGATTACAGTAAAATCCGGTAATATTAGTTACACTCTTGGGTCATGAGCCAGGGTAACAATACAAGAAAGGTAAGAGAGCATAAACACCAACACAAACGACACCACGTATGAGTTTAGAGAAGATACTAAGCCATGTCCTCTGAATAGTAAGCTGAAGAGAGAATGAGAGTCGCCGTGTTCTCCCTCCCTCGCCGCCGTTGATCCTTCCACCTGCTCTCCCGGCCACTTGCTCCTGGTGCCGTCGACCACCTTTCTCCCTTGCCGGTGACCTTGGGGACCTCCTCCATCTTCGCTCAGCTCAGAGGATGTCTCTTCCGGTCCTCAACCTGCGCCCGGGAAAGTTCTTCAAGCGGAGTTCCTTCGTCGCTTCGATCCACGATTTCCTCCCGATCTTCAGCTAAGCCTTTTCTCCTGGTCATCTCTTTTGGTCGATGCTCTTTTCGTCTTGATTCTTTCTTTGTCAGCTCTGTTCTTGGAGGCACCCCTCGGCCTTTCAAGTTGTTCGTCTCGGTGATCGAGTTTTTCGGTTCTCTGTTGCCAACGCAAACATTGGTTTTCATATCTATAATCTCAAATCTTTCTCCTGTTCTTCCTTCCATATTTTCTTTCATCTTTGGATTGGTGGTGGCCCTAATTACAAGCTTGAGTATCGGCTTTGGTTACAAGAGCAAGACTCGAATGGTCTCACATTGCCCGGATCAATGGTAAATTGCAGAAGATCTCTTTGACGGGTGCCAACTCCGTCCCTCCAGCTGGTCGTCAACCTCCAGCAAGGTCAGCCATGGCGGATTCAAATTTCAAAACTACGGTAACTGAAAATTTGAATAACTCCTTTACTCGGCCTTTTAATTCCGGACCTTTTAATTCTCGGGCTATCGAAAAGCGGCAAACGGCTTGGCGTTTCTCCGACATTTAAGGCCAGGCCTGCTTGGCCCCCTTACGGACTCTTCTAAGCTCCTTCACGGGCATGGGCCTCCTCCTCTTCTCTGCTCTAATTGTCTCTCATCGGCCCATTCTAGAGCCTTCCTGCGAAACAAAGTCGGCTGCCCGCGGGTGCACGGCAGGGGACACGTATTTGCCAGGTGCAAATTACTACCGCCACCCCCGCATTGCCATATCCGAGCAACAAGAGGATTTCCAACATCGGCTGTCGCCCACCCGAGCCGTGACATCTGGGCCCATCCCAAATTTGTAGCGGTTTGATGCAAAAATGGCTCATTTATGTATTCCCACCGACCCCTCCCCTTCCACCGTCTTCACTCCCCCTAATTTCCTCCCGTCAAAAAATCTTGGAAGCTCCGTGCTCGAGTTCGGCGACACCTCGCCATCGTCGGCGAGTGTGCCGCCATAAGTTGCTACTCAACCTCCTGCTCCTCGACCTTCTCTTCGTTCGGTGAGTTTGCTCATAAAACTCTTGGTTGTCCTCCCCTCGCATTCATCATGTTTCTTGGTTCTTGAAAAAACCCTCCTGCGCTTCTGATCCGGCGCCATCAATGGCGTATCGTTTTGTCGATCCAACCCCCTTCATGCCTGAATGGGGGCAGAGAATCATGATTCCTGGTAGGAGACCGATGCTGAGGGTGGTTCGGTCGTCTGCAGCAAAGAAACAACAACCATGCCATCGCCTTCATCCACCCTCCACCGGCCAATCACATGGATTTTGAGCCAATCGAGAGATATCTGCAAGAATTTCTTGATCTTCATGTAAGAATGCCATACAACTCTATCCAACCTTGTCCTTTTGGTCAAGCATATGTGTCTTTGGATCATCTAGCACACAGGGATTTCTTGATTAACAATGGGCCACATCAGTTTGGGCCTATGCATATTACCTTCATTCCACATAATCGGGCACGGAATAACAGAGCTGCGGTTTTTTCACTCATGAAGTTTGGCTCATGTTGATTGGTTTAAATCTTGATCTTTGGCATTATCATTTGGTTGACAAGGCGGAGTCTGCGGGTTTGGAAGGCTCATGGCTTGGGATGAAGATTATGCCCACAAAGAACGTACTCTGGTGAAAGTAAGAGTGGAAGATCTGGTCTCTATTCCCTGGTTTTTTAACTTTACTGAAGGAGATGATCCTGAATCTCAAAGCTGGACAGTTCAGTGTGAGGTCATTAACACCCGATTGTTGGGTGCTATGCCACAAGATGAAGATTTCCCACCTGAAGACCCTGCAGATCTTGACCCCAATCAGTTCCATTTCTTTGGCTTTGGACAGCAAGGGCAGGGGCCACCAGATCAGCAAGTCTTTCCTCAAGATGGAAATGCCAATGCAGAATGGGGTGAATGGCCTGCAAATGGAAATGCTCGGAATGCCAATGAGGTTGATGATCAAGACGAACCGCCCCTGTTGATCCCTCTGAATCAGGCTCCTTTTGTCAATGCTGGAGAAGTCAATGCTGTAGTTCCTGCTCAAGAAGTCATTGCTGAACCTGTGGAAGAGGTTATAAACAATGAGGTCAATGCTCCAGCAACTCCAGATCCCTCTGATCATGAAGTGCTAGCTATGGATGATCTGACAGACTCTGATAATGAGTTTCTGGCTCCCCCTGCTCCTCTCCCTGCTCAGCCTGTGGAAGTGGTTCCATTCCCCAATTTTGCCAACCTGCAACCAATGATACCTAAAAATATCAACTATGAGGATCTTCTTGGGAATGACATTCAGATTGGTCTTTGCTTTAACTTTCTTGCCCGGCGATTGACCTTTGTCTTATTGGAGAAAGCTCGGCAATTGTCACTTGATCGACAATTGCTTTTGATGCCTTAATTGGGTCCTCCTCTACTGGTTTGCAGAAGTTTCCACCCTCTTGTTTACAGAAGCTACCTCTCCTGCCTGATGAGCCATTTGAATTTGAAAAGATGGACTGGGCTAGTTTTGGCAAGGATCAGTTTTCAAATGGTGCGAGCCCAAGCTCCTTCTCTGTCGATCAATGGGCTAAATTTTTTTCTCGAGGTTGATTCTAGCGGTCCAACGATCCCTGTCCCAAATGAATGGCTGGATTTTTTTTATGATCTTTGCTACTCAAGCCCAACACTCGGTGGGCCTCCAAGTTTTACGAACTCTCCAAATGGGCTGCAATCATTGGCCCGATTCTTGGTAAATAGGTCTCTCTCACTATTCCCAAAACTTTTCCCTCTATTTCTATTTAAATTCTGCTGTCCCGATCATGCGAGAATCTCTCTCTAAGGACATTCTTGATGAAGAAGTGCAAATCTCTATGTCTACTGAAACCCCTGCAGTTACAAAGAAAAGAGGTAAGAAACAAATTATCTCTGAATCAGAGATTAGAAGGAGCCCAAGATTTCTATCTCAAAACAAAGGTTTCAAACCCAAAACTTGTAAAGATAGAGCTTGCTTAGCTTTGTGATTCTAAGCCTCCTATGATTTACTGCTTCGTAGTTCGAGAACGGCCTCAAGCTTCGCAATGCGGATCCTGCAGGCTACATTAGATGGCATCCTCCAAGCAAAGCCAAAATCCAAAGGGGCAGTGGGAAGACCCAAGAATAAGAAGTCCAAGAAAGGAGATGATGGAGCAGGGCCATCCAAGGGTCCTACCAGTCCTTGAGATCTTGCTTTTTGCTGCTTCTTAGTTATCTAAGTAGCTCCTCCTTTTATCCTTTTGTTTCTTATGGATAGTACTCATAGACAGTGGAAAGTCTTTTGCTGGAACATTAGGGGTATTAACTCTTAGGGGAAATGGAATGCACTCGGAGATCATATTGTAAGAAGTTCTTGTGATATAGTTTGTTTGCAAGAAACTAAGAGAGATGTCTTTGACTTAAGTTATATTAAGAACTTTTGTCCCCCTATCTTTGACTCCTTTGATTTTTACGCTGCCTTGGGTGCCTCAGGTGGTTCTGTTGTGATTTGGAAAGGTTCCCTCTTTGCAGGAACGAGAGTGTTTCATAATGATTATTCTGTTTCCATTGAATTCACTGCTTTGCATAATGGTGCCTCTTGGGTTTTAACTAATATTTATGCTCCCTGCACTCCTGTTGGCAAAAGATCCTTCTTGAGATGGTTCAGGAATATTCATATGCCAGATCAAGTGGACTGGCTGGTTGTGGGAGATTTTAATCTCTATCGCAACCCGAGAAGGCGAAAACAAACCTGATCCTCGACTATGCTGAAATGTTCCTCTTTAATGAAGCAATTAGCAAACTTGGTTTGGTTGAACTGCCTCTTAAAGGTCAGAGATTCACATGGACAAATAAACAGCAGAATCCCCTCCTAGAGCGTCTAGATTGGTTCTTCACCTCGCCTAGCTGGACCCCTGAGCTTCCCTAACTCTTTTGTCAATACTTTAACTAGGGACACTTCGGATCATACTCCTTGCCTTATCGGCATTAGCACTGTTATTCCCAAAAATAAACTTTTTGGTTTGAGAACTTTTGGATGCACCATAGTGATTTCATGATGCGGGTTCAGAATGGATGGTCCCACTCCCCTCCCCACCTAAATGTAGCAAGGAGTTTGTCTTATAAGTTCAAATTGTTGAGGAAAGCTCAAAGGATTGGAGCCATACTTTATCCAACCTTAAAATCACCATTGAAAGGGTTAAATTGGTTATCTCTTTTCTTTGCATTTTGGAAGAATTCGAGAGATCTTCTATACTTAAGCGACAAAAAGCTTATTGGAAACAGAGGGGACAGATCAAATGGGCAACTTTGGGGGATGCTAACACTCATTTCTTTCATGCTAATGCTCTTTGTCAAATATAGAAAGAATATGATTACTTGTATCTCGATGATTACGACGCTTTTATTTATGATCATGATTTAAAGGCGAGATATTATTTGGCATTCCTTCAAGCAAAGATTGGGGACTTGAGTTCACAAGTATTCGATTCAATCTCCATCAACTCCTTCACAAAATGACGGTCGGAGAGATCTCTCTTGCCTCATAGCGATTTTTCAACCGATGAAATCAATTCGGTGGTGAAGCATCTCCCATCTTATAAAGCTCCCGGCCCGGATGGATTCAATACAGACTTTCTAAAGAAATGCTAGCCAATCATATCTCCAAACTTCTTCGGACTCTTCTCTGAATTCCATTCGGACACCCGAATATTCATTGCATTAATGGTTCTCATATAACTCTTGTGCCAAAAAAAAAAAAGACAATGCAATCAAAGTTTTAGACTTTCGACCAATCTCTCTTCTCAACAACTCAGTCAAGATTCTGACAAAAGTTTTAGCCAATAGATTGCAGAGTGTGATGCCATCCCTAATCCACAAAAATCAATATGGTTTCATCGAAAATACAACCATACAGATTGCTTAGCTTGGATTCTTGAATACCTGCATATGTGTCATCAATCAAAAAAAGGAAGTCATTATCCTGAAGTTGGATTTTGAAAAGGCATTTGACAAAGTTGAACATCGTTAATGATACAAATAATGAGAGCAAAGGGTTTTCGAGCTTTGGCTCACTTGGATGCAAAGAATTTTTGAATCGGGAACCTCATCGGTTTTACTTAATGGAGTGCCGGGCAAGACTTTTCACTGTAAAAGAGGTGTAAGGCAGGGGAGACCCTCTATCTCCTTTGCTCTTTGTTTTAGTCTGCTGATTTTCTTCAAAGTTTATTGAATGCGGCTTGTGCTAATGGTGACCTCATGCTACCAATTCCTCTAAGAAGTGATCAAGATTTTTCAATTTTGCAAGTATGCGAGATGATACCCCGATATTCATGCAGGCGGACACTGATCAAATTCTTTTCTTAAAGAATCTTTTACACTCCTTTGGTGAATCCACAGTCTGAAGGTCAATTATGATAAATCTAATATCTTTGTCAATAAATGAGCAATCCTTTGTTTGACGGTCTAGCCGCTACTTTTGGATGTCAAAAAGGTTCTCTACCATTTACTTATTTGGGTCTACCTCTCAGCATTTACAAGCCCTCGGTGCTGATTTCTGGCCTCGGGTTAATAAGTGTGAAAGGAGGCTTACTAGTGTAGCGATACATTTAAAACCGAGCGGTAGATTGGAACTTACCAATGCAGTCTTCACCGCATTGCCCACCTTTGCTATGTGTATATTTCATTTGCCTAAAGTCACCACCAAACGGTAGACAAATACAGAGGTATTTCTTAGCGACATCAATAGCAAAAAACCTGCCAAAGCATCCCCGCCATTAGCTTGTACTCCAAAACCGGATAGAGGCCTGGGCATTCTTGACTTGGAAACTTCGAACCGGAGCTTGCTTCTAAAGCACTTCCATAAATTCTTCAACAGGATGGATGTTCCTTGGGTTCAGTTGGTCTGGGATAAGTACTATGGTAATGGTTCCCTACCTCGGTTGTTAAATAATTTCAGAGGCTCCTTCTGGTGGCGTGATATTCTCAAACTCTTGCCTCAATTCAAAGATCTGACCTCAATAGTAATTCAAGATGGCACTACTTGTTTCCTCTGGTCAGATAAGCTGGAATAGTATTACTCTGAAAGATCAGTTCCCTCAGTTCTGCTCCTATGCTAAAAATGAGTTCATATCAGTGCACCAAGCCTGCACCACAGTACCTTTGACCTCTCTCTTCCACTATCCACTTTCAGTCCAAGCTTATGATCAATTTCATCTGTTCTCTAATATTATTCAGAATTTGGAGCATTCTCAGGAAAGTGACATCTGGAAATACTTCTGGGGCAATCCAACTTTCTCCTCAAAAAGGATTTACAGGAAGCTCATTGGAACCTCCCAAGCTCACCCTATTTATAGATGGCTGTGGAAATCTTCTAGTCAGAACAAACGGAAAATATTCTTTTGGCTGCTTTTAAAGGACAGACTAAGTACTAGAAATCTTCTTCGCAGAAGAACAATGAGTCTTCTAGATTACAGTTGTGCTCACTGTGTACAGCATTGGGAAGAAACTCTCCATCATCTTTTCTTCGACCGTCCTCTTGCTCTAGCTTGTTGGAATTCCCTAGGCTTGCTGGTTCCTCAGAATTCTACGGTCATTGAAATCATTGAAGCCTTTAAGATCCAGCTCAGGTTACCCTTCTTTATGGACATTGTAATCACAATGTGTTGGAGTATTTGGATGCTTCGAAATGACTTAATTTTCGGAGGATTCCTCGCATCTATCCAACGTTGCAAACTTTCCTTCAAATCTGAATTTGCCTTGGTTATCCAACGTGCAAGACCTTCCTCCAAGCCACTCTAGTTCAATGGATAGACAACTTTATGTAATTTTGTTAATTTTCTTTGTAACTTTTTATGTTTCTTGAGGTTACTTTGTAAGAACGGTCTTTTACTTTATTTCAATAAAAAAAGCGGTAGGGGCAGTTCGCCCCTCCCGTTTCCCCTCCAAAAAAAAAACGACACCACGTATAATGAGAACCATCAATAACATCCACAAGGAGAAACAACAAAGCTACAAGTTCCAAAAAGAGGCAAGGTGATGATCGCCAAAGATTGCGCCACCGATTGGCGAAAGTCGATGAACAACATTCGTAAGCACGGAGTCAAGACGACAGGATGAACATAATTACGTATGTGGCAACTTCCTACTCGGTAATCTGCATGTGTTAGTGGTTATTACCTAGGAGAATTTTGGCACGTGAAGTATTAGGAATCAATATGGTAGTCAAGACGTTCTAGACTTCAAATTATTCCAAATATGATTTGGACCCTTCAAATGTTAGACTATTGATCCATTGGCTAACCATGCACCACATGATTAACCTCGCCTAGAATGCTTTTCCTACGAGATGAATCAAGAACACAACCAACAATTTGAAGAATGAAACCTTGATATTACAAATAGAGAAGTATGTCATTTTAATTGGTAGGAAGTTCAAGTCTTCAAAAGCAAGGACCAATCGATATTGTCAAAGAAGAGCAACAAGATATCGAGTTTTGATTGACAGATGTCAAACTTGGCATTACAAAAGTGTTATTAAGTCTATTTCACAAGGAAAACTAGAACTCAACAAAACCCCAAACCCTCATGAGCGTGGTGTCAATTGATGAATATAATTTCTTGAGGGAATGCATACCCATTGCAGGCCACCTCGGCTCGAAGGCGATACATGGCCTAACGAAAAAAAAATAGTGTAGTGGCACCCTAGCAAATTTTTTCATAGAAATGTATTGATGATTCTTGTTGGCTCAGATGGAAGTTTGAGGTATAACCCATGGCTTCGAAAAGCATATGAAATTATCTTTCCAAGCATAGGTAAAATGTCGATAATGGTGTTTGTATTTATTATAGGTGTCATTTTTACCAAGCACTCCTCCTCGAAGCTAAGGTGGACTCTAACTTGGGTTAGACTGGGTGCCTATCACGACACTACTACAGAAATCTTTTAAGTGACAGGCGTTTTTCGTTTTTACGTGGTGGGCAAAGGTGCCCATCATAGTAGGGTGGTCACGGTAAATGGTGGAACAACTGTGGTGGCCTCTTTTCCTGCCACGATTAATCAATTATTAACCGTGCAGGGCGCGTAACAATGTCCGCCACGGTAATGTTTGGAAAAAACAAAAATGAAAAAAGCCCATATGGTCTTGGATCTGGGCCTCCCTGGACCTGGATCCTGCCGTTGCAGGTCGAGCCGTCGTGGAGGCCCGCCGCCGCTAGATCCACACGAGCTAGGACAAGACCGGCTGTCGTTGAGCCCGCCATCGCCCGATCCACATGAGCCAGGACGGGATCCGCCATCGTAGAGCCGAGACCACCGTACCCACCGTCGTGGAGGCCAACTCCGCCGGATCCGCAAAGCACCGGAGCTAGATCCGTGACTTGGGAGGGAGAGCTAGCCCTCTATTGCCGCCGACGGCGACGGGAGGCCATCATGACCGGCGGCGTCACCGGATCTGCAAAGAGAAAGGGGTGGGGAAAGAGAGAAAGGGAATAGTGAGGAAGAGAGGGATGCGTGCTTGGGTCGCCAAAGAGAAAGGCCGTGTACCACATGACCGTGTCCATGCCGGGCAGATCCTTTCCATGCCACCGGCATGGCCTCAACGCATCCATGACGCCTTGACCGGCCTCCACTCTCGCGCCACTGCGGTATCATGGCCTCCATGCCGGGTGGCCTCTGCGTCTTGCGCCGCCGGGAGGGAGGGGCTCTGCCGCCGTCGTTGGGGAGGAAGGGAGGGTGCCGCCGCCTTAGGCCTCAGCCGAGAGGAGCTCGCGCCGCCTGTGCTCAGGACGAGGGGACGAGATTGAGGAGAGCAGAGGGAGGAGGAGACGGGAGACACGCACAACTCGTGGGGAAGGGAAGACGGAGTGTCAGGAGGAGGGGGCGGGATGGGAGAGGCCCGCTGCCGGCTGAGACAGGGAGAGGGTGACGGTGAGATTGAGTGAACCCAACCCTAACATGCTATATATATTTGCAACTCGGAAATGGGCTCATGTGGGCTGCCTGCTAGGCTTGAAGTTATGGTGGCGGGCTTTTAATGTTGCCGGCCACGAAAAAATCAATTTACCATGGTGGTTGGCTCGGCCGGTGATTAACCATGACGGGCAAACGTGTGCCCGCCACGGGATAACTTTGGCTAGGGGGGGGGGGTTGTTCACACAAAATAAATCCTGCGATACGGTTTCCTAAAAAGCGACTCAATGGACAAATTCTTAAAAACATCTTTCTTGAAAAAACATACTCCAAGAGAGCGATTTTAATAGCCAGTTACCTACCAGATTGGACAAAACAAAAAAAAAAAAATCATTCTAATTCTACAATAGAATGATTTTTAGGTAATATTGCTGTTCCATTGAACAATTGACTTTACAAATTTGTTCTTCATTATCTCATTATATTCTACTGTTCACTCTATATTTAATAACAATATTGTTGTTGTATTTTTCATATAATAAACTTTTTGCTTGACAATGTCAGAACCTGCAGGTTTAATCGATCAATTAATACGAGATAGACACATCCAAATGTGGACTAAATATGGCATCGGTTAGCTGACATGGTGCATCTTTTTTGTTATTTCAGTAAAATTTGTTATCAGAAGTATGATAGAAGCCTGAATTGTACTTATGCTCATCTGAGCATCGTTAGAATTCAAATGCGCTCCAGAATTTGAAAAACTGGGATGTGATTTCCTCAAAATTCAAACAAGCACACATTCCCATTCGTCCCAACGAACTCCTGTCTCGATGATGTGATTGACTCTACGCCTCTGCATGAATCTCCGGTGAGCAAAGCGGCACAACTCGGTTTAATTTGTAATCGTAGTAGTTCTTCAACCCCAGGCGAACTTACTGCCTTCCACTTCCACGGACTACTGTCGCTGGGAGTTTGGAAGGTCTCGAACTCACATCCGACACCTTCGCACCTGCCAAACGTCTCGCATATTGGTTATTACACACTCATCGGCCGTCATGGAGCTCCACAGATAAACATAGAGAGACTCCCCGTCGCCACAAATAACACAGTGCAATCCTGACCAGCCATGGGTTGCCCTTTTGCGTTCTAGAGGCCATTCTTCAGTTGCTGATGCTTCACATACCTAGTTACATATATGCTTGATGCCTGGGCACCTATCTTATCTTATTATTACTAATTGGAGGCTCAACGGAGCACCACGTTAATTCACCAGATGCGCTAGAAAAAAAGATAAATGCTAGAAATTCTCACATTAATTAGAAACATCCGGCCGTCAATCCATCGGCCTCTAACAATGTTGTTAGCCATTCGATCTGTAACATTTCCTAAAAAATTACCCACAATTGTCATTATAAAAAGTACTATAAAATAACCCCTAAATATACTTTAAATTTACCCACCACTGCCATTATGATAAATTAATATAACTAATTTTAGTGATTTACGGAAATAAAAATCCTACGCATCTAATTCTAAAAAAAACCTACGCATCTATCAAATTTTTTTTTTGCTTACATAGATACCTATTGTTGCTGGTACTTCCTCTCAGCTCTCTCGCGCGCGTGGAAACCCATTGCCGCCGCCGCATCCTGCAATCATGTGAATGTGTGTTTCGTGTTTCCTTCTAGCCGCCGCCGTCGAATTGTTTCCCCCGTTGGGCGAGTGCGCACCCGGTGTGCCTCGACGGCGAGTTGGAGGACGACGGCAGGGTTAGGATGTTTTGCCGGCGTACAACCACATGTAGGTCCACCTCATCTACATCAACACTTCTCTATATCACGGCAATGCCAAGAGGACAACCAAGCTGCAGAGCAGACGTGGGGACGGCGATGCTCTAACGTCGATACTGGATGGAGGCCAGTTGCGCTCTGGTGGCTTGCTTTCTTCAGCCTATCATGCAGTATTTACCGGCCGGAGCAATTTATTCACACACAGCTTAGCATAAGGCATGCAGGACAGCAGGGATCGAAGCTAATTGTTTGCCGCCATGCACGTCACGCGCTCACGGCTCACACCAACATCATATTGCTATGCATAGAGACGGTGAGTCTACTTTAATTTTTTTTGTTCTTTGTTCTGACTACAATTGATTGCTTTTTATCATTTATCTCGAGGCTACCATCCAAATTGTCTACAATATAATAAATATTATGTTGCCTTAACCTTTTAGCATGATATTTCCCAAATTAAATCGTGCGAGGAATCTCTCAGCGAGTTGGATCTACTTCATCTCTGGCTGTGTTTTAGTTCCAAAAATTTTCACCCCAAAAATTTCCATCTATCACATCACCTGTTACATTTAATGACTCCATCAAATACAAGAAGCATTAAATGTAAAGGAAATAAAAACTAATTGCATCGTTGAATCTTTTGAGTCTAATTACTCCATAGTTAGCCATAACTGCTACAGTAACCTACATGTGCTAATAATGGATGAATTATAATCAAAGAGATTTGTCTCGCGATCTACAGGTGAGTTTTGAAGTTAGTCTTTTAATTAGTCTCCGAAAACCCCTTTCGATATCCAGTCAAACATTCGATGTGACACCTAAAAATTTTCACCTTAAAATGTTTCACCAACTAAACACACGTCTGTACAGATTTACATCGATATCAGTTTGTTACCAAAGTTATTTAATGATTTATTATTTAATTGATTTGTACTGGTTGTCGTGTTGGAGCAACTCGATCAGGAAGTGGATCCTTTTTAGCCCTGTGATGTAGGGTGAAGTTTTATTGTTCTGGTGTGTCGGGGGGTGTCTCAATATAGGTTCTCGCAAACTATGACCGTTAGATCTATTTTATTTTCTATAGTATTAACCACCGCAGTCATTATTCTATTATTATAGAAAAAATAAATGATAAGTAAATCATTTTTTCCTACCACCCGTCAGAAAGGATCATCTCAAAACATTTGTACTCCTACTAATAACAAAAATAACCAAAAATTCGAGCATCCAGAAAATCTATCAACTACTAAACAAACATGGACAAAATTTTTATCCAGGTGAGGATATGCATGGAGGAAGCCGGTGTACCGTTGTGCACCAACCAGTAACCTACATCCATGTCCAGAAGTGATCAATGAGATGTCGAGCAATGAAAGGAGACCGGTGGCACACAAACTCGCAGGTGGAAGGCCACCAGTGCCATCAGCATTGGCACCCGTGGCACTGCACACTAAAAGTATGACTATCTTGCTAGAACACATAATTACAATTTAATTTGTCTACTATGATGTTCATGATACGACCCTTATTCACCATGAGGTATACTTTCCATTTTAATTTTAATGCCCTTGGTTTACTTCGCACAAATAAGTTTAGATATTATCCTTATTGGCGGTTATGTATAATTTTTTTTTACTTTATTAATATAATTTCATTGGTCTACTTCGAGTTTATATGCTTGTATGGAAAAATTCAAACCTCCATATATAATTATAAAGATATTTAAACCAATCCGATGATTTTTTTATAAATTACCTATCTCTATCATATTTTAAGATAATGATTTGACTCCACGGTTTGCATTCAAATTACCCATACATGACATTATGAAACATATTGTAAAGTAGTATATATACCTATATAATTTGTACCAAATTATCCATGTCAACCATTGTAAGGAAATAACATAAATCTATCCGGTCTACATGTATATATTACTATAAAACTTGGTTCTACATGTATATGTTACTATAAAACTTTGTTCTACATGTATATAGTAATATAAGCTATTAGGAAAAATAATTCAACATCCAATAATTATAACTTACATTAGTACAAATATCTATTTCATAAGCTTATCAAGCACGGTAAAATATCCTTAATAAGCAAACCACATAATAGTAATATTACAATTCAATTTAAGATATGTTAATGCTCATAATAATAATTTTTGTAAGTCATTGTCTTCAAAAATGTTTAAATATTTGATTGTAACATTATATGTTTTGAATATTACTAACCATTGTAAATAATAGCCATTATATATGAGATATGAATGACCTTAAAATTTGGTGAAAAGAATCAAAATGTAGGTTTATGTCGTCAAAGACTATAGCTAAAACAATCATAGTTTAGCAAATATTTTATGCCAATGCATATTAGAGATACACAATGCTATGCAATGAAAAACTATGAATGTGGTTGAAGACCACATATTTTTATTTGACCGAAACTACATATTATTTTATAATAATCAGTGAAGAAACCATATTTAATATAAGATCTTTTGATTAGTTAGAGTCTCATAAGATTCTAACCCGTGCGGGAGCACGGGTTGATGGACTAGTTTATCTCCCCCAAATTGGAGTATCGTGACTAGTTATTGATGCTTCACATACCTAGTTACAACCACTTTGGTGAGTCTCTTTCTTTACAGTCCTGACAAAAAGAAGGCCAAGCATCGAATAAAATGGCCCTCTTGAGATCTCGCACCTTTATGCAATTTCTAATGCCAAGCTATAGACAAGGACACTAGTATATCTACACGGATGTGAAAAGAACTGAGGGTAAGTGAGGTGGCCTGCACAGTTCTTGTCCTTTGTGTGGTTTAAGAAACTGTGTTCCACTCCTTATAAATAAAGAAGCTGGGACATGTTACACACATTTTTCTGTTGTTGAGCAAAAGTGACGTAGATACTTGCATCTATCAAGGGCTATCGAGCATGTAGGAATGTGAGCCATCAAGGAACAAGCTGAAAAGAGAGAGAAGGCTATGGTGCTGCTTGCTCGTCACGATCGGTATTAAGACTATGGTGCTGCTGCTGCTGCCTGCCATGCGATAGTCAGATGACCATGAGCAACACCACGATGGTGACCCGAGCATGAAGACACACAAACCCAGAGGATACAAAGCGTTCTCGTGTTGCAAGTGGCAGTGTTTACTGTTTACGTGTTGTAAAATATAAGGCCACCATAGTCTTGACTTTTTTTTTTTTTGATGAATACAGAATCTTGACTTACATGGCTGAGATGACCGCAACATGTACATGCTCGAGTCATGCCATCCCGAAACTCTGGGATTATGTGCTGCAGATATTGTGGTATGTGCATGTTTACCCGTGCGCTAGACACACTCCTTTGCGCAGAGCCAACACAAATGACTATGCTTAGGACTAATTGAGGGATTCAACCACCCTTTGTGGCTCTGTTTATTGGTCCAACAAGAGTACGCAGTGTGCTGCTTTTCTCTATGGGAACAATTGAGTTTTTTAATTACCTTGTCAATATAAATATGTTAAAAGAATCATGTCAAATTTAGCGGGTGTGTTTGACATGGCTCTAGAACCAAACTCCAGGCTAGAGCGGGGACTGGAGGTAGCCAAACACTCCAGCTCTAGAAAATGTTGGAGCAGAACAACGGACACACTTAATTATTAAGCTTTGTTATCATTTGACAACTTGCGGCTACGAACGAAACTTCTTGATGCTAACAGCACGTTGCACCACGTACACTGACCTGCTTCATGATCCTTGATGCGCAGCATGAATCTAGAAGGAACCTAGCTAGCCTCACACTGCAGGAATGATTCCTTTGGCAGGTGCTGGCACTCACATTATTATGACCGCCAATCTTCTCAGATAGTTTACAGCATGCACCAAGGTAGTTGCAGGACAGTTCAAAGTCGTGTAACTGGAACTCCTAATGCATCTCATTCCCATGATACAGGTCACCAATGATATGCATGCTATTTCGAACCGCATATTTTCTCTAAGTGTCATATATTGGTCTGTGTAATAGGTGAAGCCTAGTCTATTTATTTACTAGTGTGGAAGCTGGATGAACAAAGCCTACATAGGCACTTCCGGACTCACACAAGTGTTCAAGGCCGGGTTTAAAACTGGGAGTAGACAAACTCCCGGACTCAGGGCATTATGGGCATCTCTCTCTTTGCAGAGCACTAGGTGAAACATTTATTTACTTACAGAAGAGATAGGGTCGTGGCCCAAATATATAGTTTGTATGCATAGAGATAGCCCACTGATAAAGGAGTACATGCAAGGCAGAGCTATCCAAGCCCCGTTTCAACATTTCTTTAAAATTGAGAGCAGAGGTACAAAAGACACTTGTTGTCACAACTCCATCCGCTAGTATCAGCTTCCTGACAGAGGACAGTTACTGTTATTTTATTTCGAATTGAGGGCAGTCATTGATGATTGGTCAGAGAAGAAATCAAAGTAGCTTTATGTGCAGCACAATGATCCACTTGGAATTTTATTGTTGGCACCGGAAATTCAAATAGAGCCACATCGGAGAAACACAATTATTTGAAGTATCATCATGAATTGTATGATTTGGTTCTGGTACAAATGAATAATGTCTCTGTGGTTCGGGTACAAAGAGTTCTTATATTACAAGCTAGCATAAACCGAAAATTATAGTCGGTCTTCGTAGTTAAAGCATACTTATGGCTCACACACGGCATGCAGGGCTGTCAGATGACACGCAAAACACACACATACTAAACTTCCTTGCCATTATGGAATGTGCACAGCTAGCTGCAAACGAAGCTCCTACACGCACATCCATGTATTGAAACTGATCAAGCCAACAGAGAGCTGACGGCAATGGCAACAATGCTTCACGGGATCAAAGATAGGGAACTATACAAATCTGTGGGTCGCTATGGCGTCTTTGGGCTACACAGATCCCGTCTTTGGGCTACATAGATGACACAGATAACCATATCGACCCGCTCCAGTCTTGTGGGCTTGCCGCGCGAGTAAGCCCGTCGGGTTAGTGGGTTGCCCACCGCAACTTCGGTCCCTACAGTGGCGACCCATGGCGCTGCCATGTTTTGTCTTTTCCAGGTCATTGGTGAAGCTAGAACTCCAGATGCATCTCATTCCCATTCACAAGATGGCTGATATCTGAGGACGACTATATGCATGCAATTTTGTAGCACAAGATATTCTGCCTCAGAACACATTATACGTGGGTGTTTTATACTGGTCAATGCAATAGATGAGCTCGGCATAGAGTCTATTTGTATGTAACTGTGGAAGCTGGATGAACATAGCCTATATATAGTTTCTTTCTTAAAAGTTGACGAAACTCTCTTTTAAAAAACATAGCCCATACATCGGAACTTTTAGCTGGTATGTAACTGCGGAAGCAGGATGAATGTAGCCGATATATTGGAACTTTTAGACTCAAACTGTTTCGATAACAAAACAAAAAAATTTGGGATCAAAATATAGCCCATTTTTTCAGTAAGAGGACTGAATTACACGACGTAACTGCAAGATGACCCTCATAGCGCAGATGACAAACCACCAAGATAGTGGTTAGTCATCACCTGAACTACAACAAAGGATAACGATAAAAGAGGGTGAGAAAGGGGAGACTGCCCCTCAATACCCTAAACCTACGAATTGTGCCTACATGAAGGGATACAACAACGCGATGGTTGCTTACAAACTAGACGATGCCCTAGTGGCAAAGTATGCAACCAGCGAAGAGCAACGGCGGCAAAGCATCCGCTAACGAACAAGTAGCAGCGTGGACAAAGGTTCTGCTAATGATCCAGTAGCAGCGTCAACAAAGCATCCACCAATGATCCAGTAGCAACAGTGACACAACATCCTCCAATGATACCAACACCGGCAAAGCATCTGCCCACGAAGAAGACGCCTACTGCGGCAAAACATCCACATGGGGAACCGCCAAAAAGCACTCATCAGCAAAAGCATCTGCTGGAAGGAGGCCAACAATGACCTATAGTGGCAAAGCAGTCGCTATGAAAACCAGCAACAACGACAAGGTCCAAAGCTCAAGGACAAACCTTCACGAGTAGAGCAAAGTTATGGACAAGCACAGTGAAGGGCACCACGAGGATGAGAACGGAAATAGCCACGGAAGCGGGTGACCACATGGAGCCAAGCGATTGATTCTTTAGCACCTCCTTCAGGAAGGGGGCGATGCCCAAGGGAAGAACAATGGACGCCAACACAGAGTAGGAGATATTGGTACTCCCTAGCTCATATAAAGTATCTTACCAACCAATATATTGATGTTTGACGATATATGCATTTGCGTAGCAATGCTAAGTAATTAGGCATGAATTAGTAATAGATGTATATCTGCAGTCTTACACTTAACTTGAGGCACGAATCTAAACCCTTTCTCGAAAGCAACTACCATTAATATATGATGAGGTTCCTTTGCCTTCCTCTAAACCCACGGTTGCATGGAACGTTTTTTGTGGTCCCACAACAACGAATTTCGTCAGCTGGGGCAAGAGAGGAGAAGACCAGCACGCAGTAACAGAACTAATATTGAGTTCTAGATGGGATCTGAGTATAGAACAGAGGAATATTAGGTTATAATTGATATACAAATTGATTGTTGCCTCACCTCTCCCTGGTCCTGATACAAATACTACTCGCCACGGTAGTTGCCGGTCGAATCACTCTGCCCCCTGGAGTCTTGTATTGGACCGGCGTGCTCGCTAGTCGCTGGCCTCGCCTCGCCTTTGCCATGGTGATTCGCCAATGTCATAGTCTTCATGAACGGCATCGCATAGCTTGCATTGGGCATTGGCGTCGGGCTGTCATGGCAGCTGACATCAAATGTGTGGTGCAACAGCTGGCTTTTGCGTCAGGCTCTGCTGCTGGTCATCACACCTCAAATTTGCTCCATCCTCAGCTAGTACGTTTCTTGCTATACATGGAATTCCTGATACCTCTCATGCCCAGTTAGTTAGGACTATATGCTTGCATCCTACTGCAAATATTATGCCATTGCGTGTATATATGCTATAAATTGATGCAACCTACGATGCAAGAGTCACTTCTATTTATATGTCAGCATAGACATACGATACGATCGATAAATGCAAGGCACTCCCTGGCTCACAAGGCTATCACCAACCAACTACGCCGTTAGTTTGCAAATTAATGCTAACCAAGAAGTAAAACAATAGGCATGTCTATTAAGTAATGCGTCATGACCAACACTACTAAACTATGATTTTAGGTGACTTAATTTTATTTTCAGTGCCCTATATATCACCTGACATACTATCTCCACAAATCATCTTAGCATGCCAATATAATGACCAAGGTCTACCTCTGGAAATGGATTTTCAGTGGTAGGCATCTTAAAAAATCAAGCTCTATAACAAACGACATGTCTACTAAAATACAAAGTAATACAATTTAAGGCAACATCATTTAATCTTGTTTTCTGAAGGCCAGTCTCTTGATATATACATATATATAAATATATATGGAATATATGTTGGCTTGTTCTTGCAGCTATTACACAAAGAAACCATGCCCAAGCTTTTTCTCAGTGACAACAAACTTTTTCACATGGTCCAAGCAAGACAGATCCAACCTCGATAATCAGTACATCCGCTCTTCCCTGTCAGTGCCTGAAAACCTTGCAAACGCCAAATCTTGAAAAAGAGAGAAGAATGAAGAATCAACCTCTTGCGGTGCCCCCTTCAACAAATTCAAGGGCAAAACTTCTCCTAACAAGTCTAGTTTTTTGAGGTGGTTTAGGGTTGAATTTGGGTTGATTTCAATTTTAAATATAACTGCCTCTGGTGAGAAATTGTAAAATTTGAAAATCACTTCACTGGCGGCATATGGTACAAAAATAAATGTTTTTACACTAGCAGTCCGCCAATATTAGATTTACACTGGAGGATCTCAAGATAAGACACCCATGAGCTTCGAGATTTTCAAGCAAACTGCTATCTCAAGAAGAGACATGTGAAGTTCAGAATTCTCACTATTTTTCACACTAGTGGAAGCCTGAAACGCTAGTGAAAATTGGTTTGGGCCACCTGTTCAAAGTATCGCTGTACTAGTGAAATGGTGGTTGTGCCGCGGATCAAGAATCAGGGCCACCTATGATATCACTCTTTTAGCACCTCATTTGGCTCTAGATTAGAAAGGGGAAGAACAACGAAAGGCCAAGGAAGATGAAGAACAACGGGCAAGTTCTAGTAGCAAGGAACAGATCGACTGTGCATCTTGCCACCATACTTCATGCAAACAACAGGGGCCTGCTCAAAGTTTCCTAGTGTCTACCATGCCTAGCCTGCACTTATCTCTTGAGGGTAGCTTTGTCGACATTCATGCAGATCTACTGCATGACACTTTAACTCTCGTTTTTGTGTTAGCAAGCTTTCTGCTGCGAATACCACTTCTTGAGAGATATTTAATAATCACAAATGCAATTGAACCCATATTCAAAAAATGAAACGCTCAGTGTAGGACTGTAAGTTCATTCCATCAAAATACTAATTTCATATATCAAAGTAGTGCTGCAATATGCATATACCACTCACTGTATACAGCTAAGATCTTTAATGAGCTTGAGTCCACTTTGATGGATTATTAATTGATATGGAAACAAGCTTTCTCATTCTTATATTGTTTGTCTTAGCTTCCTGGCCAATTTATAACCGAGGCTCTCTCTTTATGTTTCTTCGAAAGCTTGTAATAATGGGCTGTGTACATCCCTTGTATGTAGAGGCGGATATTTGTTATCCATTATCTAAAAAATAAATACTCATACACAGTTGGAAACCCAAAGATTTGGTAGTAAAGTAAATATTATGGCAAGCAAGAAATTCCTTCTATGTTGTTTGCCGTAGCAAGAAACCCAAACTTTTTTGTGGTGCCGCAGCAGCAAATGTCTGTGCTGTATCTGGCCTTCCCATTAGGCCCTGCTGCTGGTCATCACACCTCAAATTTGTTTCATCCTCAACTAGTACATTTCCTGCCGTAGCTGGAATTCCTGATACATGTCATGCCTGAGTCCGTTAGGACTATATGCTTGCATCCTACTGCAAATATTATGCCAATGTGTGTATGAATACTACCGGTTGATGCAACCTATGATGCAAGAGTCACTTATATTTATATGTCAGCATAGACGCACGATGGATGAATGCCACATATAATAGACACTCCTAGGCTCACATGACCGTATCACCAACCAACTACGCTGTTTATTTGACAAATTAATGCTCACCACATGCAAGCAGTAAAAATAGTAGGCATGACTACTACAATAATTTTACACGACACAGCGCAAACTTAACCGTGGCGGGCATCAAGATTAACGGTGGTGGGCGTTTTTTATTTACCATGGTGGACACATTTGCCCGACACAAAAATGGACTTACCATGGCGGGCGACTTAAAAACGCCCGCCACATTTAATAACTATTTTCCATGGCGGGCATCATAAAGTTTTTCGCCATGGTAAATCGATTTTCCGTCGCGGCCAATCTAATAGGCCCATCATAGAAAAAAAGCCAAGCCCAATAAGCCCAGCCAAGGCCCAATAGCACTCTTCGCGCGCGCGTGTGTGTGTGTGTGTGTAGGGTTTGGGAACTCCCATAGCGCCGATGCACAACATCTCCTCCTCCACTTCTCAGCCGGCGCAATGCACCCCCTCCTTCCCTCCACTCCTCCCATAGCACCGACACACCCTCTCCTTCCCTCGTGGCCTACGCCCCTCCACCCGAGCAGCTCCCTCCTTCTACGCCTCCCCTCCCTCCATCTCCGACGACAGCGCCACTCTTCTCTCTAGGCGTGGCGGCAGCGCAGGCCTCACGCACGGCCCCGTCCTCCCTCACCGGCGGCCAGGCGGCGTAGCGGTGGCGGATCCACGCCCGGCGCGTCACCTCATCTCTCTCCGGCGGCCATACACGCGGGGCCGCGGCTACCCCGATCCCTCCCCGACGGCTACTCACGTGGATATGACAGGGGAGGAGCTCGATCCGGTGTAGCGGTGTGTCATCCGTCTCGATCCGGTCGAGGACCTCGTCGGCGGGCTCGACCCGGTGGTGGGCCAACCGTGGGCGGCATCGAGTGGGGATGATCGAAGCGGATCCAACGGCGGCGGCACCGGGCGGCACACACTTGGGCCCAGCAGGCCTGGATCCGGGTCCAGATGGGCTTGGGTTTGGGTTTTTATTTATGTACCGTGACGGGCAAAAACTCCTACCACGCTGAGTAACAGTGGACGAAAATTGATTCGCCCGTCACCCAAAATATTTTGGGTAGTAGTTCATGTCTATTAACAATTTTTTTTCGTGGCCAACTCTAATAAATTACGATTTTAGGTGACACTAACTTTTATTTTGGTGGTCTGTCTCTTGACATATAATCTCCATAAGTCATCTTAGCATGGCAATATAATGGCCAATGTTAATTGTGGAAACGGACTCTAGTGGGACCCATCTTAAAAATGGCTGTGATACAAAACTTTCACAACTATTTCAAATGATGTAATATAGGTAAACTACCATTGTAAGAAAATTATTGAGCTGAGCACTTTTACTTGGTACTGACAAAGTACTATTAGTTTAGGGGTTTTAATGTTTTTGCCCCTACTTGAAAGTCTAATGGTGATTTTACCCCTATCTTTTTTAACTTTGTGATTTTGCCCTCACTTTTTTGAAATGAAGCTGCCGTTTGCCCATACTCTTTAACACCGTTCAATTTCTCTTATTAAAGGGCAAAAAAAAAAAAAAAAAAAAAAAATAGGGTTAGCCAAAAGACAAAGATGCCCCCTCGGAGACAAAAACAACATCTCTCTTATCCTCCCAGACTCGACATTTCACGGTCTCCTCCATCTCGTGCGGTCCTCTTTGCCGATGGCGGTTCCACTTGGCGCTGCTCATCCTCCTCCCCATTGACCCTCCTCGTCGGCGGCTACTCCACCACTCCCCGTCGTCCTTCCCCCTCCCCATCTCCCTCCTCCAAGCAGCGGCGGCGGATGCTTCAAGCGGGCTAGGGTTAGGGTTTGGGTTTGAGTGCGGCAATGGCGGTGCCCGGCCAATCAACGGCAGGGACTCTTAGGGACAGGCGGCGGGGCTCCGGGCGGCCAGCGGCAGCACTCTAGGGCGGCCAGCAGCGGAGTTCCTAGGGGTTGGCGACAGCGCTCCTAGGGGCCGGGGCTCCTATGGGCCGGTGTCAGGGCTGCTACAGGGTCGGTGGCGGCGTTGCTACAGGGCCGGCGGTGGCAACTGAGTGTGATAACAAATTGTGTTTATGTGGAATGTCAAGTGAAATGCTGTAAAAATTTAGGTGTAAAAACACAAGAAGCATTAAAAAACGGGGGCAAAAACGTGTGGGCAAACTTGTCCATTTGCCTAAAAGTTAACACCATCATGGAGTCTTAATAGGCCAGGGGTAAAGTTTGCCTTCGTTTCAAAATCATAGGGGTAAAATCACAAAGTTAAAAAAAAACAGGGGCAAAATCACAAACGACCATGAAAACAGGGGTAGAAACGCTCAAGCCCCATTAGTTTAAGTATCATCACAGATTGTGTGATGTGCTTCTCACACCAATTAGTACTATTTTTTAGATAAGGGAATATATTACTGTTCCAGCCTCTGCAACAATAGAACTTTGTCTTCTTACACCATGAAACAACCCACACAAACTCAAACAAAACACACACACCAGAATTTCCAGACCTAATTGTCTTCTTAAAAATAAAGGTGTCACACGCGTCCTCTAGCTGCCAATCCGAACACCTCGCGTCGAAAAAAAAATAAAGGTCGTCTCGGAAACTCAAAACTATTAGCCACCACCCCCACGTCGGCCTCTTGCCAGTTTCGTGGGCGTCTCCCACGCCGGCCTGCTTGCCAAAGTCGTGGTCCACTACCAACAGATGTGAGGCCCTCGACTCGCCACGCCTATGCCCTCCTCCTGACCGCCTTCCTCCGTCATTGAAACCCAAAACTTGAGTCCACAACTAGGCCTCCGTCTTCCTCACCACAACGTTGACTACCACAGAAGACTAACCGCGAGCACAATCTTCGAAAATGATGCCTCCAAGGAGGATCACGACACCATTCGCGCCGCAGTCGTCTGACCTATAGGTCGAGGTTTTCACCCAGGGAAGACACACCACACAAACGGAAGAGGCCCGAAGATTGACGCTTCCAAGGAAGAAAATGGCGTCTGAAATGTCGTCGTCATCGGCCCAAGAGGGCAAAGCTTTCGCCATAGCACCTCACCCGGTGCACACCTTTGGCCGAACTCACCAGCCGGAAGCTCCGAGCACCGTCGTGCCGGTGACTCCCAAAGCCGCACCTGCGTCAGCCACCACCCAGCCGGTGAAGTCACACAGTCGGCTGCCAATGGAGTCACGGATCCGGGCAGCCCACGCAGGTCCTGTGCCTCCGCACCACCGCTGCTGACCGCATCATCGTGCTCCCATCGCACCTCCGCGCACACCTCACGGGGCACCGAATCTGGCCACCTGGGCACGGATTTGGCGACCTGGTATGCCATGGCCACCATAGCAAGGAAGCCGCCTTGTACAGCCCTAGCACAGAGCGCGCCTTAGGCTAAAGGAATTTTTAAGTGATATACTTCTTATCTGTTTTGGTGAGAGATTGAAACAATTTTATTCTAAAGAAAAGTTGGGAGTCAAATTTCTACTGTGGAGTATAAAAATTATACTAGTGCCTGCCGAACAAAAAATAAAAAGCATATCCTACATACCTAACTCCTCCAGGTTCAGGGTTTTCCGTTTCCGAACACTAGGAAAAGGGGGATTCTCGATTTTGATCCTAGGGCTAAAAGGAAGGGGACATATACCCAACATGATTCTTAGGAGGAACGTTTGGTAATGGTTCTCTATGCTCTTTTTTGTGTGTTCTTAGTTCTATTCATCTTCTTTGATTTGATTATTTTAAACAAGAATCTAATAAAATAGACTAGAATTGAGCAGAAAAAGAAGAGAGGAGATTAGGAAATGAAGGGGATCAACTAACTAGAGACTTTCCGGATCCTCTTTATGAAGAGTTTGAGGATGTATACAAAGAACACTTTCGATTTGCAAAGTTAGCTTAATCAGAAATAATAGTCTTCCTTCAAAATGGAAGTTAGTATCTGTGAGTGTGCTGAGGAACTAGGTCAGTAATGTTGACTTAAGTGGTGCCACAATCGTTGTCTACATAATTAGTTTTGTTTACACGGAAAAAATGTTCACCATGACACTAGTAAAAAGAGAGCCGAGAGCAAAAAACTGAGGCATCTCTAGTGATGCACTATATATACCATAACACCAACGTAGCTTTTGATCACTAAGCATAGAAGATTAGCAATGCACTATTGGTTAGTATAAGTCAACCTATCTTTGATTGGCACTTCAGACTGTCCCAGCATGTATATTTTTTGGAACAAAAATATTTTTTTTCACATGTACTCTAAGTAGGAATTTGGATTTTCACAATGTTTCACATATTACAATTCTGCATGACAAAAAATATGACCCTTTGAATTTAAATGAAACATAAAAATAGCATTTCAGGAAAATTTTAATTAAATTTACAAAAGTTAAGATTCCAGGTCCAAACAACAGAACATGTGCTGCCTGATGTTAATGTGAGCTTGACGTGCAAGGTGACATATAGTTAGGGGGCAGGCATATCGTCCAGGATTGCTAGCTACCCCATGTGCAGATGTCGGGAAACGAATGTTATGATGAAAACTAAACACACATTTTGATCCAAAGCAGCTACAAAATCAGCTGAAGACTGAAGATGGGTTTCCTGTGCCTTTCTCTCTTGATGTCTCTACTTGGTCTATGGAGACACACAAGGGGGCCGTGTGCACACCAGCCTGGCTGGTTAATTGTCCGGTTTCATGGCACGGTTGCAATTCAAGCGTGCTGTGGCGCCGCATCATGGAACATTGTTGCAATCAGGGAACGTACATTCTCGCATGAGGCTCTGTTGGTTTCCTTGCCTATATTATGTACAATCGTCAACTATGTGATGTCTTGTGGTCGAATCCTCCACTTCGGGTGGCCACACATAAAATTTGTTCCACACTCAACCATGAGATGCATGTCTTGCTGTAGCTGGAATTGTAGATATATACATCTCTCACTGTGTCATTTAGGACTGTATGCATGCAGTTTTCTGCTGAACATATCAATCCAATTATGTTTGTATGCATCCTACCAGTCGATACAACATATGAGGCTTGAGGGAAAAACCTATGTTTATATGTTGGCAAGGATGCAGGATTGACAGTCGCCATATAGGCACTCTATGGCTCACATAAGTGTTTTTACCAACCAATGTTGATGCCTCTTTGATGGTATATGTATGAATGCCAACCAAACAGAAAAGTTGAAGAAACGACATGTCGACTAATTAAATTGTTACCACCAACACTACTTAAAATAAAATGGGGAAATTCAGTTTTTAATTTTAAAGGCTAGTCTCTTGAAAAATTCTATGTAAAATCATCCTGGGTAATTGTCATGGTTCACTTCTTAAAATGGATTTTCATAGTTAGACATCTTAAACTCACACCTCTGAAAACATGATCATCTATGGACACACCTCAGAGACCTGCAATCCAACATTGGCTAACACATAAACGGCATTCCAACTTTCTTATGGAGAATCACCATGGATCTGGAGCACAAGTGTGTTTTCAAGAGTGCACAAGTCAGGTAGGGCTTGGCGTCAGTACGATTTAACACTACTACAAAAGATTGTTTTCTAGAGGGGATCAAAAGTCAACTACAGAGTTAGTTTTAAACGAGCAGGCTATGGGAGGCCCGTCTAGTAAACCATTTCATATAAATAAATTTTAAAACATCCATAAGTTTAATAGCCTTTTCTAATCCAGTGAGAAGCCTACTAGGCACTAAATCTATGCACTGCTTTCAAATATAACATCCTTTTTTTACACAAACTCGGCGGTTGCACGCCTTTTCCTCAGAGACCTTGGCTAACTCATGCACGCAATCTGCCCTGCTGCTATCTCTGAGCCTGCGCCATCTGGATATCATCTCTCACACATGACATAACATTTGCCTCATACTGGTTAAGGTGGTAGCCTTCACGCCATACATATCCGTGTGCCAACAAATCCCGTGGCCATGGCTACGAGAAAGCCAGAAGAGGTGCTCCTACACGGCTACACGACTCTCCCTACTAAGTACCACAGCAGGTACTCCAGATGCTCCCCTCGACGTCGTCCTCGAACTCACGGAGCAGAATCGCTGGTGCAGCTGGAACTCCGGATGCATCTCATTCCCATGACACAAGCAAGGCTGAGGACAACATGCCGGCAGTTTGCAACAAATTGTTTGTGTCTTATACTACAGGTCCATGCATGCAGTAGATTATTAAATGTTAGTGTGGAGGCAGGATGATGTGTTATATATATGCAGTCTCTGATATTGATGGTTGCCTGTATAAGTAGGTAGTACTAGTAAATGGAAAGGAACAGTAGTGAACACAAAGTAAATTTAAATAACAAGGATATAATGAGGAAGATTATGAAAATTATTAACACCATGTTTCAAATTGAACGTAGAACTTTCTCTTGATTACAAAAAACAAGGGCTAATTTGTTAGAGAAGAGTACTCTGCTTATTTCAGGCGATCGTTGAATTCCTCTGAAAATAAGATTGTTTCTCGTTGTGTAAATAATAGCAACCCTGAGGGGTGGTAAAAAAAAAAAGCATCCCTGAGGAATGTCGACTCCAACTGTTCTCAGAATAAATTCAACTCATAGGCAGTGCAACTTCCTGCCAATATTTTTTTAAAACAAAATAGTTCTATTAGAGGGATAAATGTATATATATTGATCATGCTCCGGGATAGCTGAGAAATAAGTGTTCCAAAGTTTCTTCATTCTTAAAAGACTCTGCACACAGTTGTAGCTGTCTTTGCAAGTTTTTCCAGAGTCTGTTCTTCAATAGGAGACAAAAAAAAATCTATATTTCGAGAAAAGCGTTCCCAAATCTAATTGAAGTCTGCATAGAGCTGGCCATACCCTCACACCCCTATTAGGGACTTGTCAGCTCTTATGGTTAAAAAACGACTTGATTCCCGGATATAACTCCAAAATGATAAATCTGGGAATCAAAATCTTGTCTAGTGTCCACTACATAGTTTTAGTAGATATGTAAACCTCTGTTATCTGTCAATTTACCAGCAGAGGACCAACCAGACTTTGAGAATCAAGGCAAGTATAGCTTGGGAATTACTTATCGCATTTAACATGATCATATAACTTAATGAATGTTTATGTCATAAACAAAAATATGCTTGTTAGTAACATGGGGATTTGTCTGCTTTAGCGAATCCGGGTATTACAGTACAACTACGAGGGTTATATATATGGCTCGACATTAGTTCCCTAGAGATCATTTTTTCTAGCAACTTGGAGGAATTTGCCGAATTGGATGTAGTATGCCCCGTCCCGTTAATATGTGAGTATAGGCTGAGAGTTATGTGCCACATAGGAAGGGTGGGTTCTATGTCGACGACTTAGCTGCCTCAACTTGTTAGACGAACCTTTGGGGAGCTTCTTAGTGGTTGCTGGGTGTGTGGACCTTATAAACCCATGCATTCAGGAATTATGACTCATAGTGAAAGTGTACACACCTCTCACAAGAGTTTGAAAAAAACTGGTATACTAGCCTTGCCTAAGGTCACGGGCGGCCCCCGGAACCATAGCATTAAGGTTAATGACTTGTGTTCATTAACATTCATGTTTACCGTTATGCTTTGCATTATTTATGTTATGATGATCATGGTTTATGGGTTTGTAAGTGCCTTGCTATTCTTGCTAAGTACGTTTGTACTTACCCTTGCTATATTACAATCAATAGATCAATCTTTGGAATGAGGACTTCAGCGATGACTACCGCGATGAGTACTAGGCTTGGTGTCCACCAGTCAACCAGTCCTGTGTTGGAGTTTCCACTCGCGTGTCTTCATTAGCTACTATTATTATTTGATTAAGACTTGATATTTATTGGTTTTGTAACAAGCACTGAGATGATATATTATCGATTTGTCGACTTATGTGTGTGACATTCCAGGGCACACATAAGATTTTTATACATCCATATTTGTTCTTGAATTTGGGTGAGACAAATGGTTACAAAGGAAAGATTACAAGGCAACAAGGCCCAAAAAAAAAAAAGATAGACAAAGAACCTATACATAGCCATCTCTCCAAATTTTTAATAATGCACCCCTTGCTGGTTTGGCCTTGATGCAAATCAAGCAAAGCTCTTCCTTCAAAGATCTTTTCCAACCATCAACATTTACCTATCCATTGTCAAAGATGACTTTGTTTCTAGTTTTCTAGATTACCCAGCAGGTTGCTATCATCGCCTCTGAATATGACGCTATGGAAGTTCTGTTTAGCTGGAAGAAGCATGTTCAAAGGAGTGAGACTGAGATCCCGCACAATGTTCAGTGAAGACCAACATTTAGTACTGAAAGGGCAAATGAAGAAGAGATGATGATATGTTTCTTCACAGCTTGGATTGCAAAGAACACATTCATAGCAGTCTAAATGCATGTTTTTCCTTCTTAGCAGGTTTCTAGTGTTTAGTCTATAGCAAGTAACCAAAAGAAAAACTTTTGGTTTCCAAGATTATTTGAGGCCCAGATCCATTTGTACAAGGGTGAGACTGTGTATTACCTGTGATTGCTTTGTAAGCCTTCTTACTGCTGAATGTGCTTGTAGCCCAAGAGTAAAACCAAGTATCATTCACATTTTCATCCATGTTTAGATTTTGCAAGATAGATTCAACTTCAACTAGTTGTTATTGTGCTATTGTGGGGAGTGTAGGGCTGAAGACTCTCCCCAGACAGTGGCTCATGAAGAATCTGATGGAGCACTTAGGCTTTCTGGTGTGGGAAAAGAGCTATCGAAACTTGTCTTTCATTGCTTGATCTACCCAAATATCAGCCAAAACAATATTGAATTACCCTTACTTGGAATGCATTTAGAGAAGGTTTGATATTTTCCATGGCGCTTTAGCACATCCTTCCACCAGAAGGAACCAGAAGGGTTTCTAGCATGAGGGGGGTTTTCACAATTAGAGTATAGCTTGTTCCATGTCAAGGAAACCCAGTGAACCTTTGCATTGTTATAGAACTTATCCAAAATTTCATAAGCGGGGCATCATTCTGCATTTCTATATCAATGATACCCAGGCCACCACTAGTGGACTGGACCTTTTTCTGGAGCTGGGTCTAAAAATTCACTGGCGGTTCGACAGAACAAGTGTCAGTAGAAAAAAAGGTGAGTCCCGCTGAAACACCAACAGTGATGGTGACTCTCTCTAGCGGTTGCTGTAACTAAACCGCCAGTGGTTTAGGGTTACATACAAGCGGGTGTTGTAACGAAACGCCAGTAAAAAGACATTTACAATGGTGGCCGAATAACCGTCAGTGGTAAACATAACCACTAGTAAAAAAAGTAATAATACCGGCGGATAATGTGCCGCCACTGTTATAGATAACCGCCAGTATATATGTCATTATCAATGGCGGTTAAATAACCGTCAATGATATTTATCTTTATCACTGACCTTTGCCACTGGCGGTTGCGACTTTCGCCAGTAGATATGCCTCCGGAGCCGCCAGAAAAACCCTCAAGTCCACTATCCTTTTTGGGTCTGTAGCAGTCTTCCCAGGCCACTAAGCATCTCCCCTTCCTATCTGCATCTCCCTTGTTCCACAGACAGTTTTTTCCTGTAGTGATCAATCTGTTTTACCACTTGGGGAGGAAATTTGAGGCTGCACATAAAGAAGGTGGGAAGGGCTGAGAAAACTGAGTTAACTAAAATGAGTCTTCCATTTTAGGACAAAAGCTTGCTGATTCCTGAGAACCTTTTTCTCAATTCTATTCAACATGTGTGTGAAGTCTTGGACCGTTGGTCTAGTAGTCCCAAGGTGTAAGCCAAAATAGGTGATGGGCATGGATCCCACCTGACATCCAAGACTTCTTGCCAATAGTTCAGCTCTGTCGCTACTCATATTGATGGGAATCAAATTTGATTTGCCATAATTAACCTTCAGTCCTAAGGATTCTGAAAATACACTGAGGATATCCTTCAAATTGTTCAGGGTAGTTACTTCTTCAGGGAGTACTAATAATGTGTCATCAGCGTACTGTATGATAGGATAATCACCATGGAAGGTATTTGTTAGAGGGTGATCCAGTAGGCCATTTTGCCAAGCTTTATTCACCATACTTTGGAGCAAATCAGCACCTAGTACAAACAACAATGGTGACAAGGGATCCCCCGGATGGTCATAGCTGAAGTGTCATCTCTTGCTTGCTTAAGTACACAACACAGCTGCCGTGCAAGCTCAGTAATTCCCATTTGCTGATGCTTCCCACTCCGTGAATTTCACTGTCACTGTTGTCTGAATATTTGTGGCCTTGACTAATATATTTGTTAAAAAGATGGGTGGACATAGCTAGATATAGGGCGTGTTTGGTCGTTGCGCCTAGCTCTTCTTGCCTCGATCGCTTGGTTGAGCAACCAAGTAAAGGCTTGCCTGCAAGTACCCTGACATAGTGCCTAGTAAAAAAGCAACACTGAGGTAAAAGGACCAATGCCTCTCTATTACCTATCGTCCAGCTGTATATATAACATACACTAGTACTGATTTGATTTTGCGAGCACTGGCACAATCTTTTCCGTGGCGGGCACTCTTTTGCCCGTCATGGAAAATACTCCGCCACAACCTGTTTTTCTTTTGCGTGGCGGGCATTTTTTACCCGCCACGGAAAATCGATTTCACGTGGCGGGCACCTTAACGGCGTGTAAGGTGCCCGCCACGCAAAATAAAATTTACCGTGGCGGGCAGTTTTAAAAAGCCCGCCACGGAAACAAAGCAAGCCCAAAAAGCCTGGCAAG
The DNA here is from genome assembly GCA_015847255.1 of Hyparrhenia diplandra. Lineage (NCBI taxonomy): Eukaryota > Viridiplantae > Streptophyta > Magnoliopsida > Poales > Poaceae > Hyparrhenia > Hyparrhenia diplandra. The sequence continues at coordinate 139,074 of JADLZK010010527.1, read as the reverse complement.
GCCCAATCAGATAGCCACCTATATAATAAGAAGTTAGGGTTTCGGTGCTCATCCCCTCACTTCTCTCCACCAGCTCGTCACTTTCTCTCCCTCACTTTCTCTACCTCTCCTCTCTCTCCCTCCCGCGAGGCGACGTGACGCGATGGCGGCACGGGGCCACGGCGGCGCGAGGCGGCCTCGACTTTTGGCGTGAGGCAAAGGCCGAGCCACGGGCGGCGCGCGGCCGGCCACGGGCGGGCGCGGGGATCGGTGGCGTGCGGCCCGCGATGACGCGGGCGGGCGCTGGGCCACGGCGGCGCAAAGGCGGCCTACGACCCCGACGCGCTTCGGATCCTCTCCCCGTGGTGATGCGGACTGGATCGACCTCGGCGGCGATGGAATCGGCCTCCCGTTGGCGGATCGACCTCGGCGCGATCCCTCTCCCCGGCGACGTCGCGGACCGGGATCGACCTCAACGGCGGCGGAACTGGCGCCCGGTGGCGGATCCGCCTCCGGCGGCGGAACTGGCCTCCCACCGACGGATCCGGCCTCCTTCCCGATCTGCGGCGGGGCGACCCTCCCGGGGTGGATGCGCGTGGCCTCCGGCGGCGGAGGCGGTGGGATCCAGGCGGCCCGGATCTGGGTCTCCGGCGGCGGTGCTTTCTCCGGCGGCCCTAGATGGGCTCGGCGGGCCTGTCTAGGGTTTTTATTATTTTTTATTTTTTGGTCGTGGCGGGCATCCTAATCTGCCCGCCACGCAAAATCGATTAAGCGTGGCGGGCACTGTAGCCCGCTACGGTTAATCACGCGATTAACCGTGACCTTTGGTTGGTGACGGACAGCTGTGCCCGCCACGGAAAACGTTTTAGGTACTAGTGATAGGAGTAGGTGACAAACACAACAGCTGGTCCATTAGCTCTCTATATTACCTCTCGGCCAGCTGTATGACACCTTTGAAGCTCTGAATGATACTGATCTGCCCTGATGTTTCCCACTCCCAAACACATATGCTGACTGTAGTCAGTGAACTCATTTACTGCACTGGATAAACTCATCAAATCACATGACTCTTCATCTGTCCCACAAACATTTGTATGTACTCCCTGTGATGATGGCACCACACTATGCTTCTGTATAGTGTAGATATCGATAATATATGTACACGCATTATATTTACATGATAATTGCTATGTACTCCAAAATGGTTAGACTACTATTCTTTTTGTTTGATCTAGACCGTTCATTTAGTTAGATTGGATGTTCAAAAAGTGTGGCACACTGCCTCCTAGGAGATGATATAACTACTTATATTTATTTTTATTCTTTTATTTATTGTTTAATTTAAAAATGTGATAAATAAGGAAATTAATAATTATAAAATTCTTAGATGTATCATATGACGACGAGGATAAATAGAAAGTCTGTTGGGTTTGCTGCTTGAGGATATATTTTATTTTATTAAATTGAAAGAAAACAAGCAGTGGGTGCGCTATAGTGGGGCGATCCTCTGATAGTGAGTAGCAAGCATATGTGGTGGTAGCTAACTATTTAAAACTTACCAAATGAGAAAACCTCACTCAATCATATGTCTGATGAAATATGTTCCGGTGAGTTGTTCTGGTGAGACATTTCATTGAACAGCATGTGAGCACAGTTTTAGCCTTTTAGGTGAGACATTTAATAAAATAGCATACCCAAAAAATTGGCTTTGCAGTTTATATGTGGGCCAAAAATTGTAGGATTTTGCACTTCTATCAATTATCTATTCAATCTCTGAACCGGCTGGCTATATCGGACCACTCAAAATATTGAGACAGATCTCTTTAGTGAAGGTATCAGTCAACCAGTATCCCCCTCCACTCAAGACATCATCATCATGCAAACAAGCATTAGGGAGGTACAGTAGCTCCAGCCTGCAGACTGCTCTCTGAAATAGAACAAGCATTAGGCAGTACCTAATTTTTTTTTAGATAATGGATAATTATATCCGGCCTCTACATCCAAGGAGGCAGTACCCAATTAGAACTGAGGAACCATGGAGCAGGCATCCTAAACATTAACTCTAAACTTTTAGAGAAATGTTGCTCGCTAGCTAGTACTGGACCACTTGGTGCCCCCAGGTATATGTGCTTTTGTGCCACATGGATGCGAGGGGCGGAGCACGCCCTGCACTCAGGATGGTCGAGCGAAGATACGATCGATGCTAGGACGTACGAGCGTGGCAAGGTGGCAGAAATGCTCTAGCTAGATAGCTATAGTGAGTAGCAGGCCACGCAGGGCATGTGACCAGTTAGAGACTCGTATTAAGTTAACACAACTTTGATACAAAGGATCTCAACCAGTGGCAGGTCGTAAATGGTGTCCCTGAAACAGTCAACAAACTACACGTATAAACAATATGAGACGTGTGCCAAACTACACGCGTCTCTAAAATTGCACTTTGTCTGTGTTTCCGAGTATACGAGCTTCAAAGAGACACATCTCTGAAGTTTTCCCGTCTCTGTTTTGCAGAACAGATAAGCCAGGCTTCAAAGAGGCACATCTCTAAATTATTAGAAACAGCTACTTGAGAGACAGTCAGACACGATTATGGTTCCGGTGTGGTTCAGACAAACAAATCAGAGATGCCTGCTGCCTATGTTAATTTTTCGAAGATGCCTCTCTAAAATCATTTTTAGCAGTGAAGGCTACGACGATGCACTAGCATGGATAACTGTATCTTCTCTTGATATGCAGATAAGTTATTTCATTGATTCATTCATGTCAGTTTAGGCTTCACACAAGAAGGTTATACATGCTCATTTGGACAAGCTCCACGTGCACCTCCTGGCCCCAGCGTGAACTCAATCAGAAGCTCTGTCAAGATCAGCGGCAGCAACACGCGGTGCTTGGCTTCAGACTAGCTTGCCTTACCACAGAGCTCACGGTAAAAAGTCTAAAATACTTGCTATTACGGCATGTTTGGTTCATGACCAGAACTCGCGATGCCGCTACTCGACCAGGTGTGCCAACGTTTTTCTTGCCACATGTCATAGACTCGTTTTCCTCCTAACATGTTCCATCTAGGTGACTCATCTAGGTGAGAGGCAAGAGTTCTTCAAGAAACCAAGCACCCCCTACACTGCCCAACCGCCAGATGCGTCAAGCTAGAAATATCAACCCTTAAACCACATAGATGTCCCTCTGCATCCCGTTCAATCTTCAGCGAGCATCTGTGGATGCTCTTGGATCCCTGAACATTACTTCCCATGATACCTCCTGCTCCCAAACATATGCCTATCTCTTTTTTCACGCGTCTCATTTTGCTGACTAGATAAACTTAACACACAAGACTCTCTCGATCAGCCAACAACCATTGTCTCTATATATATGCATGTGGCTAATGAAATAGTGTGATGGCCGACGACTTTACCTCATTATATACATGTAACCACATTAATATACCTCCTCTCTCTTGTTAGTGTCAGCTATTTCAATCAATACAAGCACGTCAGTTGAATTGAAAGTGTATGGACTTGTGAACGACAAAGGACTACACAAGCAATAACAGCAGATGGACACGGACTGAAATCATCATTTGCACGTGTACTAATTTCATAACAACATGCGGCCTTTCTTCATTGGAGGCCGTTTAAGAAGAATCATGATCATGAATGTTACGTCCTCTGGATCCCCAGCATCAAGTTAGAGTGTCCCCTTTGTTCCCATGGTTAACATCTCTATAATTTAAAGTGCAAGTACAATTATCTTCAGCCTTACCACCAATTCAGTGTCTATTAATTGTTACAAACATAATGTGGTGTAAAACTTAACTGGTACGGCGCCTAGCCTTGGATTGCAGGTAGTAGGGCGGTGAGACAGGAGTATGGGGTTTGTTAAGGTTTGCGGCGAGCTGGAGACGTGATTATGGTTGCAGGTTAGCGAGAGCAAGAGGCAAGACGCCAGGTGCCCTGAGGAGATAATAATCTCAATCCTGGGCTAAGCCCCTTCATTAATCTGACTTCAACTCTTATAGAGTTTACATAAGACACAAAGACTCTGGACTCTTTTAGCCTAACCGACTCTTGCTAACCATAATCTAAATAGATATGACTTATTGAACTAGGACTCTGACTTAACAAACTAAGACTCCTGATAATTATGGACTGCAGCCTAGCGGTGGTGATCATGCTAGCTGATCAGCCACTTATGTCCCTGGCCTTCCTCTTGTAGACCTTACCGGTCATAACATTAACAAATGACAAAACCTCACTCATGAGCAAGGTTTTAGCTTAGACATTTAATTTATCATGCCCAAAAAATTGGTTTTGCAGTTTATGTGGACCAAAAAATTGTAGGATTTTGCACTTCAATCTATTTTCTATTCAATCTTTGAACCGACTATACCAGATCACTCAAAATACCAAGACAGGTCTCTTGGTGAAGGTATCTGTCTACTGGCATCCACCTCCACTGAAGACATCATCATCTTGCAAACAAGCACAGCTACAGCGCGCCAGCAGGCGCAAAACCACACTTCGTCATTGTAGTTGCAGGTAGAAGGCCAAAGCCTCATGCATTCTGTGGCATGATATGCAACGGCCTGGTTAGCCAATAGCTCGACCTAACACCAGCAGACGAGCTGGTTGGAGATGAAGAATTCGAGGCTTTCTTCTAAAGTTATCGATGGGGCCATGCTACAAGGAGGCCATGGCAACTCTGAGCTCACCGACGTGTGTTTCTAAATGGTGTGGCTGTGGAGGTGAAGGCTACACTGTGTTTCGCAAGCCACGTATCCTGTCTGGGTGATACGTCAAGGTTTGGGAAATCAACCCCTAAACCAAACAGATGTCCAATGCCATATTGAATGGAGCGCGCATCATCCAACCTAGGAGCCACGGACGATAGTTGTCCTGACTCCTGATGCCTCCTACTACCAAACATATGCCTAGTTTTCTGTCACACACACGCATCTCATTTTGCTGCACTAGATAAACTTAGCACACACCACACATGACTATCTCGATCAGCCAGCAACCATCGTCTCTATATATATTCATGTGGCTAAGAAATAGTGTGACACTGACGCGCCTGACCTAACACAGATGTACCAACCCGTTTATATATGCCTCCTCACTTAATGTAAACTTGCCATACATATGTATATATCGTGCATCACGTATATATAACAGTGATTTCCCCAGTTATTCGTTATAACAGTACTCATTATAGTAGGAGAATTTTACAGTGCTTGGAATAATGGGATCCTTTGATTCATTTAGATTTTAATGGTTAAAAAAATAAAGTAAGCTATAATAAGGGGAACTTAAGTCATTGGCCGAAACTTTAGTGGGCCAAAAACTGATTTCTATTTTTACCCAAACAGTCCATCAGCAACTGGACCGGCGGCATGAAGAACGTCTTCAGGAAGCACTTCTTCACCATGAAGAGGGACATCTCCATTGTCGAGCTGTCACAAGTCACAAGCAGGAAGAGTCTGGAAGACGGGATCCACTGTTGGGAACATTATCTCAACAAAGGCTAGTTTGCCAATTGTTGAAGGAACACTATCTCATCAGCATCAGAATGACCAGTTAAATCGTCTATAGCTAGAACACCTGTCACCCAAGCTACTCTGACTGAAATCGTAATGCTGGCACCCGGTTTCATATATATGTATGTGAATAACTTAAGAGACCTGCTTGTTAATTCAGTGTCTCGACATAGACACTTACTTTGCCAGTCTTTGTAAATAAAAGATGTTTCACCTCTTTAAAATCGTTTGAATATACTCCACGTGCACCTGCCAGGTCTAAGAAGTGCTCTCGTTAGTGCCAGCTACACGGCCTGCTTGTTCTCACTTTCAGCCAAGCTTGTCTTGCCTCGTTCACAGCAATTGCAGGACGAAAAGCCTCAAATTCTTCCTATAATGGGCTTCAATGTCCGCTCCGTCTCCTACCGAATCAGGTGCTAGTTACCTGTCTTGACCCCGAACAGTGCTTGAACGCCATGTCCACGAAGCTTGGAAAGATCAACCCCTAAACAACACACATGTCCCACGCCCTGTTGATTGGTATGCTCGCCGTTCAATCTTGGAGACCTAAACGTTACTTCCCATGATGCCTCCTACTCCCAAACACATTCCTACTTCTTTTTTTTGTCGCGCACGCATCTCATTTTGCTGCACTAGATAGACTTAACACACAGGACTCTCTCAATCAGCCAGCAACCATCGTTTCTATATGTATTATGTGGCCAAAGAAATATTTTGACACTGGGACCACCGACCACACTTTAAATCTTTACTAGCTGCGAGCAAATCCCCAAAAAATCATTGGCTGGAACGGATCCAATCACCGGTAAAACCAGATCACAGCCATGACGAAAATAGAGAAAAACTCATTTCACAGAGCAACAAAAATCACAGACCAAATTGATGAATCCCGGAGGAGACAAGCAGACTTTGGGGCTGCTCTTCCCACTCAAAAATCTCATAAAAATAGTCACGAATTTTTCAGATAATTTGGCCTCTCTCAAGAACACTAAGGAAGGAGAAAACCCTAGCTAGAAGGAGAAAAACGAAAATGAAATAGGCAAAGGGGAGGAGGCTGTCATCCTCCACATATAGTCTGAAATCCCTCTTTCCCAAACTACCCCTACATACATATGAGCGAGGCCGATAACCCTAAGGCTAATTTAGTTCGACTCGAATAATTTGATCCGACGACCGCCGCGCCTCCTCATCTGCAGCCTTGCTCCACGCAATCTCCCGGATGCCGCCACGCCGCCGTCCTTCCGTCCACCGGCGTCCACCCGGGTTTTGAGGCCCAAACCCGTGAAACCCGCCGATGGTTTTGAGGCCCAAACCACCAAACCCGCTCCCCGTGGTTTTGAGGCCCAAACCACGAAACCCGCACCGATGGTTTTGAGGACAAACCACCAAACCTGCTCGACACGTGTCATCGCCGTCTTGACCGCCCGAGTCGCCAAGTCATCCGATCTCCCCCGCTCTGCACGCCGCCGTCTTGACCCGATCGACACAGTCCCACCACGTCCTCTTGCATTCGCCGATGTCCCGGATGTCAGCCACCATGGCTAACCACCGGCGATCCGGTCCCTCGGTCCAAGCCTCACGTCCGTCCTTCACCTCCGCGGTCCGTCGGCCCGGCACGTCCTCCTTGGCCCCTTCACCTCTCCGTCAGCTACCATCTCGGAGCTCCACACCTGCTGTACAACACGAACCAAGAGATCGTCTTGACACACTTCACGTGTGCCGGTGAACATAGCCGAAGCATAAAGAATAAAGGAAAATAGAATTAAAATGTTGACTGTTGACAATCACTCAATCACAAAACTAAACCAATGTGACCTAAATCAACCATGTGTTTGCATTAGTAGATTTCTAAAATCATCAGCTGTAAGTGGATGAACGGAAGCAGAATTTTCAGTTTAAAATAAAAACTTGCTGTAGAGGCAAGTCATCGAGCAGGTGGTGGTCGTGGTGGACTACCTTTTTAAATTGCCTTTGCTGGCCGGATCATGTGGAAATGCTTTTGAACAAATCGATGCAGGAAATCGAAGACCAATACCAAATGGAAGCCGGCGTAGGTGAAGCACACAAAGCACGATACAGCAATGGTTGTAAGTATTGGAGCTTACGCAAGTATTAATTCGTAGTAGATGCAGAGGGCGTCGCAGGGGTGGCCGGAGGCCAGGACGGCAGGTGACGGGAACGCGTGAGTGCCTAGGGTGGTGTCGGTGGTCGTGGTCCACGGTGATGGCGGCGAGTCTGACATCAGATTAGATGTCGGGGCGGCCTGGTTCAGCACAGGAGATGCCGGCGATGAGCGCGTGGTGGTGATGGCGATGCAGGTCGCGGTCGGCGTGGACGACGCCGGTGGCTACGGCGGCGAGGCTGGCGGCTGTGCCGGAGACTGGGCAGTGCCGCCTGCGGGGGAGGTGAGGCCGGCGACGTGCAAGGCGAGGCGACGATGGCGGCGGACCGGGCGCGTGAGCAGAAGGGGAGCACGGCGGGAGGCGTACCGATGGTTGCTGTTGTTTGCGGGAGGTGAAGAATCGCTGACCTTCGAGTTGGTTCTGTGGGCCCATATGTTGGAGTGCATGAACGGCTGATCTTGAAGGATGGTGGGATCCAACGGCTAGTGGTGTGGAACTGTTAAAGTACAGTAACTTTGTGATGGGAGTCACTGTTAATGTACAGTGAAGTTTATTCACCCGGATTGAAGGTTTTTATAGATATATATGTTTTATCTACCTCCTCTCTTATTGGCAACTTAGCATACATATATGCATAGTTCATCATGTATGTATGTATGCACACATACATCTAGCAAGCCCCCTATACTGCTTTTTTGTAGATAAGCATCATGATGTCACGAGTTATTCATTACACCCATACCCATTATTATCTAAGTTTCTGTAAAGTACATCATCTGATAAGGAATGAAACGTGAGACTGATGGGTTGTGCCGTGCCGCCCAACTGACTTACCCCACAATGCAAGACGGAACAGCACAACAAAGCTTTTACCTTATGGTGCCGACCAACCTCTCAGCATATAGTCATCTAAGACAAGAAATTCACAAGAAAATTTTGATTCGTCAACACAAGGACAAGGCTAGATCTAAAGGCAAAACATTGATTTTTTGGAGTTGGAACACCCACAGTCAGACACTTATTATAGATCTGCAGTAGAAATCATCCTCCTTACCCTCGCAAAGAAAAAAGAATCATCCTTGCTACCAGTGAATCATATGTTACAAGTAGTACTAATTCGAGAACTTGGTTCTGCGCCATTCCATCATCAAAATTACGAAATCACCTCCCAATCCATGTTTTGTATACCGCCTAGAATAGTATTAGTACATTGGATTGAAGTTGATCATCTGGTGTGAATGTGAGTCTGTGACAACCATTCATCAATGTAGAGTTGAGTTGATGAATGTGACGAATGTCATATTTCTCTTCTCACATTGTCAGCCAACCTCGCTGTTAGTGTCTGCTATTTCAATCAACACAAGCACATCTGTTAAATTCGAAAGTGTATGGATGGAAAGGACAAACGGCTGAGTCCCATGATGAGAGTGAATGGCGAACTCAACACCAAGCTGCTATATGAACCGCTCAAGGCTAATGGCAGTGAGCAGGATGCATGGTCAGCTTTAATCTGGAAAAACAAGGCTCTGCCCAGGGTTCGATTCTTTGCGTGGCTGTTGTCGCGTGGAAGAATCCAATGTCGTTCCAACCTGATCAAGAAGAAGATCGTCGACAGTGACACATGTGAAGTTTGCCAAGGTGCAGTAGAGACGCCGGCACACATCATCTTTGGGTGCCCGGCGGCGAAAGAGTTCTGGGATGCGGTGCAGATAAGCACTAGTCAGGCCTGGGGTGTCGAACAGCTGCGGGACATCACGGCTCCGTCTCACATACCAAGGAACCTCTTTGGCTCCTTTATACTCCTATGCTGTTGGCACCTATGGAAGAGACGAAACAACCTGGCGTTCCGAGCTGAACCGACCTCCATTCAGGCCACTTTGCTGGCATGCAGATTAGAGGCTATGGCATGGAAGTATCGGCTGCCGAAGAAGGATCAACAGATTGCCGATGTGTGGTGTAATGTTCTGGTTTTGGCAATGTAAAATCCAAGCACTATGTAAACAATGCTTTTGTAAACATCCGGCTTTTGGCCATATAAGATCAAATGAAAATTCAGGTGGGGATCCCCCCCCCCCCCGTTGACCTATCAAAAAAAAGTGTGTATTGTGTGAGCAACAAAGGACCACATAAGCAATAGCAGCAGATGGACACGGACTGAAATCATCATTGGTGGTTGCAAACAGCCTGAGAAGAGAAATTTGATGATTTGCACGTGCAACATGCTGCCTTTTTTTGAGAAGAGGTTAAAGAAGAATCATGAATGTCACGTCTTCTGCATCCCAGCATCAAGTTAGAGTTCCCTTTGTCCTATGGGAATACCTCTCTATAATTGTATAGTACAAGGACAATTACCATCAACCTGCGCTTCCAACCAATTCAGCATCAACTGACATTTCTCACACTTAAATGGCAGTTCTAGCACTACTCCAACAGCAGTATATGCTAACTGTTAGAAACATAATGTGGTGGCACCTAACTATTTAAAAAAAATGAGAAAGCCTGCACTCATCAGTCATATGGTTGATGAAATTTATTAAGGTGAGACATTTCATCAAATAGCATGTGAGCGCAGTATTAGATTAGACATTTAATCAAATAGGATGCCCAAAAATTGGTTTTGCAGTTTATGCATGTATGGACCAAAAGTGTAGGATTTTGCACTTCGGTCAATTTGTCTATTCAATCTCAGTATTGACTACCAGATCACTCAAAATGTTGAGGCAGATCTATTTGTGGAGGCATCTGCCAAACCGGCATCCGCCGCCACCGAAGATATCATATCCTGAAAACAAGCACAGCTGCAGCCAAGAGGCGCAAATACACATCATCATTGTAGTAGCAGACCAGAATGGCAGAGCCCAGTCGAGCATTCATGTGGCATGGCGTGCCAGGGCCCGGTATCCAACAGCTCGACCTAACAGCAGCAGATGAGCAGATTGGAGATGAAGCATTGGAGGCAGAGGCGGAGCCCTACATTCGGCAGGGTGGGGCGGCAGACCCAGCTACCGCCGGACTGGATCCACTGGTACCCCTCCATCTTCCTCCCCTCTTGCAGCCGAAGGAGCGGCGGCGTCCGGCATCCTACCCACGAGTAAGACGATAGCGTAGCAACCGAACGAGTAAAAATGATTCAGGAAAGAAAAAAAAAAGGCCCATAGTCCAAGCCGCCTCAAGTGCAAACCCCTAGCTTCTAATTTCCATTACCAATTGAAGATTCAAATTTCCATTACCAAACCAGTCTCCCCCGTTCTCCCCCGTCCGGCGTTGCACTCAGACTCTCCGAGAGTTGGAGCTCCGTGCAGCCGCGCTCGAGCGAACTTCTGCCATCCACTGGCGCCTGCGGTGCTACTACTAGCCTACTACGCAGCCTATGCTGCTACCGCCTGTTGGCATGCCACTCGCCGCAGCTGCCCCAAGTGGCCAAGCCCACGCCGTGCTGGGCGCCGGCCCCGAGCTGCTCTGCTGATGGAGCAAGATTTGGTGTGGGAGGTGGAGGTTGGTCGCGGCGATGCGGACGAGTAGATGATTTGGTGTGGGAGGTGGAGGTTGGTCGCTAGCGTGGCTCTTCAAATTTACAGGTTTCTTGGCTTTTTAAATTTACTTGGTTGAGTTTGACAATGCCTCATGCACGCGAGGTGTTCGAGATTTTGCTTAGTGAAGAATACTATGCCTCATGTTCACTTGATATTTCTTTTTTTTTTTTTTTTAACATGTTCACTTGATATACAGTTGCATTACAATGAAAGGACCGGGTGCCAGTGCCATCTTAGAGAACTAACGTCTACCCCAGCTAAAAGTTTAGGCTAGCTCGGCCACTGATTGGAGGCTTTCTTCTAACAGTGGGTGTGTTTAGCACCCCAACTTTCTCTCCAAATTCCACTATGCAAAAAGAAGATTCACCGTCACATCAAAATGCCGGCATATGTATCGAGTACAAAATATAGGTAAAAAAAATAAACTAATTACACAGTTTAGATGTACATTGCGAGACGATTCTTTTGAGCCTAGTTACGCCATGGTAGGATAATATTTACCACTAACAAACGAAACATGCTACAGTGTATGATGTGACATGCGTCCAAAATTTTACACCAAATTTTGGGTGTTAAACACACCCAGTTTTCAAAGGGCCAGTGCTCGGAGGAGGCTATGCAAGCATATATAGACTTGGTGTGGCAGAGCAGGTAAAGGCTACACTGCCAGACTTGCTGAGGCGCAAAGCTTGGAACGATGAACCACTAAACCACATGGATGTCCTAGGCCATGTTGAAGGTGGGCTCGCAGTTCAATATATCTTTGTGACACGAACGATACTTCCCGTGATGCCTCCAAATCCCAAACATGTGCGTACTTTTTTTCATGCACGCATCATATTTTACTGCACTAGAGAAAATTAACACACAGGGCTCTCTCGATCAGCCAGCAACCATCGACTCTATATATATTCAGGTGGCTAAAGAAATAGTGTGATGACCTGCCATACTTTGCCACTTTATGTATATGTGCCAACGTTTACATCCATCCTCTTGCCAGCTTGGCATATATAACGTATATGTATTCATCATTTATATTTACACATACCTGCCTGTACTACTTAGTCTTGTGAATATCTATAGCTAGTCTCCTGTACATAAGCACTGTGTTGTCTCCTGTTATTCGTTACAACCGTGCGCATTATAATCAATACTATAAAAGAGCGAGGGAATTGGATGGCATGTGCCGCAATCTCATCCGTGCGCGGTGTCGTGACTTTCCGTTCCCGATCATGTCGCCTGCTCTCTTCCTTTCGTTAGTAGCCTCCCCAATTTGTTCCTCCCTTTATTCCATGCAAGGGGTTCTATCGGCGGCCGTTTCAATTAGGGGCTGATCGGATGTCATCATCAGCAGATGGATCCCGATGCCGAGGAAACCTTGACACTGGTATCCTCCTCGGAATTGGAGCAGGAAGAAGAAGACGATGACTACTACAGTACTGTCGTAGAAGAGTCTCTACGTCCTCCTAGTCCTCGTCGAGGATGCCCTAAAAGAGTCCGTTCTCCTCCTCTAGGTCCTCGAGGATGAGTATCTCATCAGTTTTTGTTCGTCTTTTGATGTTATACTCCGCCTCTGTCTCCACTACAGGTACTGCTATTTCTGATAGGTACTGAAATCTTATTTTTCGTCAATTCAATTTGGTATTTTAGGCGTTTATTGGTTTTGTAGAGGGTGGATCTTTTTTTATCCATTTTTCTGTTTCCTGTTCGTCCAGCCGTCTTACAATTTTTTATTCCTCTTAATGTGTTTGACAATGGCAGATTGGAGCGTGAGGAATAAATCATAGATTCATGTCCAAACGTCACTCAGCAATGGCGGGAAGGAATGATTTCCAAATTCTGTCCCCGTGACTCAACCCAACAAGGGTGCAGACTAACTTACCTTCAGCTGTCGAAGGAGCAGGTTCGGATTGATCATCACAATCCATCATAAATTGTTTTTTTTTGCTTGCTTTACATTTTATTACCAGAGTCAGAGTGCTTCCTGATTGAAAAATTGATTTCTTCTTGCAGTCTGATGGATAACTAATAAGTCAATGTTGTGTACCAACTTCAATTATTATACAGCTGTCATGTCCCAGGCTTTCCACCATCAAGGGCCCAAGGCCCAGTCGCACGCGCTTCCCTTGGCCCGCCGCCGCCCCCGCCCTTATCTCGTCATCAGCTTCGTCATTAAGTAATAGATATTTAGAGAATAAAAATAGGAATAAAATAGGGAATAAATAGGTTGCTTGTAAGAGAGGTATTTCAATCTATAAGGAAACCTCCTAGAGATTTCTTAGCGTGCAAGTCTTCCCCGGACTATAAATACAAGGGAACTGTAATCTTTCGAATTTATCGAAAAAACTAAACGGGTAATACCCAAAAATACTCTCCAGCTCTCCTCCTCCTAACCCTACGCCAAGACGTGCACCGCCATCCAGCGCCACCGCCGCCATTGCCCCGTCGTGCTGCCGCATGCCTCCACCGCCTCCTCCTTCCTCTCTCTCTCCGACGAACGACGATTTCGCGTCAGTTCCAGCCCAATCTAGCTGCGTTCGGACAGCTGGTATCCGGAGACCAGGGCGATTCCCACCACCGACGGCTTCCGACCACCACCAACGCTAAGATCCGATGGACAACCTCAAGATCGCTGAGCTCCAAACGGGGCTCTTCGAGTGTGTGTTGATATTTCTTACACGGTCCCAATTAGGAAGGCGAAAAAAAATATATATGGGAAATCTATCTAATCATGTTAGCTTGGATATGGGATTAACCTCATGATCCAACAAAGCGAAGTTAGGCGGTGTTAGTAGTGGGATGTATCTTAGCATCATTATCCATAGTGGAGTTAATCTCACTAAGATATGTACTCAAGGTATACCACTCATTTCTAGGCATTACCTATACACTAGTCTGTCACCCTAGCAATAACGCTCTAAGAAATGCGGGGCATGGTATTCTTGATTGACCTTGATAAAAGAATGAACATGATATCTGCAGCGCCGCAGATAGAAATACCAATTGTAGCACTTCACCGGGAGTAATCCAGGTATCGTATTTATATTTTACCACAGGGAAGGGAGTCTATGGAAAGGTAGAGAGAAAAGGATGTCTAAAGGTTTAGATTGTGGTTTAGCTATGAGATCATCCTCTTTACAAAGGATATAATGCGGAGTAACCATATGCATAACTCAACAAAGGTTAAGTCACAGGATAAAGATAATAATATAAATGATAAATACCCAAGTCTAAGATCATCATAAGCCACTAGAATCATACAAGCTATTAACATGTAATAAATTAGAATAGAATGAATATTCCTAAGATACTCCTAATCATATATGTCAATGAATGCTACAATTAGTGCAATACATCTAGCTATCATGGCAAGGTTGGATTACTTCTACACATGGCAAGCATTACCAATGACAAACAAGGACGAAACTTATTCATCACCGTAATAATAAACTCGACGTGTCCTACATTCGGAGGGTGGATTCCAAAGGACTCAACAGGGTCGTCACTCCCGCGATCTATCACACGACCCGAGAATGTAGGGTGCAATTGCGGATAAACGTTGTATAAACACCTCATTTACACATTGCTTATCACCCACATAGTGATCATCTATATGGATGCTATATAATTCCATGCATAAAATATAAAGCAATCTTACTAAACTAAACATATAATCATAGCAAGCATAAACACATATCAATAAGAATATAATAATTATAAAGATCAAAGCCATAACAATTGTATTCTAGATATAAGATTACTTACAGATTGAATACAAGAGAGAAGTCTTAAGAACGATGATCCTTGCTACTTCTTGACTAATCGGAACTCAAGATGAACTTGATCTTCAACTAGAACTAGTTATGTAGCTAATTACTTCTAGTATGAACTAGGGCTTAGGTCTAGACTTGGCCGTTGTTATGAGCCTTAGGGTCACCGGGTCTTCTTATATAGTACTTGGCGATGAACGTCAACCCTTGGATCAAACCGACCTTGGCAACGGTGTAGACACAACCTCAATGTCTGTAGTAAACCGACCTAAGAAGGAGAGGGCGATGGGGGACCCCACCTAGCGGCCGGCCTACATGGCACTGGCGGCCGCCAGGGTGGAATGCTTCCACTACTACAGAAATGATTTTGCGAGGTGCTTGATTTTTTATTTTCCGTGGCGGGCATTTAGGAAACAGAACCGCGGAAAATAGTTGGCCCGCTGCCCCCTCGGCCGGGGAATGCCCGCCACGGTTAATCGATTAATCGTGGCGGGCATTGTAATAAAACCGCCACGGTTAATGGTGATTAACCGTGGTGGTTTTGTTACAATGCCCGCCACGGTTAATCTCCATTAACCATGGCGGTTTTCCTATAATGCCCGCCACGGAAAAATCGGGCTATAAATACAGCACCAACCTTCTTCTTTCCCATGGGATTTCGCCATTTTCTAGGGTTTTGAGCTTCAAAACTCTAGAAAACACCATTTCTAGGGGGAAGGTTTTGCCCTTGGTTTGATTGAAGTTTGGCACCGCTAGGGGGTATTTCTCCTCTCTCTCCTCTCTTTTCTCTCCCTCTCTCCATCTCTCCTTTTTTCATGGATAAATGTGTGTGGTTTGTGCTCTCTCTCTTCCCCCTCTCTCCTCCTCCTCTCTCTTTTCTCCCCTCTCTCCTCCTCTCCCCCTCCTCTCTCTTTCTCCCTCTCTCTCTCCCCTCTCTCCCTCTCTCTCTCCCCTCTCTCTCCCCCTCTTTTTTGAGATCTAGTTTTGATCTCTCCTCTCTCTCTCCCTCTCTCCTCTCCTTCTCTCTCTCCCCTCCCTCTCTCTCCCTCTCTCCCCCCTCTCTCTCCCCCCTCTCTCCCTTTTCTCCTCCCCTCTCTCTCCCTCTTTCTCCTCCCCTCTACTTTGACCTTGGCAAGTTCATGGTGCCCAAGGGCCAGCCTAATCGAGGAAGAGGAGTGGGACACTCGCAGTTCCACCTATTATATAAGCATGCAGTTGATCGGGGGTTAGGGAGATCCATTTCAGGGTTCCCAAGGAGCTCTTTCACTTGGACTTCGACGTTTCACTGCCAATTGGGTTCGACGAAATGTGGCGGTTGCTACGGCGCCAGGACCTCGACCAATCCATTGTCACCCTCTATGTTGCGTGAGTTTGTTTACCAATCATTACGCGCTCGTACACAACTAATTCTAGCTCTCCAGCCGATTCTATAATGACGTACGTGACCACATGTGCTTGCAGGATGCAAGAATTGGTAGCCCAAACGATGAATCAGCCAGTTGTGTTTCTATGTCTAGCGTATATAGACGTGGCGGTATTTTCTGGATACTGGATGGAGAGCCAGAGGAACCCAGAGCTCAAGAAGCTGGGCAAGGCCGAACAATATAAACACTATAAAAGATTATGCGATGCAAGAGTTAGAGAGATGGTAGACTACATCTGTAAGTGCATGAAGAAGATCAAATCGGAGGCCGGTTGTCTCATTGCGGCCCAACATATCAAGTAAGTCAAAAGCAATACTTTTTATTTTTTGAACACTTGGAATCTATCTCTAATCAAATAATATGGTGTAGCATGGCCGGTATACAAACAACAGCACATTGGCCACTAGATAACTTGGCTAATCTTCCCTCAGGATGGAGCGGCCCTTAGGCTGGACTCGTTGTATGATACGCCAAAAAGGACTCTACAAACATTTTGAAGAGGCCCCCGCACTGTAAGTCATGACACTTGTATACTATTTCATACCACAAACTTCTATAAGTCATGACACTGTGGGATTTCGCATGTATTTAGAAAGACTACTTGAAAGACCCCGAGTCATTGGATCGGAGGCACAAGATACGCAAAAGAAAAACATAAGGACGAAATGAAGATCGGGGCGAGATTTCGAGGTATATGCAGCATTACTCTCGCTTTGCTCGTCCATATTGAATGGTCTCATAATATTCTAACCATTTTCTCGGTACATATATCGTGCATGCGGTGCGGTAAGCACCTTTCGGCAAAGAACCTTGTGTGGTTTCTATGCCTCATGACGCTCATATCCCGCAGTTGATGTGTACCGTACTACGTGGCGTGAGTCGACGAAGAGAACCACGGAATTTTTTTGGATGAAAGACGTGGACATTAAGTTCAAGAAACTGGTTGGCGCCATCCGTAGGGGCGTCGTTGAGGACGTTTTGCTACCTACCGGCCATTTCTTCACCCTAACAAATGACCTTGCTACAAATCCTCGACTTATGGGAACTACGGACCGGAGAAATAAGCTAGACATGAAGGACTATATGTGGGATGGCCCGAGTTGTAACCTAGCTAAACGTGATTGATCAATCGATCGTTGGATCGAGTTTTGTAAATTCGATGTGTGGTGATCACACTTTTAAACTCTAAGTGCTTAATAGAATGTCCATCTTAGTTGAATGTTAAATTGTGATGCATGTTTAAGATTTATGTGAATATTCTCTTATTTTATTATTTAATATGTCGCTTAAATCATAATTTATAATTTTATAATATTTTTTGAATTATTTTTTTTATTAATCCTGAATTAATTAACCGTGGCGGACTTATAACAAAAAAACCGCCATAGTTAATAGATTAACCATGGCGGGCACGTAACGATGCCCGCCACGGTTAATCTATTAACCGTGGCGCTTTTGTTAAACGCCCGCCACAAGCAATAGATTTTCCATGGCGGGCATGGAGTACGCCCGCGGTTAATCATTCGATTAACCGTGACCCTAGCTCCGTGGCGGACCTAATGCCCGCCACGGAAAATCCTAAATGTCCGCCACGGTTAATCATTTCGTAGTAGTGCTCCTTGGCATCCTGTCTTTTTTCCGTGTCTTTTTGGTGTCTTCTAGAATATTTAAGTTCACTTTTCGGGTTGAGTTGCTTCACGGACAAATCTGGTCTTCATATGTCGTGTATATTCCGAACTTTCTCCATTATTCTCTCGCAATTATCTATTAAGTCCCCTCAGAAAGTCACGTATCACCAAAATTCGTGGAATTATATTAGTTAGACCCCTAGACTTATGTCCGGTCTTTGACTTGAGCCCTTAATTTATGTTTTTTAACTTGTAATTTTATGCTTTAACAAAAGTCAACAAGTGTGCTGCTCTTGGGAGAAAGATCCGTGCCAAATTCACCGCCTATGAGGATAAAATTGTATAGTTCAATTCTGTAATAGGCGTCTATGAGGACTAAACAAACCAAAGAGGCGAAGAACAAAAAAAAAATATAGTTTAGAAATAGAGGAATATAAACAAACTGTAGTTTAGCAACAGTTGGTTTAATAGGATCATTTTTGTAAGATAGTTGTACTCTACAGAGCAGTCGTGTTTTTTTGAGCACGCGTATTCATCTATGAAGAGAATAAGCAGCAGTAGTTGCAGCTTCCTATGACAAAAACACACAGATATAATAACATTATAGTAGCAAAATGGGTGTATTGTTCAGTATCTACAACTCCATGTATCCATCTGAGGACAAAATTATCACCTTTCCTCATGTATAGGCGACTGAAAAATTCAGCCGACACTGCGTGCTCTCTATCTATCCACCTGATGATGCGTTGATGCCTGCTGTTGGATGGAAATCACTGAAGTAGCTTCATCGCCTGAACAGATTTGAAAATTTCAGTCGCCTGAAAATTAGCAGGGCCTAATATTATACAGTTCAATTTTGTAATAGGCAGTCTATGAGGACTACACAAACCACCGAGGCGTAAAAAAAAAAATGTAGTTCAGAATAGAGGAATATAATGAAACTATACTTTAGTAATCAAGTGTTTTAACAAGGACATTCGTGTAAGACAAGATAGTTTAAGTACTCTCTAGAGCAGTCATTGTTCTCGAGCACGTAGATTCATGTATAAAGAAAATTAAGCAGCAGTATTTGCAGTTTCCTATGACGACAAAAACACACAGATAACTACATTATAATAGTAGTCGTGTCAAGTTCAGTATCTACATTATAGGCATTTTTTTAAGACAAGATAGTATTATAGATAGATGTCATGTTTCTTGAGCACGCATAATCATCTATCAAGAAAATATGCAGCAAGTAGTTGCAGTTTCCTACGACAAAAATACTAGATAACAACATTGTAGCAATCGGTGTCCTGTTCAAGATGTACAACTCGGTATATCCATCTTAGGATAATTACGCAGATAAATTATGTAATAGGCGGTCTATGAGGACTAAACAAACCAAAGAGGCAGAGAACAAAAAAAAATGTTGTTAAGAAATAGAGGAATAAACATAGTGTGGTTCAAGATCCAACAAAATGTAGGCTAGGAGATCGAGGAGGAGGTCGGCGGTTGAGATGACGAAGCGGTGCTCCCGCCGCTCGGGTGGAGGATGAAGCCGGCGTAGAAGGTGGTCATGGGACTGCGCGGTCTCTCCTAGAGATGGTGCCTCGTACCCGGTGGACCGAGTTGCAGACGGTGGGGAGGACGGCCTCGTCGTAGCCGGTAGCCGATTATCCCGCAGACGCGTCGCCGCATGGATCGGAGGTGGGTTGGACGGTGGTCACGCTGCGGATGCGCCCGGCCGGCCCGAAACCCGAGAATGGC
This sequence comes from Hyparrhenia diplandra, assembly GCA_015847255.1. NCBI lineage: Eukaryota > Viridiplantae > Streptophyta > Magnoliopsida > Poales > Poaceae > Hyparrhenia > Hyparrhenia diplandra. Next base: position 119,335 of record JADLZK010010527.1, on the reverse strand, counting down.
GAGGGCGGTGGTTGGATGCGGCGGTGGTGGTTGTCAACGGCGGGCGGCGACGGCCGTATACCCTAGAATCGCCTATGAGGACGCGGATGAGGAGTGAAATGAATCGCCCGTGAGGAGACGAATAGGGTTTTGCGTTTGCGAATCCGGGCGCGCAAATTTTCGTAAAATTTTGGGCGGGCACAAGGTAAAGATCGCCACTTCAGCCGCTTCTTGGAGAAGGCGCGTAGTGGGACCTTCCCCGCCGGCATGAAAAACTCGAGGAGGCGGGATGAAGAGTAAAATGATTCGCCTGTGAGGAAAACGAAAATGATAGTATTCTCAAAAGTGCGTATGAATACATATTTCTCTCAAAAAAAAAACGAAAATGGTAGTTTCCGATTTTCCGTAGTCGTTTTAGAAGTTTTTCCCCGCCTAAACGGAAACGGAAGTGGTAACCGCGAAAAAAATGAAAATGATAATGGTAAAAATAATTGGAAATGAAAGTGGAAACAGTTTTGCCCTCTTCCGATCGTTTCTGAATTCCCGTATTTAAGCGGTAATTTCCGTTGGTTACCGAATCCAGGCACACACAACGAACATGCACGTATTTTTTGAAACTACCCTTGGTCCCAAAAAAGAATGACGTTTTTTGACTTTTTAGACATCGTGTTTGACCATCCGTCTTATTCAAAAAGTTGTATAAGATCGTATCAATTTCGTTCTCTCTCATAGTAATTCTAAAATTGATGTTTTTCTTTCTAAAATGTTGTAAATCATTCTCTATCAAGCTATTGTATTCTTACACAGCTACGACTATTGTAAAATTTTATCAATAACATTACAGATTTGAATTTTAAAAATTACAACTTTAAGCAACATTTTTGGGGCACCTAATGATTTCAAAGATGAGAAATCATTCATGAACATGAAAGTTTTGTATAACTTCTTATATATTAAGATGTATATATCTTTTGGTCATTTCTTCATCCGACGACGCCACTATAACATTGTTCACAAGATTTACACATGTCTCATATAGTTGATGAAACTACGAGCACGGCACACCCCTGTCATGGCACGGGCAAAAGTGAGTGCTTGGGGCGACCCTCAAGCACGCGGCACGGCACGGCCCGACACGTTAAGAAAGGGGAGGCTCGGTGGCAAATATAATGGTGATAATATTGTACTCCCTTCGGCCGGTATTAGAAGTCGTTTTGATAAGGTTTGGGTCAAACATCGGGAATATAAATCATCAATAACTTTTAAGATATTAATTTTATAAATGTAAAAATTATATCAGTAGATTTGTCTCAAAAAATACTTTAATAAAGGTATACATATATCACATTTCCATAAATATTTTTATAATAATAAGAGGTCAAAGTTGTATTTTGGAGACCGTGTCGCTGTCCTAAACGACTTCTAATACCATCCCTGAGGGAGTACATATACTTGGTATAATATTGTACATATACTTGGTATAATATTGTACTTATTTGGTATATTAGTTCCGATATTAGCATCTTGCACTGGCCAGTTTATCATCCAGGCCTACCAAATTTCAGTGTTAACACATGCCTCCTCAATTTTTTGGGTAAAAGTACCTTTTGCTCCAAAATTGACCATAGTTCTCGAATCAACACTGAATTCTTTTTTCTCGAATAAAAACCTGAACCAAACCTTTAATGGACCAGGGGCATTTCAAGAAGAAATCAAGCCCACTTGAACGGTTGTTCCGGAAACTTCCCAACGTGCCGCTCGGCATTCCAATCTGCTGGATACGCGCCACGATCTCATTCATGGTTTCCCACGATCCCCCCTGCTTCGCCTACAAGAATAAGACGGCGCACCGGGCTCTCTCCTTTACCTCAATCCTGTATACTCCTTCATCTCTGCCTTCTTGCCCTCTGCTTCACTAAAATATCAAGCTCACCGATGGCCGGTCCAATACGCAACCTTGGCAAGCGCGGAGCCGAGGAAGAGACAGAGGAAGTCTCGGTCCTCATTGCCGAAGTTGGGTGAGTTTCATTACTTTGATCTGCTTCTTGTTTTTTCTTGTAATCTATTTTTAACGCAACCCTTCGCTTTTGTTTAGAGATTCCTCGGCCAGAGGTAGAGGCAGGGGGCACGTACTTTCTGATGTGAGGAAAACAGCTCCGCCGATCATCCCGGTACGGGGTGCAAACTCGGCCTCCTCCGATTCTTCATCCTCTTCATCAGGATCGGAGTTGGAGTATTATTCACTCTCCTACGTCGAGAGCATCCGCGCGGAGATGAGGCGGGTTCAGAATGAGTACTCCAGGTACTCTCAAAAGATGTCCGGGAAGGAGCTGAATGGGAGGAGCAAACGGCAATTGTCATACAGCATCGGTGGTTTGGCTTCGAAAAACCCCGATCTATCTCCTCGATTCAACACTTTGCTTTCCCCGGTAGAATTTGATCTTTCAATTGCAGCGCTATCTGCCGAAAAACGCCGGATGACGGCTATCGGCACCGTGATCGCGACAAGGTGAACGCCAGCGGTGCGACAAAGGTTCGACCGCCGACCACGTAAACGACCGCATCGATGATCTCGCCGCTCATGGCCTCTTCATCGGTGCGGGCATGGGCGTGGCGGCGATAGCGATGCGAGGCGGAGGAAGACCTCTCCCGCTACTCGAATGGGCTTCAAAGACAATAACCCGGCGAACTTCGACACCGATCCGAGTCGTTGTTCGCCAGATATGACGAGCACGCCGCCGACATCGCCGAGCCATCCCTCTAGCAAAGGTCTTGAAAAGGTCTGTTCTAAAGCCTTTTAGTAATTTGCCACACTTGTTTTGCATAAGAATCTTGCCACACTTCTGATTTGAGACATGTGTGTTATTAGTTGTGATATATAGTACTACATAATCCATGTGCTATATATTTATTTCTCAAATATGTGTGGATGTTTGCTACCAACGTAGTGACAGCTTCTAATGAAATCTATCCAAATTATCTCATCAATTTGAAAGCATATATACAGTATGTTGCACACCAGTATAATTAGGACAATTTTACTCTAGTGGAGCAAATAAAAATAGGCATCTCTAGCTACTCCTATGAAGCATTTGAGGGCGTTTTCCTTTTATTTTCTATTGAAAAAATGAAACAAATTTTAAAAAATAGAAATAGTCCTGACGGGCTACATTGGCACTATGGCCTGCCTCACCAAGCATGCACGGAGAATCGAGGAATAGACAAATGTATGTATGAGGATCAACGAGCGGGACGGCGCTTTGCCGCCCAGAATTCAACGCCGCCGTCCTGTGGGCATGCCTAGCGTAAGGATGCGGTCGTCCACGCGACGAGGCCGCGAGGTCGCTCCGCCGCTTGAGAGCAAGTAATACAGCCAGCAAGCCGGCCATACAGCCCTTCTCCCAGCCCCACCCATACAGCCAGCTTAGCTCTTTCTTTTCTAATTAATATAGGACCCACTTGTCTATCTCACATATTGTTCTTGTGCCCAAGCCGGTCGTAAGCTTTACAGCCCGCATAGCCTACCATAATACTTGCTCAGAAGGCGGGTGTCTTCATGCGGCGGCAAGAGTACGCACCGTATATCTGCAGATATCGGATAGTACGGTATCTCGATACCGACAAGCCAAATCGTGGAAGTATTCGGGGTAACGCATGAGCGGGTCTATTACGTAAGTAGGAGTACTAGGCCGGAGTCGGTCCCTTCGTTCGTCTGGTGCCTCGCCGATGGAGACGGGCATCGCGATAATGATGATACCGCGCCCAATGGCGTAAACAGCGCTACGTAGGTATGCACGCACGCGCAAGGTGTAAATGTTAGAGACGTGCTCTATCAAAAAGGCGTTGGCATTCATTACGCCAGTAGTACGACTAGCACTGGTCATATCGTCGCAGGCCTCACCGGTCGCGGCCCGGCTCCGAAAAAAAAAAAAAAAAAAATCCTACTCCCTCCGTCCCAAAATAAATGCAATTTTTACTTTTACAAACAAAGGTTACAATATTACTATCACCCTCCTATTCTTTTTCTTTCTTTTTTTCTCCTTTTTTTAATTTTCTTTTACTTTTCTTTTTTTTTTTTCTATACTAACAGGTCCTACTTATAATTTTATCAAAATATATCCATGTGAGATCTTATTTTAAAGGTTTTATTAAAATAAATTTAATGGTGCAATCGAAATTTGATTTATTTTTTTGGTTCAAGAGTTATAACCCTTTTTATGCCCATAGACATGTGGGACATGTTGATGATGTGGCACAAGGAAGGGTTAGTGGGCTGGTGAGGTGGCATGATAGTGGGGTGATAGTGGGGTGGTGAGGTGGCATTGTGTTACTCTAAATCATGTGTTGCGTGGATGTTTGATTATTAAGGGCACTCACAATGCTAGAAACTATATCATGGTTTCTAAAGTCTTGGACATTGTGTCAAGAAACTATCTCCCACAGTACAATTTTCTATCATGATGTCATATGGCCCACTTGTCACTCTCACAAATTGTCTTGGTTTACGTGAAGACCTCTCGGTTTCTTAGTTAGATTTGGTTTCTTGTGTTTTTCCTCTCTCTTCAATAAATATAGCGCCACATCAGCAAAAAACAATAAATAGAGGGGTAATAAATGAGGATAGAAACCATGGTAGAGTCTGCATTGTGAGTGCTCTAATTGCACCTGAGATGATGAATGAACAGAGTGGTATATTCATGTTTGCTGTGGTGTATAATTAAGATTCGTGAACAATCACTAGCATGGATGTCAGATGGGGAAACAACCAAATTGAGAATTAATTGTAGATGTTACTAAGTTAAGAAACTTTCTAGTTTAAAACCTTTTGATTTGGCATTATCTTGTAATGGAAAACTAGGTCTCAATTTTTTTAAAATAAAATAAAACAAATGAAATTTGGAAATTTAAATTTTTTGAATGACCTCCGACAAACTACCAATATAAAGACTGTAGTTCCCAAATATCCATGAAACTTTGTAGTTTACAAGCTTTTGATTTGAGATCATCTTGTCATGGATAAACATGCAACAGTTCGAGACATACAGTCGCGTATTGGGAAAGAGCGCGTCTGTCCATTTACTTGCTTTGATGCGTTCCGCGGGCCATGCATGTACTCGACCGCCTCCCGCCGGAGTGCTCACCGGCCGCCACCTCCTCGAACGCACCGCATTATATATTGCGAACGCACCCATATTATTGCCGCCACCACCGAGGGCCGCCTTTTCACGCCGCCGCCGCCAAAGCTCCAAGCAAAAAGCCCCCACCGCACCGCACCGCACGCCTCTTGCCATGGAGAACCTTCCGCTGGAGTTGCTTGAGGACATTGCGCTTCACGCCGCCATGGCCGCACAGATCCTATGGAGGACCTCTACACCGCGGGCCACCTGCACCTGACACGAGAAGCGTGCCGCTGGCGCCTTTGTGGACCGGAGCATCCCACTAGACCGGTGCTGCAACGACGGCGGCGGCGGGTCGACGCCGACGGCGGCTACGCCTCGCTTCGTCGCCAGACTACTCGCGCGATACCGCGCGAGTCTCATCACCGAAGCTCGCCAAGGTCGGGCAACCCGAGGCGTGCTTCAGAGCAGGCATGTCCGCCGTGTTCGTGGAAGGCCGCGACACCGCCTCGCCACCTCTCGACAAGTCAAAACAAGCCGCCGACTCAGGGCATGCACTCGCCGCTATGTGCACGCCTTTTACTCCTCTACAGCGGAACGCCGCCGCCGATGACGACCATGCCCGAGAGGTGTTGCGGGAGATTGAGGAAGAAGATACGGCGATGTGGCAAAAATGTTGGGGGAGCTTGAACTGCCGCCTGCACTTCAACAATGCAATGGCAGTGGTGACGGACGCCATTGAAGGTAAGTAGCTTCGTCTTCCTCCTCGGCCCAACCGGTGCCTCGCCATGACGGGCATCGGGCAGATGGGAAGATGAGGCACACAGATTTTTACTATTTGATCGGCGGCATTGCCGAAACGATGAGTATAGTGCTAACATGATTGTATCCACAATGCCGTGCGAGTCACAGGGTGTACTGCAGCGAGGAGTGTAGGATTCGCGGCTAGTGTTATGGGTTAATCTCTACTGCAGAGCAGCTGGGCTCTGATCTAGAGGATGATGATGCGGTCTGAGCGAGCGTCTCTATTGTGTGCATGCATATGCACGGTGATGCATGTATGCATTGGTTGATGTTCGATCGATCCTCTGAGTAGCAGTGATGAACCCTGAGATGTTTTAATTCGTTGTAATCCATGTGTTAAATTTATTTGCAATTCTCACCGTCGGCGACCACACAGCCATGGCCGCCGCGAGCACCTCGCCGCGACGAGCTAGCTGACTCGGCTGGACTCTCACGCCTCACCCTTCTCGCTCATTCGATAGCATAGATAGCAACACCCTAGGTTCTCGGGTACGGTGGTTGTCCACCCGTCTCTAGAGACCTCATCTCCGGTGACATCCGCGACGCCGTGTGCTGCCCATGTCGGAGAACTTTTCGGGCTCAAGAATTTTAATGCGTGGTCAAAAACTTAACTGTAAATCGAATGGTCAAACAAGAGATTGTAAATAAGACGAATGGTCAAACACGGATTGTAAAAGTCAAAAACGGACCTGTTCGGCTGATTTTGGCTGATGGCTGATTGAAGAGTATTCTGTGAGAGAGAGAATAAGCTGAAATAAGATAAGCGAAGTCTCAGATACTCGCGTCCGTCCCTTCGCCCCGTCCCGGCTCAATCGGTGCCTCGCCGACGAGACAGGCATCGTTGCTGATGGAACTGCGCTAACGATGGCGGACGTGCGCCCTCTTGGCAGAGAGGGGTGTGTGGGGATACGCAAAGGATACGCATGCAAGGTCATGGAAAAAAAAATAATTTTGAAACCTATATTTGCTATACACATGCGCAACATGAATCTATTCTCCTACACGCATACAAGGCAATCACTCCACACTATCGACTACTCCCACTACCGCCTTGCTACCCGAGAAATGAGTAGGTTGGGCTCTATAGCCCCCTATCGATCAAAATAACACGAGCCCTACCTAATAAGCCCCACCTAAATTTTTATTCGTAATTACATAGATTAGGAGGGCTAAGATGTATTTGAGATTGATCACCTGTCCTATTTTTTTTTCCCTGGCTTCACATCGACATTCTGCTACCGCCTTGCTACCCGAGAAATGAGTAGCTTTCCTAGGTTTTTTTACCCCATCGTGGAACCCATTATCCATATATCTTCGAATATTGTGCAAAAATATATTGTGCGCATGGAGTTAGCGAGTGCACCTCGCCCGCCAAGCAATGTTTCTCTATTTACTTCCTCTATACATCTTGATCATCAAGATTTCCCTCCTTTACATTACTTTTTCTTCTTATGTTTAAACTCCAAGCTGAACCAATATCGAATAGAAATATTTAGATATGTTGGACGAAAGTGACAACTTCTGGTAATGTAATAAAACATATATAATAATTTATTTGAGGAAATCCGCCTTGGTAGATGATTTAATCTCTTGAACTTCGTCCTTCACGCGTCATATCCTCTAGCGCATTGCCGTACATGACCGAACGAAGTGCATGTGGATGAAGTATATGATTAGACCATCCATGGTGGTATATATGTTAAGCATGTATTCATACGTTGAGTATATGGATATACTTTTTTATATACGCTAGTGGTGGCATTTTATGTAATATATTAAAAAATATAGGTTCCTTCGAAATTTTTTCGTGTGGAAGATCTAGAGTATCGTAATGAGTATCTAAACATACTCAAACCCAATGTGATTTTTTGAATATGGGTGTAGGTGTACGAGAAAGTGCACCCGGGTATATATATATTTCTATTTTTCTTCTGTTTCGAATCTACTCCAACTCACCACCACATATCGCCCAGGAACCACTCACGAGTTAACCGACCCTTCTCCTTCACTTCCCACCGGGCCCCGCATACCCCACCCAAGCCATATACACATGCCACCCAGCCGTCCACACAAGATTTCTACCACCCCGGCCCCACCCCCATTCCACGCACACACCAACCAAAAAATCAAACCCTCTCCCTCTATTCTCGTCAAAAAAAATTGCCCTCCCATACCAAGAAACCCGAGACCCGAAAAACCGAAAACCCGGCTCATGGATACGGCGATACGCAAAGATACGCATGCAAGGTGTGTCATGTGTGAACTGTGGATATGATCAAAGACGTCCCAAGTCATGTTTGTCACTCGACCTCTACGCCCGGCCCGACAAAGATCGCCCACCGGGTGTACTCCAAGAATAATCCCAACTCACTCTCGGTCGCTTCGGCTACCAACAATGCTTTTCTCTCACAAGTCACAACAAATCAGCACCGGCCGGCCGGGTACCGCCATTTTTCTACCCTCCATCTCGCATATCGAGTGAGAACACCATTCATCTTCCTTTCCCCTGCACCTGCAGCGCGAGCTGGAGGAAAATCGTGCCGCTGAGCCCCGAGTCATGCCGCACCTTCCGCAGGAGTTGCTTAATGACGCTGCGCCCGCTGCCGCCATGGCCGCACAGATCCCGTGCAGGCCCTCTACAATCCACGGGCCACCTGCACCTGACACGAAAAGCGGGCAGCGGCGCCATACGACCGGAGCATCCCACTATACCGGTGCTGCGACGACGGCGGCGGTCGACGGCGGCCACGCTTCACGCCGGCCGATGTACTACTCGCTGAGTACCGCTATGAAGTCTCATCGGCAAGCTCGCCGAGATCGGCAACCCGGAGGCGTGCTTTAGAGCAGGCATGTCCGCCGTGTTCGTGGAAGGTCGCGACACCGTCGCGCCCCGGCCTTGCTGGAACAAGCCGCCAACTCGTAGGCATGCACTCGCCGGTATGTGCATTCTCTTCTGCTCTGAGCGGAATGCCGCCGCCGATGACGACCGCGCCCGAGCGGTGTTGCGGACTGGAGCGCGACACGGCGGCGACGATGGCTGCACCCCGAGGGCCGCGAAATGCGCAGAACTCCGGCAATGCGGCCGGGAAGTGTTGCGTAACTACTTGTTGGTGGCGCCATATGCGGGAGGCGCTTCTTCGCCCTCCTTTAGCACAACCGGTGCCTCGCCAGGGCGCATCGGTGCACATGGGGAGACTCACTTGCGGCACCCGTGCTGAATGGGGACACGGCCTATGGCATACAAACCCCTGATTCGCACCGAGGAGTGTAGGATCCGCGCCGAATGTAGCAAGTTCTTCTGTGTTGCACGATGGGCAGTGGAGTTGCATGAATCTATCTTACTTTTGGTACGTGATGGTTGATGTATATGTGTGGTAATTCGTGTTATATTCATGTTTGCGATGGTGAGACCTTCGTGGCTCAAGAACCCTAATTTTTCTTTTTAATCTGTGGGTCAAAAGTTGTAACTAGTCTTTCTCCCTCATAGTAACTCCAAAAATGATGGTTTTTCTTTCTAAATTTTTGTCAAATCATGCTCTTGTCATGTATCATCGATAACATATCAATTTTAAATTTCAAAAATTACAACTCCAAACATCAATTTTGGACCACCTAGTGATTTTAACAGAAGAAATATTACAGACGAGCCTTGGAATAGTACGTCGCTAGCTCGATACCGCCGCCGGAGTGCACCGCCCGGCCCGCTCCCATAAAATCCCACGTCCATGCACCGTGCTACGCACTGCTCACCAACTGCTGTTCAGCTCCCCGCCGCACAAAACATAGCTAGAGCGCGCTCAGAGCTTAAACCAAAAAAAAAGCCCCCGTCGCGCCGCCGCCTCGCGCCATGGAAAACCTTCCGCGTGACATGCTTGCACAGATTGCGATTCGAGTCGCCAAGGACGCCGCAGATCCCATGGGGACCTCGCCAATCTCGCGGGCCACCTGTTCCACGATGAAAGCGGCGTGCGGTGACCCCCCGGTGGGGACGGAGCATCCGACTAGACCAGATGTTTTACGTACCCGCCGGGCGCAGTGGGTGTCGCTCGAGGATCGCGAGAGTCTTGTCACTCAAGCTTCGCCGCCGTCGGCAACCCGGATCGTGCTTCATAGCCGCCATGAAGGCCGTCTATGTCGGCGCCGCTTCACCGTCATGCCGTCGCTCGAGATGCTTTGCGGCGCGCCGCCGTCGTCGGCATGAAACCGCCAAGTATGTTCTTGCTCTTGTGCTCTCTGAGGGCCATGGCCAGCGGTGCCGCGGGCGACGACTATGCCCGGCGGGTCGTTACGGAGATCGATGGCGACCCCTCGGCAACGGCTAGGACGTGGAAGAACATCAACTGTACTCGGCCCCGCCGAGAGGCATGGAAGCAGTATGGTGGGCTACTTGGCGGCAAAATATACCAGAAGAGTGCCGTCGTCCTATAGCCCAAATGGTGCCTCGCCATGACGGGCATCTGTGCCGCCAGCCAGGACGGTGCTGCCGTAGTGCCGTCTCGGGTGAGGGCTCGGGTGATGTGTGTTGCGTGTTCTGCAGCGAGGAGTGCAGGATCCACGACGAGTGTTAGAGGTTCTTCACTCAACTTAATCTTTTGCCGTGGTTGGTGATCTTCTTACGATCAAACTTTCTATTTCTAGTGCTCTAGATGGAGACCTCGATTGAACAAACTTAATTCCATAGCTTTTGGTTTGGTGCGTACACCTACGTGATGCTTGATGTCGATCCCGTGTATGTGCGCATGATGGTGAGAAACTGAGAACTTTTTATTAGTTGTGATTAATTGTGAATTTGTGATATACTCCCTCTCTCGTCCCATGGAGTTTGTCTTTTTGACTTTTTGAATTTCATATGTTTGACCATCCGTCTTATTTAAAATATTTATGTAAATCATAAAATAAATTAATCAATATTCAAGTATCAATATTGATAAAATAACAAAATAAATTATATTTATGTAAAAATTTGAATAAGACGACGCATCGAAAAAGATGGCACGGAATCCGGGGATGGCGAGACGTTCGCCCGCGAGAGCTCTCCATGCAAAGGATACACCTACATACGCACGCACCGTTGCAAAGGTTACTGACGCGCTCTATCAAAAGGCGTTGGTATTCATTAGCGCGCCTAGGCGTAACACTCTTTTTTACGCTTAATGAAAACGCCTAGGCGTGCTCTTGAAAAAAAAACAAATTTGGCGCGTCGCGAAAATAAGCCGTTCTAGATGAATTTTCTGCGCGACGGCGCGGTCTCGAAAAAAAAGCTGTACACACCGGTCATGTCGTCGCAAGCCTCTCCGGCCGCTCCCTAAAAAAACACGTGGCTGCGCGGGGAACGCACCGCCCGGGCGCCACCCCGTATTATGGCTGCTATTCACCTCCGCCCCGCCGCGCTCAAAGTTTCCGGCAAAAAAAAAGCCCCCACCGCGCCGTCGCCTCGAGCCATGGAGAACCCGGACAGCCCTTCCGCGGGAGTTGCTTGAGGACATTGCGCTCCGCGTCGCCATGGCCACAGAGGATCCTATGGAGGACCTCTACAATCCCACGGGCCACCCGTACTGACACGGTGAAGCGCGTCGCGGGCGACATACTAAGACCGGAGCATCCCACTAGACCGGTCTTTAACGACGGCGGCGGGTCGACGTCGACGGCTACGTGCGGGCCGGCCGCTGTACCACTCGCGCGCGAGTACCGCGTGAGTCTCATCAGCAAGCTTCGAGGTCGGCAACCCGAGGCGTGGCTTCAGAGCAGGCATGTCCTGCCGTGTTCGGTGGAAGGTCGCCTCACCGTCTGGCCGCCTCCTCGACAAGCTGGAAACAAGCCGCCGACTCGGGGCATGTGCTCGCCCGATGCGTGCACGCACGCTTACGCTCACTCTGGCAGAAACGCCACCGCCGCTGATGGCGACCATGCCCGAGCGGCGTTGCGGGAGATCCTGCGACACGGCGGCGACGACGACGCCGCCTCGACTCGAGTAATCTGCCGGGAGCACTTCGCATGGCAATAGAAGTGTTGAACGGCGTTGTGCCCTTGCTATCAAGAGTGGCAGCATCCTCCTCCTCTGGCCCAATCGGAGCCTCGCCGGGGCGGGCATCAGGTGCATATTGGGGGAGACAAATGCGCGCCCTAGAGCAATAGGGTCCACCGCTGCGGTGGGTGTGTACTGCAGCGAGGAGTGTAGGATCCGCGTTGAGTGTGGTATGTTCTTCCTTCTTTGCAGCGTTGGTATAAGAGCGGGCCGGTGTGTGTGTGTGTGTGCGTGCATTGTGTACATCTATCTAGCTTAGCTCTAGCTAGATGATCTAGATCGATCAAACACCTTTTGCTAGCTTTTGGTTGTGTGCATGCATGGATTGGTTGATGTTCGATTGATCCTCTCGAGTAGCATGCGAGTGATGAACACCTGGTGAGATGTTTTTAATTCGTTGTAATCTTGCGTTATATTTTAATTGTGTGGTATGGTGTTTGCGATTTAATATATGTGTTGTATTTCTCTAAATCATGTCTTTGCGTGGATGTTTGATTGCGGCCGAAATGAGAGCGACAATGGTGTATTCATGTTTGCGAGGTGTTAAATTTATTTGCGATTCTCGGCGGCGCCACGCAGCCATGGCCGCCCATGAGCACCTCGGCGTGGCTAGCTAGCCGCCTCGGGCTGAACTCACGCGGTCACACCCTTCTCTACCTAGCTTGGAACCTTGAGGCTCGTCGGCTTGGAGGTTATGCACTCGTGCCGTTGATCGCCGCCTCGAACGCTTACGCCTGTGCCGTTGTCGTCGCCCGGAACCTTCACCGCCATGTCCGCCTCCGCGTTCGATCGTTCTCCGCGACGACAACCCCTTTCCGACCCGTCCCGCCTCGACCGTGTGTTCAAAGGAATTTACACTGCATTGCTGGTGCTTTCCATAACGTTTATTTGACCTCGGCTTGTCGTCATTGGCCGGAGCGTCGATCCCCACTCCGCCGTACCCGCCATCGTCGGTGTCGAGCTCGGTAGGAGCCTAAACCCGATCATCCAATAGCGCATACTAGTAACGCTAGGTTATGGGGATCACGGTGGTGGTCCTCCCGTCGCAAGAGACCTCATCTCCGCTAACATCCGCGACGCGGTGTGCCGCCACTTCGGAGACCCTTCGGGGCTCAAGAACCCTAATTTTTCTTTTTAATCTGTGGTCAAAACTTGTAACTAGTCTTTCTCCATCATAGTAACTCTAAAAATGATGGTTTTTCTTTCTAAATTTTTGTCAAATCATGCTCTATCAGGCGATTGTATTCTTACTTCTATTACTCTTGTTATGTTTCATCGATAACATTTCAATTTTAAATTTCAAAAATTACAACTCCAAACATCAATTTTGGACCACCTAGTGATTTTAACAGAAGAAATCTTACAGACGACCGTTGGGATAGTACGTCTGAAAAAAAGCCGTCTGCTCATTCCATTGTAGCTGTTCTGCGGTTCATTTCTTGATCCGACGACGTCGCGGTAACATTGTTCACGAGAGTTACACATGTCTCGGCGTTCATGAAACTATGAGAGAGACATTTCTAAGATTTGTGAACAATGTCACTAGCACTATGTTGGATGGGGAAAAAACTAAAATAAGAATTGTAGATCTTGCTAAGTCCTGAAACTCTTTAGTTTAGAACTTTTTGAGTTGACATTATCTTGTAATGGAAAAGTAGGTCTCAAATTCAAAAAAAAAAAAAAAATGAAATTTAAATGTTTTAAAGTGACGTCATATAGACAAATAACCACCAACATATATACCGATTGTAGTTCTCAATTATGAAACTTCGTAGTTTATAACCTTTTGATTTGAGTTGAGATCATCATGTCATGGAAAACATGTACACTCTCCGTCCCACAAATAAAAGTCCGTTTTTGACTTTTACAATCCCTGTTTGACCATTCGTCTTATTTAATTTTTTTATGCAAATAATAAAATAATTAAATGATTATAAAAGTATCTCTAACGATAAAATAAATCAAAACAAAATATCTGAATTTTTAAAACATTTTGAATAAGACGAATGGTCAAACAAGGATTCTAGAAGTCAAACACGGACTTTTATTTGTGGGACGGAGGGTGTAGCAGTTTGAAAACATTTTGTACTCCGTATCTTACAGACGAGCATTGGGATAGTGCACCGGCCGCGAGCCGGCCCCTGCTCTTTACTAGTACTAGTTTACTAGTACAGTGCGTCCCGCCCCGCCGCACCCGCATTATTGCTGCTCACCAACCCGACCGCAAGCTGGCTGTTCAGCTCACGCCTCGGTGACAGCGACCATAGCTAGAGGGCGCCTCGAGCTTCCACCAAAAAGCCCCGCCGTGTCGCCGCTTTGCGCCATGGAAAACCTTCCGCGTGACATGCTTGCGGATTGCGATTCGAGTCGCCAAGAAGCCGCGAGATCCCATGGAGGCCCTCGCCAATCTGCGGGCCACATGTTCGCAGATGATGAGCGCCATCGCGGCGACCCCCAGTGGGGCGGAGCATCCGACTAGACCTTGGTGCTGCACCGGCGGGTCGGCGTCTGCGGGCCGCTGTACTACTCGCTCAAGTATCGCGAGTCTTTGCACCAGCCTCCTCGCCGTCGGCAACCCGGAGGCGTACTTAAGAGCCGCCATGTATGCCATCTTCGCCGAAAGGCATTGCACCAACAAACCCGTCACTCCCGATCTTTGCGGTAGCCTTTGCTGCGTTAGGGCATGAAGCCGCCGACTATGTTCTTGCTCTTGTGCTCTTTAGGGCTAACACACCGTGCCGCGGGGCGGCGACTATGCCCGTGGGTGTTGCGGGATATCGAAGGTGACAACCGGCGATGGTCGGGGCGTGGAAGAGCATCAAGTGTACTCGCCCCGCCGACATGCATGGAGTTTTTAGGTTGGGGCGACTTGGCGGAGCATAAACCGGAAGAGTGGCGTACATCCCATCCTATAGCCCAAATGGTGCCTCTCCATGACAGGGCATCGGTGCAGCCGAAAAAACGGTGCGGCCGTCCCTCGCGTCTCGGGTGGTGTGGTGTGCTCCGTGTTCTGCGGCGAGGAGTGTAGGATCCGCGACGAGTGTATGAGGTTCTTCGGTCCATCAATCTTTTGCGGTGTAGATATCACCGGCGAGCACGGATATCATTCATGTTGTCTCCGGGTTTGTGATCTTCACACAATCAAACTTTCTATCTGTAGTGCTAGGCGGCACCGATCTATTGCAACCTCCTCTTTCTCCGGATGGTGTTGTCGATCAAACAAACTGGGTGGATTGGATAGCTTTTGGTGCGCGTGATGGTTGATGTTCTCGATCGAACAGGATTAATTTGATCGATCATATGCATGGTTTATATTGAAAAGATCCCGAGTAGGAGTATGCATGAAAAACGAGATATTTTATTAGTCGTAATCATGCAATGTGTTATATTTTTCCTAATTTGTCTTTGTTTGGATGTCCTTCTCCTCTCTTCCTCCTCCGATCCCCCTCCCCCTCTCGTGAGTTGTTCTTCCTATAGAAAGCTCTATGATATGTGACTCTCTCGTGGGGGAAGCGGGTGGGCTGCCCGCGCTAGGAGGTTGGCCTGAGCTCGCTAGGGCCGGCGGGGTGGTGGCCGGTGGCGGGGAGCGCAAACGAGAGGGGCGGCGAGACGAAGAAGATAAACAATACCGGGCTATCCGCACCGTGTTTCTATATTTACTAGTACTACTTCTTCTTCAATGGTGTAATCTAGTTTTTAAGGTACAGTAGTTAGCATAGTGGGCCCCCACCCACGGCGCATGCACTGTCTCCGCACTCTCTCGTGTGCCCCTCGCCGCTCATCGACGTGGCCCCGTGGCGTACTACACCACACGGGGAAGGCACAGATTCTGGCGAACTTGGAGCTGTTCTACGTTGGGTGGCGTAGGTTCCCGCACGTACCCCAATGCAGACAAATTTTGACCGCTTCGTCTTAATTAAATTTTTTATATAAACATCATCCATTTTGATGTGACTCAGTTTATTATTAGAGATACTTTAATAATAATTTATGAGTAAATCCACCCAGGTCCCTGAACTTGTCCTCAAGTCTCATCAGTCCATGTACTTAGGAAACTAGGAATCGAGGTCCACGAACTTGTTTAAGTGTGTCATCCAGGTCCATGTATTTTGGACACGGATGACACACTTAAACAAGTTCAGGGGACCTAGATTCCTAGTTTCCTAAGTACATGGACCTAGATGAGACTAGAGAACAAGTTCGGGGACTGAGGTGGATTTTACTCATAATTTATTTATTTCCAAAATTGTATAAGTAATTTGAATAAGACGAGCGGTCAAACATGATGTCTTAGAGTCAATATGGTGAATTATTTCGAGACGGAGGGAGTATCAGACACTATTTTTTTTTCAGGCGCCCGAAATATAGTTGGAGCCGCTTCGGCTGATTTAATAGTATTACGTGAGAGAGAATAAGCTGAAATAAGCCGAAGAAAAAGGAGCCTGTAGGAGTAGTAGGCGCCCTTTGCGTGTTGTCGTCTTCCCCCCGGTGCCTCGCCGTTCGAGCACCGTGCGGTGCAAAATGGCACCGCAATCGGGAGCACGGCCTACACCAAGGATTGGACGGAATGACAATGGCAGATGTGGGCCCTATCCTACCGAGCCATACGCAAAGGATTCGCATGCAAGGCCAGACATGGGCCCTATCCTACAGCGAGGTGTGTAGGATTACGCAAAGGATTCGCATGCAAGGATTCGCATCTATACACGCGTCAGAAGTTAAGGAACCGTGTGGTGGAAAAGGCTCGTGTTCTATAGTAACACAAAGCCGCCAACGACGAGGTATTTTGATGATGATTTTTATATTCCCGAACTGTTTGACCAAAACATCCTTACTTTTTTTGGGACTCGCGGCGGCCGGCCGGGCGTTCATTATTGCTTCGGGGGGGTTGCGTGTGGCGTAAGTCGGTTTCCCCATGCCGCGTGCGGAAGGGCAAGAGGCCGGGCTACCCGAGGGCAAGGAGGGCAGCGAGAGGAAGATGAAGGGGCAAGAGGCCGGCAACACCGCAAGAGGCGATGGCGGCGCATGCCGCCACGACGTGCTTTCGCCGCAGGGCCGGGAGGAACTGCCGCAGCGAAGATCCTCCGGCGCTGCACATCATGCAGGCAGAAGGAGTATCAAGAAGTAAGGCACATGGATCTTTGTTGCGTCTACCGCAAATTCGGCAGTACACCGACACCGAGGAGGCGATCCGACTCGTGTCACTCCGTCGGTTCGCCGGCTAAAATTTGGGCGATGCACAAAGTTTCCCGGGAGCTCGGCGGGGCGCTTCTTCAAGGCCAATCGTCCGAGGCCATATGCTACGAGGGATGGTGAGGATGACGACGGCGCCGCGGCGTCCCAGGGGGCTGGAGCTCCTCGAAAGCCGCTAATCTTTGCGACTCGGCGCGGCTTACTTCTTGGCGATGCTTCTTGCACTCGCCGAAACCCCGCGCTGACCAAGCGCCGGGCGCTCCCATGGAATCAGCGCCGCCCCCAGCCCGACGGTCGTGAGCGAACCATAATCTGCGGGAAGCGTTATTGGGCGAGGAGGACCTCATCCAGCCGCGCGCCGCAACCCAACCTTGGTTGATCCCGACGGTACGGAAAGCGCGCGTCGTCGTCGATGTCGATCCCCACGCCGTGCATGGCCGGAAGGATGCAAGCGCGCGCCACCGCTACCGCGGCGGAGGAACCGCCATCCTCGCTTTGCAGCCTTCGGTGCCGATCGATCTTGAGTTCGTGTCCGTTCCGGGCCGCCGAAATTGGATGTTGCAACATGCACGCCTTCAGCAGATGTGTGTACGTCCCAAAACTAGCTTAGTTTTTATTTGTGTCCGAGATGAGTTAGAATATCACTAATCCCTCCGTCTCATGGAGTTTGTCGTTTTTAACTTTTGAACTTCATGTTTGATCATCCGTCTCATGGAGTTTGTCCCTTTTTACCATTCTCTGTTTTTTTTACTTTAATCTATACAACCAACTATCATCGGTGGGGCCAACTATAATTTTATCGAAATATATCCATATGAGGTCTTGTTTTGCGAGGATTTATTAAAAGGAATTCAATGGTGTAATCTGAATTTAATTTGATTTTTTTTGTTTTGTTAGTTATAACATTTTTTAGTTAGTTCAAACAAAAGAGGGCCTCACCACTTTGGATATCATGGTAATGCCTGAAAGTGTATGGGGATTAAGTATATGATCATACTAGACTATCTAGGGTAGGTGGATATGTAGAATATGTGGATATACTTTGTTTATATACAGTAGTAGTGATATATTTGTATTATATGAAAAAAATATGGGTTCCTTCAAAAATTTCCGCGTAGTAAAATCTAGACTGCGTTAATATGAGTATCTAAACATTTTTGGACAAGGTTTGGGTCAAACATCGGAATATAAATCATCAATAACTTTTAAGTTGTTGAGTTTGTAAATGTAAAAATTATATGATTACATTTGTCTTAAAAAATACTTTGATAAAAGTATACATATATCACATCTCCATAAATATTTTTATAATAATAAGCGGTCAAAGTTATGTTTTGGAGACGGTGTCGCTGTCCTAAACGACTTCTAATACTATCCCGAGGGAGTATGAGTTATGATAAGAAATCAAACCTGCATCAACATTGAAGCATACTAATATAGGCAAACATAATATTTACAATATTCCATACCCACCACCAACCCAAAAAGTGCTACGGTTTCATATCACATCGAATTTCTTAACGCATGTATGGAGTATTAAATGTAGATAAATAAAAAAACTAATTACGTAGTTTGGCTGAAAAGTACGAGACGAATCTTTTGAGCCTAATTAGTCTATAGTGGGACAATAATTACCAAATACAAACAAAAAGTGTTACAAAGATGCCGAACCCAAAATATTTCACCAACTAAACACCCCATTAATACATTCTCCTCGATGCTTCTTCGAGGACGGGAAGAGTTGTCCTCGTTGGACTCCACAACCGGGCGCTACCATTATTGTCCGCCATGGTAGATCTTGAAGGAGTGGAGACAGTTTTGTGTCCTTTCACCGGTAACCAACACTCCAAGTGCGGTGAAATATAAAAAATAGGTGCCCCGGGTCCATCATGTCCGTGTCTAACCCCCGTGCTCCCGCACCGTCTTCACTACTAGTTCACCTCTCCACTCTCGCTTCCACTCCTCGTTATTATCCCCACAACGCGCACCGCCGCCCCCTCCTCCCCCCCCCAAGGCGATGAAGGAGAAGAAATCGCGATGGCGGCAGATGCCGTGATGACGTGCTTGCCGCTGCGACTGCGGAGGACTCCGCCGGCAGAGATCCTCCAATGCCGCCTCCGCCCAAGGAACAAGTTGCCGATGCAATGTACATGGAGCTTCGTCGCGTCATGCGGCAAGTTCCGGCAGTACACACCGACACCAAGGAGGCAATCCGCTCGTGTCGCTCCGCCAGATTCGTCGCGCCGCGCCCCCTCGCCGAAACAAAGAGTTCCCCGAGCTCCGCAAATGGGCGCCGCCAAGGCCGAGCATCCGGAGGCCATATGCTACGAGGGGATGGTGAAGATGACGGCGCGCCGTGGGATCCCAAGGGCCGGAGCTCCTCAGAGAGCTGTTGATGCCGGGACTCCGGCGCGGCTTACTTCTTGGCGATGCCGTTGTACGGCCGAACCCCACGACCAGAAGCGTTGGCGCCGCTCCATGGAATCGGGCGGCCCGCAACCCGACGGCGGGGCGAACCATCTCCCCGCCGAAAGCCCGTATTTTGGCCCAGCGGACCTCAACGCGGTTGTGTGCCTCAACCCAACCTTGATTTGTGTCCCTACCGCTTCGCCGGTGCAGAGTCACAGATCGACGACAAACACGCCACGTCACGGCCTGCGGGCCTAAGAATGCATGACCCATGAGGGCGAGGGGAGCGACGTCATCCGTCACGCTCCGCTCGGGTGCCGCCTCCGTTTTGAGTTCATACTCTTGCCGCTCAAATTGAGCGCCTTTAGCGCATACGCCGCCTTCATTAGGATGTGTAAGATGTCCCTAAACTAGCTTTATTTGGTTTTCGTTGTCATATTGTTGTGTAAAACATCGGTTCTCGCTTTATTTGGCAACATGTGTTTGTTTCCCGCGTGTTGAGCTGCAATATAATTATTAGAAATTTACATGAGAGCTCGAGGGTTAGCGATGAGATGCTCGCCGGCGACCATGGTGGCACGGCGGAGTTGCGCCCCGCAATGTCATCTCGATGGGAACTATTAAAGTTTTGGTTGTGTGCATGCCATCTCCCGACATTAATGATGTTGTTAGTCTTCAAATGTTTTCCCCGCCTCCAAAAGCTCTATGTGAAGGTAACTAACATTTGGATCAAAAATTTATATGTACCTTACATTCCACATTTAGTTTCTAGCTTATATTGCTTGAAGAGATTTTTTAACACGCTCAAATGTAGGTGATATTTGTTGATATTTATGAATTGAATTTGTTTATGTGTAATCCGAATTATGTCTGAATGAAAGTTTATTTAGTCAAATTGTGCAATCGTTGTCACTACGTTTTGCAGGTGTTCAGCTCCAGACATTTTTTGTTTGTTTCATTTGCAGGTATCTTTGAAGGCCAGGTCAAAAAGGGTGAAGCATCTGAAAAAAATTTCGGGCCGAAATTTCCGTAATTTCGGAAATATCGCGTCTACCGCTAGGGTCCGGTATATTGCTCCTACCGCATAAAAATTTTGGAATTTTGAAACTGTGGGCGCCAAAATTTGGGCCCAAATATTGTAGAAGCCCGCCAGTTACCACCAAATAAAAGCCCCCTACTTACCCTAGAAGCTTACTCATTCTCTCCCAAGCGGCCGCCACCTTCTATCAAAAAAGGGAGAACACGGCCTGGCGCCCGCCGCTCCGACGGACGCGGACGGCAGCCCGGCGGCCCTCCCCGCTCCACGCGGCGCATCGGCGGCCAGCCCCGCCGACACGGGCGCGCGGGCGTTCGCCCCCCAGCTCGTCGCGCCGCCCGCTCCGTCCCCCGCGGACGCGCTGCCCCAGCGGCTCGTCCCGCCCGCTCTCCGTCCACGCCGACGACGCCGCGGCACCGGCAGCCCGTCCCGCCGACGCCGCCCGTCCAGCACTCCGGCCGCGGCCGCCGAGGTGGTGCCCTCCCCGTTGCTCGCGGGTAGAGGCGCTGCCCATCGGCTCTAGCCGCGGATGTCGCTTGGTTGCCCAACGCCGGCAAATGGCCGCTTCCCCGCACTTTCCGGCATCCAACCATCCCGAAGGTTTGCATCCTCAATCTCGATGTGTGTAGAGTCGTATGGATCCTCAAATTCAGTTGTGTGTGTGTTATATTGATGCTACCGTGTAAGCATATTGATTGAGTCGTAGGGATCCTCAAATTCGATGTCTTGCATGCTATCGATCCTTTTAATGGCTAACATACATATGCATGCTACTGTAAGCATATTGGTTGATGATGCAAAAGTTGTTGCATATATACAAGTGCAACACTTCTAGCTTGCATACAAATGATGACATCTCATTAGTTTGATTTAGGGAAAATTAAAAATGGGTGACGATTCTTTGGCTAACGTTTAGCTATATGTGGATGTGTTCACTGGAGCTTTGTTTGCTAGCATGTAAACTGGAGCTTTGGCTCCAAGGCGCTACGCTTTGTTTTGCATCACATAGAAAGACTGCTTTACGCTACATAATCCACATGTAACTTATTGCCTAGGCACTTCTCCTTGGGGTTTTTTATCCGTACTTTTATTGCTATATGAATGAATATGAATTACAAACAATTAGTGGCCCTATGCTAATTCATTACAAGCAGAATAATTTGGTCCACGCTCCACTTGAAAACTTTGAGAGTGACACGTATAATTTGGTGCCCTATGCTAATTCATGACTTTTTAATTTGTTACTAGTACAATGGCTGGTGATGGCATATTGATTGTAAAGTGTATTATCCTTCCTTTTTTGAAGTTTTTTTTTTGAATGGCTCTAAAAGGTTTGCTATCTAGCTTGTACAACATTGCTCAATAATTTTGTCGTCTTAAAATCCTTTTTCCGATGATTGATCCTAGATACAAACCCAAAGACCCACGCGGGAGATTATAAAAGGATGAGGAGTCCCAAGAAGCACAGCAGGGATATAGCGTTCTTTGAAGGCACATCTTCTTGCGTAAACGCCGAATCTAATCCCAAAGCGCATTTCATTTTCCACTAACTAAGCCAATCCCGGATCTACAAACTTCCCACTCTAGCAAACTTGCATTAGGAGCCTTGAGAGTGAAACTAAATTATATTTCCACCCTTCTTTTTACCTCTTCTCATCGGTTCTGTTCCCAACTTCCCATGTACGATTAATGGGCTGTCCAAGAACTACCTCTTCTCGTTGGAGCCAAGTTTTTTTTTTTGTTTGCAAAAATCCAAGGATGGCAAACTAGTTTAGCAAACTCTTGGATATGTTTGTCATTTTAAATTGTACACATGAAGTCGCTAGGAAGTAATGGTTTAGCAGCTCCCCTCATATCATAGTCGTATCTTATTGGCTACTCTTTTTTCGAGAGAAAAACTTGGGCTTAAAAAACCGGGAGGAAAAACTCGTCCTCGTCAATGGAGATGTCACCCTTATCGTCTTTGAGTTGTTGCTTCATCTCTTCCAATATAATTGCAAACATAGACCTTTTTCTTTTATCTTCGTCTTCGGTTTGTATACAATTCCCTCGTGCACCATATCATAAATTCCATCATCATGGTCATCTTCTTCATCCACACTCATGCAAAGATCATCATTGATACTAGTCTCGGTTCATCGGCAAGGCCCTCATTTTCATATAGTATAACCTCCAATGGTTCCCCATGATGTATCCACCTAGTGTAAGTGCTATCCATTCCATTAATATACAAGTGTAAGTGATTACTTTGGTTGTGTGAACGCTAGTGTTGTCAATGCATTCTCGCCTGGCCCGATTGAGCTTTATTATGATGGGCATGAAGCAAGATGGAATGGAAGGGTCATTCAAGTTTTTATTTTTTATTTGAGCCCTACTTGGCGCTTCTATTATTCCACACTTGGTTTGAAAGCTAATAATGTTGTATATCGGTAGGATGATGTGATGTATATCTCCTAAAGTTCTCGAGAAAATAGAATTTCGGACGAGCATGGCAAATCCGATTCGAATATGTGGATGAACAAAGAAGTTTAAACTGAAACTAGAGGTTAGGGCTTCCAAGGACATAAAAGTAACATTTTTGCCTTGTGGCGGGGCTCTACTCTTGACATTGTGCACATCGTGGGGATATGCATGATAGGAGTATTGTTGATCTTTATGAGCATGCGTTGTGTGTGACCGAGCATTACGACCAACATTTTTTTTGTAAACTCTTTGTGTCGTATTTTGTACATTGTCCGTAGTTTACAATGGATGGAACTTCTACTCATGAACGCCTAGCTTGTCATCTTTTTCTTTATCATATTTTAAAAATTGAGATGCTGACTTCATAAGACTAATGTCGAGCTTGTTTGTTTATCGTGTCACTCGTTGCACGGTTGATAGTGCGCTTTTATAGTTTATTGAAACTTTGCCGCCGATGACCGCTTGTGGTTTGGAACTGATTTCTTTGTGTACACATCCGTAGCGATTACTTTGGTTGTGTGAAGGCTAGTGTTGTCAATGCATTTTATGCGTGTCCGATTGAGCTTTACCATGGCAATGAAGCAAGATCGGAATGGAAGGGTCATTCGGAAGGGGTTTTATATTTTTATTTTTTATTGTTTCCCCACACTCGAGGACAAGCACTGCAAAACTAGAGGCTACCTATGCTGAATTTGCGAGATGCTTGTGGATTGGATTACAATGAAATGAAGCAAAGCGTAAAAGCCTCGCCTTTGTGAGTTTTGTGTATGATTAGGAACAGATTTTGTTGGGCTATCCTTCCACATGGAGGATGAATTTGGAGCCCATCAAAGCAGCCCAAAACCGGTGACAAGCGCTAGTTTGTGCACCGCTGATCTCGGTTGGATTCAACGGTTGAGATTGCTTCTTGGGAAACTATGGGTAAGGAAAAACCCTAGCCTCCATTCAACCGAGAAACTATGCCGCCTCGGATGCCGTGACGACGTGCTTCCTCGTTGCGCGCCGAGGACCCGCCGAAAGCGAAGATCCTCCAAATACCGCATCCAATAGGAGGAACTTCCAACTTGGAGCTGGGTCACGCCCGCCGCAGTTCCGGCAAAGACACCCGACACCAAGGAGGCGATCCAAATACAGTAGTATATATTCCGTAAGCAGCGAGCGTAGCAAATCAATCATCAATAGTATATAGTTGCCGCCCCGTGGCGCCGCGCTCCTCCGCCGCCCCCCCACACCCACCCACACCCCCAACACCCCTCAGTGTGCCGCCACCACCATTCAAGTGTGTGGCAACGCATTATATATATATAATAATATAAATAATAATATGTCCGTAGTGTTATAACCTACGCAATGAAAACGGCCTAGCTCGTTGTACCACAAGAGAACGGGCCTAACATGCGGGTCCAAATTCAGGCCCAAAGGAAGGCCGCTTCCGCCGAGCGGCGGAGGCCCGCTCAAAACCGGATGCAGGCCCGGCCAAATTCAGTCGTACGACGCTGTGTCAACATCCATCGCCTCTAGCAAGACGGGTGACCGTAAGACTCGAGACAAATACAGCGCGTGCACCTGCCGAGCGCCTCTCAGCGACATGTGTCCGCAATACCCGCAAACAAAGACCGATACGGGGCGACAACACACGCCTCAGTAAATGACCGCGGCGTCGTTAGCGGTTATACATGTACGACACACCGCTAACACATCTCGCCTGAAACTATACGCTGCCGTCGTAGCGGTTGCGTTACGTACACACCTGCGCTAACACATCTCGCCCCAAACTATACGCCGCCGGTAGTGGATGAGACAGTCGCGCACCCCTCGCTAACACAACTCGTCGAAAAATAAACGCGCGTCCGGTAGTGGTTGCGACATGTACGACACCTCCTAACACAACTCGCCTGAAAAATAAACGCGCGTCGGTAGTGGTTGCGACATGTACGCATACCTCCTAACACAACTCGCCTGAAAATAAACGCTGCGACTTTAATTTACGTGGCGCTACGCACCTTGTCTTGTTCCAAGCGCCGGTATCTACGCACACGCCCGTACCGTGTCAACAACATGGACGGTATCGACCACACGAAACAGTGAATCCACGCGCCGGTAGTACCCGTAACGGTACAGACGGGCGGCGCCGAAAAGGTGTCAGTAAGCAAAAACGCGCGTGAATTAGGGGTTGCAACCACGGTGATCGGTCTCAAAAATGCGCCCGTGATGAAACGCTGTTCGAGATACAATGAATTCTGCGCACACTCGGTTTCAAAAAGCGTCCCGCCGTGAGCCGCTGCGTCGTGCCCAGCCAACAAAAACGCGTCGGGATTAAGAAAAACAGACGCGGTGACATGAACACGTGTCCGTAAGGACCCTCTATTACCGACGCCGTATTGGTCTTGTGGGATCATCCGACGCCTATTACGACGGTCGCCCGCATCGCGCGCCGCAATGTCACAACACGCACGCCGTTATTAGTGACGCCTCTCGGGCTCACTGGGCGGTTATTAGCCTTTTTACATAGTGCAGCAGGATTCCATGGATTATATATGCTGAAGTTTCATAAAGTTCTCAGGGGTGATATAATTGGCATATTGTTAGGATGTTGTGACTTTTTTAAGATGCTTTTTTCGAATAGTTGTTATACTCGGTTCAATATTGGTATGATGCATGTTTGTAGTGAAAGCTAGGAGCAACCAATGATTCGATTTACTAAATGAATGAACAGAACGAGGGCAGCCGCTAAGAAAAAGCAACTTGATGCCAATGCCCAGACTGGACATTGCTATTTATTTTTCAACACCGTAAAGTAACATAGGAAACAGAGAATTGTCTATGCAATTCTACCTCCTGAACTGGATAATGTCCCTAATAGAATGTAAATATATGCCCTCACTATGTTAAGTAGTTAACGGGAGAGTTTTACTGCTGTTCTATGGCTGTCCTCTTTCAGATTAGCTGATAGATTATGAAATTAAATTGTGTGCAGGATAACATATGACTCAGTTGGTTATTCACTATTAGTATAGCATTATTAAGTTAAACTTTGGATTGTGCTGATCTTGAAAATATGTGAAAGGTTTATGCCTAGAGCGAAACGTTGATGTGTATGATTTTTCATTGGCACGTGCATGTCGCACGTGCATTGCCACTAGTATATCTAATTTTCTCTAAATCCCACAACCAGATAAGGCACAACTCGTAAGGCTGATAGGCTGTCTCGCCGTGCCACCGGGACAGGACGACACCGCATATAAAGCCCTTATCTTGTCGTGCCACCGATCCTAATTTTAACATATGGTCATTCAAGGCAATAAAATTCAAAGATTTTGATTGGTCAACACACAACACATGGCTGGATCTATTGGTAGAATAATGTAACATTTTTGGAAGCTAGAGCTCCCACAGTCACACTTCTAGATCTTCTCGAGACATGGAGGAAGCAATAGTGCCAAGCAGCCAGTCAAGTGGCACTGCTTCACCCGAAGTGAGTAGTGACTGCAAGCTGAGGGCACAACAACAGTGAACTACGCGCAAGCAACCAAGCAACCAAAGGGTGCTTGAGCACCTCACACGAGCTCGGTCGACCAATGCCACCTAAAGCATGTGCCGTGCTGGCATGTGGAGTATTGTTGGTCGTGGTATCTTGTGATCGAAGGGTTCACTAACCAAATGACAAGTCATGTATGTGCTATGAACAGGATCACACACGAACAATTGTTCGGGAACAACGGACCTTCATTAAGAAAAAAACATGGTGAAGGAATAGGGGAATATCTTGATGCCAACATCCAAAGCAAAAAGACTCTACTTCACTTCCCTAGATCATCAAAATGTCAACATGGCAAAATGTGCGACACGACCTTTGGCCAGTGGACCGGAGGAGCATCAAGATGTCACGGTGCAACACGAAATGATCAACACTGTCTTCGCCCAATAAAGTGATGGCCTAGCGAAATGGCTGACACTGCCTTCACCTGAAAAACATTGGCCCGGTTAATTAGTGCCATATATAGACTAGCAAAAGCCCCCCCCCTCATGTTTCTTGTTTTTTCCTTTGTGTTGAAGACTTTATTGATAATCCTTGGATTACTTGCGAACCCATTGTATCAACTATGTGTAGGTCTATTGTCCATTTTCTTCTACTTAATGTAAAACGGACTATATCCCTAGTCGCAAATAAAAAAGACTAGCAAAGGCCGAGAGTGTAACAAAATGTGTTAAGGATAAAGCAGAGGGAAAGTGGTGATGCCGGGCTAAGGGACCCTCTAGGGTGAGAGGCTGACTCAACAACACCCCATTATCGGAGGCTGTTGAAGATGCAAAAGATGCTAATGGCGAAAAAGGTAGTCAGCCAGAAGATAGGATATGTTGGATTATGCATCGGGTATGTTGGATTATGCATCGGGTATAGCAGGGTCATTCACATACTTTTGAGGAGTTGTAACTTTGTTCTAAAAAGGGAGCTAGGCTCCCAATGTAAGTAGTTTTGTGGTTTGAAACCCTAAGTATTGTTTCTCTAATCGTGCCCCTAGTGCGCCAAAGGTCTTCACCCCCTGGTGAAGCTAGCATTCAGCACCCGGGAGGTGAGCTGCGACATCACTACCGGGCTCCAACCCCTTCATTGCCGAAAAACTGAACCGCGCGAACCACAGCGTAGTGATGTGCTATTTTTATCACTACCGCTCGTTTTCACCCGGCAGTGTTGTGCTTTTAAAAAGCAAAAAAAAATAATGAGCATGCAGGCGCCACATGCACCGCCATGCTCACAGCCACATGCCCCTACAATGCTCGCCATACTCGCTGGCTCCGCCCATTGCCACTTCAATAAACAATTCACAGAGAGAAAGGAGAGATTCAACACTCACAAATCGAATTGATTCATTGATTACATGAAAGATTCATAGATCACATGGAAGGGTTCAACACTTCACAAATCATTCAAGAAAAAATTCATACATCACGCACAAAGAAGAGATTCAACACATCATGAATTAACTCATTCAACGCACAAAGAGGAAGGTGAGAACGAGCTTGAGCTGCGGTGGATCATCAAGGAAGGTGAGAACGAGCTTGAGCTGCGGTGGATTATCGAGGAAGGTGAGAACGAGCTTGAGCTGTGGTGGATCATCGCGACGAGCTGCGGAGGATCTTCGGGACGAGCTGCGGAGGATCTTGCGGTGGATCTTGCCCCATGCAAAACCACATGCACACACCATGGCCAAGATTAGTTATTTCTTAGGGAAAAAAGAACCACAAGCACGCACTAAAAATAAAAGGAAATTGAAGAGTTGAAAGAACCACAAGCACACACTAAAAATAGAAGGAAAAAGAACCACAAGGTGAGGACGAAGCCACCAACCTCATGCGCACCACCGCCGGCACACCTCCACTTGTAGCACCTCCATCGAAACCAGAGGGGTAAAGCTCGCACTAGATCTACTTGGATGTACCTGCTTGGGAAAACGAGAAACAAGAACCTGCTCGCATTAGAAACAGGATTCGTGCACCAAGAAAAAAAAGTGAGAAAGAGCAAACAAGATCCGGAGAAAATATTCCTCATGCGAACCGCCGATGCATCTTCCTATTGCACCAAGAGCTTAAAGAACCACAAGCACACACTAAAAATAGAAGGAGAAAAGAACCACAAGGTGAGGACGAGCTCCACCAATCTCATGCGAATCGCCGCGCATCTTCCCGCCGCAGCCGCCTCTTGACTGGATGGAGATTTGGGGACGAGATTTGGGGAGGAGGTCCCCGGCGAAGTTGCAACTAGGGAGCAGAGAAAATATCGGGTAGAGAGAGAGGGGAAGTCACAGGTTGTCACGGACGCGAGGACGGAGTGAAGCGGGATGAATGATTATTTCGGGTCCGTGACCTTGCATCACTAGCGGGTTGGCTAATTGAACCGATAGTGATAGACATCACTACCGGGCATTTTATAACAACCGGCAGTGATGTGGTCTTTCACTGTCGGTTGTGTGTGACTCTAAGCTATTTTTAGATCTTAAAGCCAGAAACACGCAAACACTGACGGTTTATTCAAATTCGGTAGTGATAGGGGCGGCAGTGATGTACAAATCTGTAGTATTGCATGCTCCCCCTGCTTTGTCTTGTTGGGACCCCTGATTCCTAACAAGCACTAGGTTTTGGGGGGAGCTTTTGCCTTTTTTTTTTTTTTTTTTTTTGATATGGCTCGTAACCTGTTGTCGATAGGCCGTTTGTATGTAAGAACTGCCCCCAGCTTGGACCGACATAGAAGCTTATATAATGTCATTTTAAGGACTAGGCTAAAGTTACAGACCTCGTGTTAGTCCATCTAGCCATGCAAATGCACATTTCTTTATGCGTGTCTACAGTACTACAAAATGAAAGTGAACCATATATTTAGATAGATCTTGATAATAATGATGACGATCTATTATCATCTCCTACAAGATTTTGTGCGAATAGTCTCCTAAAAGATAATTTTTTTAGATAATGGAACATAATTCCGGCCTCTGCGCAAGACACAGCCAAAGCCTCTCGCGTAACCACACACATGCCAAACTTATTACAACAACTAAGAACAGAAAGAAACTTCTAGTGCATGAAGATAAGTGTACTAGACCAACTAACGTCCATGGCATCGGAGAATTGAGAGCCATGGACACTCCACCTCAGCGCCCCCAAACAGGAAGGCAAATTGGTATAAAGCCTTTCCCCGGTGAAAAAAGAGGTCATTGCTCACTAATACAATGCGTGAGCAATGGCCGCCGCCGTCGTGTCGCTGAAGACCTCCTCTCCAGGCAGGCAGTTGGTGCTCCAAATGATGGCTTCGGGAAGAATATCGACATCCGCAGACGCCAACACCGCTGGAAGAAGCACCAGATGTCTTTCAACCCGCACCGACCTTGATGAACAAAGAATCCGACGATGCGCCGACGCGCAATACCGCCGCCTAGAGAACCAGATAGGTTTTCACCCCGCCGCTGAACAACATGAGATGCCCAGATTCGGGCACCCGACCGCCGCTTACCTTGCCTCAAGGGGATGATCTTCTCGACTTTGATGACGGCCTTGTGGATGTCGCCGTCCTTCGATCGAGGCGCCCACCACCACGCCCATTAGATCGCATGCAACGGCATCCATAGATCGGACGACGCCCCCAGCGACGCCGCGACGGAAATGACGACGAGGCTGCGGCGACCCAAAGACTGGGCAGCCCGAATTTGGCCACGGCGGTGAAGCTTGTCTCCCCGAAAGCGCGAACGGGAGAAGAGGTGGCGGATCAGCACCGGCATACCCCGAATTGGCCTACCATGGCGACGCCACCAATGTCCCGGCACAAACGACAAGAGGGAGGCGGATCCGCACCCGGCGGCCCAGACGTATGCCGGCCGCCGCGCCGGAGAGGTCCCGAAGACGGGGTGAAGCGCCGAGGTGTTGGGGCGGGGGGAGCGACGCCCATGGGACCCGATCGGTGCCCGAGCCCGCACAGCCGACCACCCATCGGGCGGCGGCGAAGGTAGAAGACTCCAGCCACCGATGCCCTGCGCCGGGCCAGGCCACTAGTCGGGCGCCACCGTGGTCGCGCCCAGCACCATCACCGAGCCCCACGCGGCCGCAGCCGAGGCAACGCTGCGCCGATCCGCTGCAGATCCGCGACGCCACCACACCACCAGAAGGGAACGCCCGCCGCCGCCATCCCGGCGGCCGGAGCGCCTTGCCGGTGGCGTGCTCGGCGGCGGCGGCGAGAAGGGACGGAAGGGAAGGCGGCGCGGCGGCGGGAGGGTTTCCACCCCGCCGCCCGCTGTTGGGGCGACGCCGGGGCCTCGGGAGGGAGAGTGATGCGAGGCCAATCAAACAAGAATAAGTGAGTGGCTTCCAAACCTAAAAGATAATTAAATAAGTATAAGTTTATATTTAATAAATAAAATATCTTTCCATTACGTTAACCAGTTATAGGTTTATATTTAATAAATAAAATTTTAAAGAGTATATAATTGAGTTTAACATCTTTATAACCAAAGGATGAAAGAATCAAAAGACTTAGATTGGTCCATTGTTGTTGAGTTACTTGCCGCAGGTAACAAGCACCTACCAGAAACCATATTCAAAGCCTAAAGCCATGCAGTGATTGGAGAATTGTATCTTCCCCCTATTTGTAGTTCAGTTGTTTTTGTTGATTCATTCAGATCAGTTCAGTGTCTTCCAACAGCAAGGCTATACGTACTTGGTTGAACAAACTCCAGGTGTACCTACTTCAAGGTGTTCATCGGCCAGGACTGTACTCAGTGGCGCTCTTGTCAATGGCAGCGAGACAGCAATGCCCAGTGCGTGGAGCTTGGAAGGAGCAACCGCCAAACTACACAGACGTCCCTGATGAATGGCCCACTCGCCCTATAATCTTCGGCGAGCATGTCATGCTCTTGTAGCCCTGAATGATACTGCCCCTGATGCCTCCTACTCACAAACATATGCCTATATTTTTTTGTCACATATCTCATTGTAATTTGCTGCACTAGATAAAACTTACCAGGTCACAAAATTTTTAGGATCCTCTCAGAACCATCGCCTCTATATATATTCATGTGCGTGGATAAAGAAATAGTGTGATGACATTGACTGAGGACGGCACAATGATTTGCCTCTTTATATATGTAGCCTCTATCTGTTGGCATACATATGTAGTCCGTCACGTCTATATATATACACACACACGCATATACATGTCTGTACTAAGCTTTGTGATCTGTCCCCAGTTGTTCTTTTTAAAACCGTACAGATTAGTCTAGATCTATGTTTTATATAGGTGTAACCTTTGACTCACTATTTATTTCTTAGCTTAATTATTAGTTTGAGGAATGGAAATAGTTGATGCTAATGTGTACGGTTCTAAAAGATAAGTTTGAGGAATTAATCGACTCATGGTTGCTCACACCAAACACCCAGTTAGAACTTAAGTTGTTGGAAAGAAAAAGGTTCTCTGGGCAGTCGATTCAATTCTTGTCCGCAGAGTCATCGATGGAATGATGAGGTGCTGCTCAGCTGGCTTGGCTGGTTAGTTGCCCCATTGGAGATGATAATGAACATTAGAGATTCCGGATGCATCGAATTTTTATGAATGCAATTTCCTAGTAGATAACTCAAATAATTGCTTGTATCTGTGCTGCTTGATGCAAAACATACAGCAGAATTTATATTTATATATGTCACTGTAAAGCAGGATGAACACAGTTCATACTCGGGGGGCTCGCTCTCTACCCCCTCGCCCCTTGCCACCACGACGATGCAGGAGGTGGGGGGCACGCCCACTGCCCCTTCGCCCTCTGCCACCGTGGGCGAGAGGCTGGACGGCTCGCTGTCAGGCGCCATTACTTCCCCGGCGGTGGGGGAGGGTACACCTGCAGTTACAGCAGCACCTTTCAAAGTGCTGCGTCATAGCTCCAGGAATGCGGCAACGGCGGACGTCCACACCCTACACAAGGCGGACCGGATGGCAGCGAAGAAGAACCTTGAATTCCCAGGTAACTCCTTCACTACCTTTCCGTTTCTAAAATTGTTTCAAACCTTGGTAGAGTAGGCATCAACATAGGCTCATCAGCAGTAATCTCAATAAAAACTTAGAGATTGACAAATTAGCTTTTAGTGCTAATAGAAAGAAAGGGACTGCTCCTAAATCCTTCAATTTTGAAAGTGAGGATGAGCAGGATAACCAAATTGATGCAATTCTCAGCCACGCCTGTGGAAATCTAAATGAGAACTTGCAGGAGGAGGAGAATGATCAAATTATAGATCTTTCTCCACTCCGCGAAGGATGAAATATCATAATGCCAAAATTATAAAAATGCCAAACTTCCCAGGAAGCCAAAAACCCTCCAAAATTAATATTAAATGAAGGGAATATTCGGAATAGCAGAGGTCCGGTGACTTGGCTAAACATAGGTTTTTGGCGGAATTGGGTAAGGAAGAGCAAATTAATTTTATTGCTCTCTCTCCGAACAGGCCGGATCATGTCCTTAAAAATTTTTGTGCAGGACATAATTTTATTTGGCACACCATGGCACCCCATGGAAGATCGGGAGGCATTTTGCTAGGTGCGGACTTGAATGTCTTCGACATTGGATCCATTGATGAGGGAGATTTTTATGTAAAATTCACCCTAAGAGTCAAATCAATTGACTTCAAATTTGTGCTATATACGGTTTATGGACCAAGACAACTACAAAATAAGAGTGCTTTCTTAGCGAACTCGCCAACACATGCTCCAAAGAATCTCTTCCATATATGATAGGAGGAGATTTCAATATAATGAGAGGGCTCAAGATAAGAGTTCTCGGGATTTTGACCATAAATGGCCAAACCTCTTTAACACCGTCATCGAATCTCTCGAATCTAAAGGAGATTTCAATGACAAAGACGGAATGGGAACTCATGGGCGGGACCAGGATAATCCAACCTTTGAAAAGTTGGATAGAGTACTAGTCGAAGACGGAATGGGAACTCATGTTTCCATTGTCAACTTTGTACAACCTAGGGATAGAAATATCTCCCGACCACACTCCCTAGTACTCAGCACAAAAAGCTTGACCCACCTAACACACAACAACCGTCCTTTCAAATTTGAGAGGGGATGGTTGTTACGAGAGGGATTTTATGAAATGGTTGCAAATATTTGGCAATCTCCCTGCTCTGAGCTCACCCCTCTTGAACGTTGGCAATTCAAGATTCGTAAGCTCAGACAATATCTAAGGGGTTGGGCGAAACATACTGCAGAGTCTTATAGAAAAGTAAAAAAAAAAAGACTCTGTTGGCTATCTTAGAGAATATAGATAAGAAAGCTGAGATCTCTCCTTATCTCGAACAAGAGATCGATATGAAGCACTATCTAAAAGAACGTTTAGTTAACCTCCTAAGAGAGGAGGAACTAAAATGGTATGAGAGAGCCAAAGTTAAAACCCCTTCTGAAGGGGATGCTAATACTAGGTTCTTTCATCTAGTTGCCAATGCAAAACACCGTAAGCAACATATTTTTAAACTTGAAAATGATCAAGGTGTGGTGATCGGTGTTGATCGGCTCAAGAGTCATATTACGTCTTATTACAAAGACCTCTTTGGCCAACCAGAAAATTTCGATATCTCCCTTAGCGAAGACCAAAACCTGGATATTCCACAGGTTTCACCGGAGGAAAATGACATCCTCATCAGCCCGTTCACTGAATCTGAGTGAGGGAGGCGGTCTTCCGTGATGGAACATAACAAAGCCCCGAGCCCGGATGGTTTTTCTCCGTTGAATTCTACCAGTGTTTTGGGGTATCATCAAGGATGATCTTTTATCCTTATTTGCTAAGCTACATAGGGAGGATCTTGATCTGTATAGCTTGAATTTTGGTATTATCACCTTAATTCCTAAGGTGGATAATGCTATAAAAATTCAGCAATACAGGCCAATCTGTGTTCTTAATGTGAGTTTTAAGATATTCACTAAAAGTAGGCACAAATAGGCTTAATTTGGTAGCCAAAGCTGTGGTGAGGCCAACACAAACCGCCTTTATGCCCTAAGGGAATATAATGGAAGGGGTCGTAATCCTACACGAAACCATTCATGAACTTCACACCAAAAAAGCGTGACGGTGTCATCTTCAAAATTGATTTTGAAAAGGCATACGACAAAGTGAAGTGGTCTTTCCTTCAACAAACGCTACGAATGAAAGGTTTCTCTCCCAAATGGTGTAGGTGGGTTGAAACAATGGTCACCGGGGGAGTGTAGGGATCAAAGTCAATGATGACGTGGGTCCCTACTTCCAGACCAAACGAGGACTTAGACAGGGAGATCCTATGTCACCAATCTTATTTAACATCGTTGCAGATATGTTAGCTCTTCTAATTAATAGAGCGAAAGCCGATGGTCAAATAAGAGGTGTCCTCTCCCACCTTATAGATGATGGGTTGTCTATACTTCAATATGCAGATGACACCATTGTCTTTTTTTTGATCATGATCCGGAGCAGGCACAAAATCTTAAACTTTTGCTTTGTGCTTTTTGAACAATTATCCGGGCAAAGATCAAGTTTCATAAGAGTGAAATTTTTGCTATGGTGCAGCTAAGGAGATGGAATCCTTTTATACTACTCTCTTTGGATGCAATACTGGGGAATATCCTTTTAGATATCTTGGAATCCCAATGCACCATAGACAACTCTTGAACTCGAATGGAGAAAGGTAGAAGATCGTTTCAAACAGAAACTCTCTTGCTGGAAAGCAAAATACTTGTTGTTGACACCTGTTATAGCATAAAATTACAAGTTAAAAAACATGAATTAAGGGCTCAAGTAAAAGATTAAACATAAGTATAGGGGTCTAACTAACATAATTCCATGAGTTTTGGTATTACGTGACTTTCCAGGGACTTAATAGATAATTGCAGAGAATAATGGAGAAAGTTCTGAATATACAAGGCATATGAAGACCACACTTAACCGTGAAGCCACTCAACCCGAAAAGTGAACTAAAACATTCTAGAAAGTACCGAGAGAACACCGGAAGGAACCAGAGGTCGAGGGAAGGTTGGACCTCGGCGGCCGCCAAAGCCCATTTAGGTCGGGCCGGGTGGGTCCCACCTGTCATCCTCTCCTTTCTATGGCGGTTTACCACCGACATTGAGGTTGCATCTACACCGTTGCAAAGGTCAGTTTGATCCAAGGGCTACGTTCATCGCCAAGGCCTATATAAGAAGACCCCCCCGACCCCAGGTGAAACCCTAATTCATTACTATCTCATTCTATCTCATTAATTCTTAGTTGTAGAGGGGTCCCTTGAAAGGATCAACTCTCTAAGGGATTAGTGAAGTAGAATTAGACATGTAATTGGAACTAGATTAGACTAGATCTAATCAAGAGCAGTTGAGAGATTAGATCAATGAACTTAATTAGAGTTCTAGATCTATTATTGAGAGCAAAAGAGTGAGTGGAGGAGAAGAAGGGGAAGCACTTAACCATGTCGGGTGACTCCTCTCACGCTTGTACCTCTCGGGATCAGGGCCTATGGCACTTGATCCCGAGACTTCTATGGTGGATCAACTTCTTGTTTGAGTAAGTATCATATTATCTTCGGTGTTAGTATTTTTCTTAATGTTCATAACTCTTTGAGTACTTTAATCTATGGGAATCTATAGATTAGAGGTGTATACTTAGGTGTAGGCGTGGTGCCTAAATCGAGTTACTTATGAATGCACCCTACCTTCCTGGATGTGGTAGCTCGTGGTAGTGACAAGACTATTGATTCCTTTGGATTCCACATCCCGTTGGATAGGACACGTGGGACAATGTTCTTGGGGGAATAGTAAGTTTCGCCCTTACTAATCCCTTGAGTACGTCCCTTTAAGATCAATATCAACATAACTTACAAGAATGAGACCTAGACAACCATAGGAATCTTCTTACCTCTTAATCCTCTCTCATCCTTGATTAATGCTCGGGGGATTAGTTATATGCCTCGAGTTATTCCTCACACCATCCTCCCATTGGATTCGATATTAAAACCCTCGTTTGGGTGAAATGCTCACCAAGATCCGTTAAACTTACGGATTATCATAAATATTTACGTAGACTTAACAAATATTAACAAGCATTTACGCCGCCGTTGCGGGAGGAATGGTTCTTTGAGAAAACATTGAACATAACTAATCTTCTATCATATCTTAGTGTAGTCTTTCTTTTTTTATATTTTCTTTTCTTTTTATATCTTTTTGGGATCCTCAGATTCCACACCTATCCTTATCTTTGCATCCTTAAAACAAGTTCAGGCCATTAGCATCTATAGAACATATCCTACCCCTTGGTTTTGAACTGTGTCTACGGTTGAGCAAGAAATGATCATGAAATAACCCATTATAGGAAGAGAATTCTGAAGTTAACCTCAGGCCAAATCCTATCCTTTACAAAGGATAATGTATTTGGATCTCATCCTAGAAAAGTTGTTGGCATGACCATCATGCGTTTTTCTGGAGGAACTTTTCTTTCCTGTTCTAAGCAAGGTTTGTCCTTGACAAACTCGATGGGTATGCTCTTTCTTAGAATTTTCCATGAACACCCAAAGGAAGAGAAGGAATCATCCTCTAGACCATAGAAGAAGTTTTGATAGCCAGATCATAAACTTTCCAATCCTTTGATTAGCTACCAATCCTTAATCATCAATTCTCTAAACCTTTCCAAGGGAAGAAGTAATTCTACCCTTGATTCTTTTATGGTGATGACTTTAGGAGACAAACTTCTAGCTTCATAGGAGATCTTTGAGTGCCTATAAACCATATCCTCTTAAGGAAAGAGTCTCTTAGAAAGTACCCTTATTCGTACAAAGGACGTTGGGAACCCAAGGATGGCATATCTAATAATGTCATAGAAGGAGAGCAAAACTATCTACAATCCATTCACATCTTCTCCTCTTCTATTTCAGACTAGATAACTTATCCAAAGCCAATTTCAATCTCATCCTTGACCCCAATGAATCCTCTAGTGTTCTTTTCTTGAGTCTACCTATGATCTTAGAAATCCCAAGTATAGACATCATAAAGGATCTAAGGAAGACCATAAAGAGCATTATCTATAGTTGGAGAACATCCATGAGCATAGGAGATACATCCTAAATTTTCTATCTAATCCTTGCCCATGTGAGCAAACTCCTGAATTAATTGCCATCTCTAATCTTGCCACTTGCAAGATCTCAAACCCCCTTGAGATAATTGTTCATAAGGATTTTGGAAAGGAGGTTATTGATCTTATTGGCTTGATAGTTGAGTTTGGTAATTTAAGGGAAAACCTCTTCATCATCTTGAATCATATTTGAAGGTTTCCCAAGGGCGAGCTTTTGTCCTAAAACAAGCACTCTAGGGGAAGAAATATGAGTATAAATCTTTTGCTATAACACCCTCTTTTGTAGTTAGCGAGAGAGATATAATTGTGTGAATATTCCTTCGGGTACTTTTGTTACTAACCATTTCGGATCAAGAGCAAAAGAACGAAGGATGACAACGTAAAGGTATGTCCAACCAAATATCATGCAACATTGAATTACTCATAATTGTTGCCATGTTGCTACCTTATCTTGGTTATCTCTACCTTTAAGACATGCTCAGATTGCTACACTATTTCATCTTCACTTGAGTAAATCTCTATAATGCTTTTATATTATCTTTGTTTGCTATAGTATGCTTTGGTTTGAAAGTACTACAATTGGGTGCTTCCAAAGGCTTTTAAATTAAGCGTGGTGCTTAGGTTAAAATGCCTTCCTTAATTAAATTAGACAAGGAGTCTAGTTTGGTTATTGAACTGAATATTACTTGTGTAGACATTGGTATATTTTGTTGGACTAACCCATGCGAAAAACTCTCAAATACAATTGGGGTAAGTCAAGAGATGAAGTCAGATCAAAGATGAAGCAAGGCATATGATGAACTCCAAACCTTGTGCAAAAGACACGGTTCATTCATCATTAATGGAAGAACTGTAAGTCTCAAATCATTCACTCGGTCTTTTGCTACAATTCAGCTTTGCCTTGATCTTTATGCTAGAATGAAGCAGCAAACAAAAATGTGTTATAAGATATGATAATTAAAATTTGTGCTAAGAGTAATCAAAGAACCATCTTTTTATTAGCATAGATACGATCTTATGAATTTTGGATAACAGCCCCTGTTTCAACCATGTTGTATATTCCCTCGGGTATATGTGTCCACTAATATTTTGCAGAAAAAAAATCTATGCTATGTCTATTCTATGAAGAAGAGTGCCACACACCACGATCATGAAAAGTAAACACTCAATAGAAGTGGATGGACAAAGCAATGGGCCACAAGAACATCAAGGGCAGGTAAGTGAATCTAAATCACATATTTGTATACAACTTTTGTCTTATGTTCTAAAAATAAATAATAAAAATCTGAGTACATAAAGGCTCATGCTAAAAGAAAACAACAACATGTTCCTAGGACAAGTTCCCTTTGGATATTTTTGGTCATAACCTTGCAGGTATATAAAAGGACGAACAACATCTAAGGACATGGTGATTGTAACACACAAATAGGGATGGTTCAAAGATTCACACTTAATGTGTCAAGTGGCCGACAGAAGGCTTGAGCGTGGGGAGGAAGGTCCACTCCTCTAAAGATCTAACATTACTCTTCCTCTTCTCAAGCTACCATCACTCGACATCTTTGGTTTGCAATCCCTTTACTTAATATTACTTTGTTTCTCTAAAATTGAATGTTTATAAATATCATACATCAAAATCAATCTTAAGATTTCCCATTAGAGAAAAAAAGTAATAGTGAGCACATGTTAAAATGAACATCAAAACCCTTTGTAGAATAGAAGATACCTCTAGCTCCATGACAAATCTACCCTTGTTTAAAAATTACACATATATTCCTTGGGTATGTCTTTGTCAACTAATACTGCAGGAATAAAACCATGAGGAGGAGCAAAAAGGTCCTAGTACAAATTCAAACAAAGAAAGGATGATGCAATAAAGGAGACAAGATAGGAGCAAGATATACAAGATGCCAATGAGGAAAGCTCCGAGCAGAAAGAAAGAACCACCACAAGTTGTTACGATGCCTTCACACTCTAATAAAAGGTAACATCTTGAGGTAAGCTATCATTAACTAAGCGTTTCCCTAATGTTGGCATGCTCATAAATAAAGAATTAAACATGTTAGAGTTAACCTTATCCATCCTGTTTAGTTTCACATGTTTAGTTCTTTGTTCCTAACTGCCACTCTTTTGGTCCCATAGCCCCCATTCATGTGAACTAAAATGTTGCTCATCCCGCTTTGTAAGATAGTCATAATCAATTAATGTTGATGTTCTATCTTGTGATCTTATCACTCTCATCATAAATAATAAACATCAACTCTGCCTTGTTTAATGTGCCTAAGGTTAGAGAAGAATGAATAAAGTTTTGGTTCTGTTGGTGTTTTCCCACCAACAACAGACCCATGCACTTGATCTCTACCTTGTCTTTGCAAGCGGGACATACTTCGAGCACAATGTGGAGGAGTATCTCACTCTCTCAAAATTCTATAAGGAAATGTCCTGACCCACAAAGCATGCACACTACACAAGATGTTGCTCGCTTCCCTTTGTCAAAGCTTCACTTCGGACCATGGGACATGCAAGCAACATGGGTGATGCCATCCTTAGAGATCATTGTCTCGAGAGACGCGAGTTACCAAGATCGATGGTACACTTGAGGAGTGAGTAAGGTATGAAGTCTTGTTTAAAGGACTTAAAACATTGAACTCTCGCG
This sequence comes from Hyparrhenia diplandra, assembly GCA_015847255.1. Taxonomy (NCBI): domain Eukaryota; kingdom Viridiplantae; phylum Streptophyta; class Magnoliopsida; order Poales; family Poaceae; genus Hyparrhenia; species Hyparrhenia diplandra. Next base: position 79,035 of record JADLZK010010527.1, on the reverse strand, counting down.
AAAGGTAACTTCGATAGTTATCCATATTTAATTTCTAGCATTGCATATCATATTTATCTTTTTGCATCATGCATAGCATATTTATTTCCTTACATTGCATAATCATTTTCCCTTTAGCATATTTATGTTTATGCATTAGCACTGCATTGAAAAAAAAATTCTCAAGCCTCATCTGAATAATTTTGTGGCGTGTAACAACCCATAAAAGTATCCACCGTGGTGGCATAAAAATAATTATGCATTCATCTAGTTGCATTTACATTATAGTTCTTTGCATGCATATAAATCTATAAAATCCCAAAAATATTTAGAAGAGAAATCTTGCTAAATATTTACATAGAATAATCATGATCTTTAGACACATGAAGTCTATGTGGCAAACCACTAACAGCTTAATCAAGTTCCACTAGCTTTGTTGTTTATTTGAGTTCATCGAGATTTAAAGGAGAGAAACATGATCGGGCGATATCCTCGTCATTGTCTATTTCAACTTCTACAATAAACCCGACACTTCAATCCAGCTTGGGGAGAGCACCCCGGTTATCACGATAAGTATCTCTAATACTATCTATTTATATTATTAGCTAATATCTCGGTTGCTAAGAGTATAGTTCATAAAGTCGTTTAAGGAGTCTTTTAGTAGAAGTGTGATCTTAGAGTATAAATAAATAGGAGTGTGCAAGAAGTTTTCTTTTCCACCAACATAAAATAATCTCTGAAACTAAAACTTATGCATGGAAATGATGAATATATAGTTGCTCCGTAAGTAATTCCTTTTCGGTACCTAGCTTTCAAGCTTAATTTCTCTTGAGCCTTAAAAATGCAAAACTACTTTGACTTGAGATTTACCTTGAACCTAAAACCTATGGGTTGCAAATTGCTTGCTCTAAAGTCTAGGTAATTGACGGATATGATATATGAGAGTTTGAGCTACTATTGATCTTACTCCTAGTGATACTAGATTTCTAGAGATTTATTTTGAAATTTAAAAGTGCACATGATAAGTTCCTGTGTGACAGTGTGTTGAACCTCCTACCACAGCCATATATACATGCTCCATAGATTGGGAAAACCTTTTAACATATATATCGGCTGCTTGCTTTGCATTGAGTTTGTTCAATCTTTGTCGACCCTTAGAAACTTGTCATACGATCATGTACACTCCACCACCATTCCATCTCATAACACTCCACTCGACTCCATTCACCTATATGCATTTACCACATATACACCCTTCCACTCATTGCTAGCCAATATCTTACAAAAGCTCCATTACATTTATACCTCTCAAAAAGTTATTGCAAAAGAGATCCGGGTTGTAGATTAAAAAAAAAAAAAAAAAGAAGAAGGGAGATGAAAAATGGATAAGCGTCCCTACGAGGCGAGTAGAGCCTACCTCCCTAAAAAGAGATGAAAAATGAACACAAGTTCGAGGGCGAGTAGAGCCCACATCTCTAATAAATAAAGATGAAAAATGGACAAGTGTTAGAGGGTGAGTAGAAACCACATCTTTAAAGAGAGGAAATAAAAGACAAAAAGTCTAGGGCCAGCCAGAGCCCACCTCTCTAAAAAAAAGAAAGAAAGAAAGAAAGAAAAAAGATAGAACCTAGATTCTCTATAAAGTTTCTAAATTCAAAAGAGAGAATATTTCTTAAAGGAGCAAAAGTAAGATTTCCCTCATCTATTCTATTCACTATATACTTTACTATATTCCCTACTATATTCTATCCACCATACACATGCACCATTTGATCAGTGTGACTTGTATCTTTGGATCCATTGCTTGAATTTACAATATATGCTTAGTAAGTAAATAAATTATTTTCTCCTACCTATGAGCTCCACATATTTAAGCAATTAGATATAGGGTGAGAGAGAAGAAGGCATAGTGTGCTACTACCTTAGCCAAAATTATTACATACTATGAGAAAAAAGGCAACACTACCTTATTGCCTAAGAGAGGATCCACAAATACCACAAATGAGAGATTAGAGAGAGAGTCATCTTGCGAGGAACTTTGAGTTTTATTTTGAAAATCAGCAAAAACTCCAAAGGACAGTTGATCAAAAGAGTTTGAGATTTAATGCTTGACTTGACTGTTCTATCTTTCAATTATTCAAGATTGAAGGAAAAGATATAAGCCCCAAAAGGTAAGAGGTAATTGAGTAATTAAAGTTTTAAAAAGTTTATCTTTATCCGGAGAGAAATTTTGTTTGAAAGCATGCGTACTTCTAAGGTGTGAAAGCGTTGTAGCAACTCCTGATCCAAGTAAGTAGTTTAATATAATATTTTGTGTCTTGCTAAGAGACTAGCAAGAGGTAAGCTTGGGGAGCTTGTTGACACATTGTTGACACATATTAACGTATACTTTTAATTGTCAACTAAACATGGAAAAGGACTAAAATATAATTAGATAATCTTATTAGGGGTTTATACTAATGATTTCCATGAGTTTTGGTAAAGTTGTGATTTGCGGGGACTTAACGGAAAAACGGCCGAGTTAAATGCCAATCCAACTCCCGAGCGAAGTCTAGAAGGCTCCTCAATACACCCAACGTGAGCGAAACTTAACACCCAAGAAAACATCATCTAGAAGACTCCGGAAGCCACGACGCGTCGCGGGACCTGGTGGGACCCACCTGGGGCGGTCGGCCCACTGTCGGGCCGCTCGGCACGGCCCCTCGGCCAAGTCGGCCTCGCTTCGAAATGTTAGTCCACCGCCTCTAAGGCGCAATCTAATCCGCTCGTTTAATGTCGGTCGATCCGAAGGCGGCGGTGGAGTACGAGTTGTAATCAAATCCAACACCGGTACCTCCTTCGGACTATATAAGCAACCCCAAGGCGCCCCCAAGAGACATCATCTCCTCATTAGCTACCGACAGAGAAAAAAATCTAGGGTTTCATATTAGAAGAGAGAGGGTCCCTCTAGTTGTCTAGTTCATCTAGTTCTAGTTCTAGTTCTAGTTCTTCTAGTTCATCTAGTTGTAAGATCAAGAAGAGAGGCGAGGAGAAAGTCGGAGATCCGGACTGTCGGATCTTCATCATCATTGTACTTCTCGCTGCAACAAGTTCGTCTTCAGCAATCTCCGGGTTCTTCATTTATTATTTCTATTTATTCTATTTAATTACTTTCGGTTCTTACTTTACTATATTTACTGGATCTCCTTTCGTATTGAGTGCTCTAGTTATCGTGCGTGGCTAGAGTAGTAATCGATAGTGTAGACGTGGTGTCTAGACTAGAGTTTACCCGAGTTTGCGCCCAATCCCACGGTTAGTTGTGGTAGCCCGGGGGGTGACGACCACGTCGGTCTTTGTATTCCACCACGTTCGGGTTGGTGATACGTAGAGCTTTTTGGTGGCCTTCCCCGATCACCCTTTCCCAGTCTTTTTTCGAGGATCGGGGCGGTACCGTTGCTCAGACGTAAGTAAAGTAGAGTGAGCCTTTGATCATATAGATCTCATTAGAATACTTAGAAAACTTAACCCTCTCTTCCCACATCATTACCATTATTATCTTAGGACGTTCTAAACCTTTCTAGTACACTTCACGTTCCCCGTGGAAAATCGATACTACGGAATACTCCCGGGTGAAAGCTACATCGGTATCCGTGCGCTTTGCGGATTTCTCTCGTTTCGCGTTAATTGACACCAACAAGCTTTTCGCGCGCGTTCTTGGGAACGATTCTTTGTGCTAGTTAGAACCACGATCGTCCTTTTACCTTTTTACCTTTTTTCCCTTCTACCTTTCTTTCCTTTTACCCCTACCTATACCACATGGATTTCACTCCTATCATTAAATTCTTTGCTCCAAAGGGCGACATGTTGGAACCTCCATCATCTTCACACCCTATTCTTACAGAGATGGCTATGAGCTTCGCCTGCTCTTATAGCCATGGTTCGGGAGCAATCCTTCTCTCAGGTTAGCACATGAAGATCCATACACCCACCTTAGAGATTTTGAGCAGTTGTGTTCTTGCGGGAATATTCACGGCATGACACAAGAGACCATTAAATGGAAACTATTTCCATTCTCCCTTGAGGGAAGAGCGAGAAAATGGTATGCTCACTCGTAGGAAACGTAAATGGAGATTGGGATGAACTTGAGACAAATTTTGTCTTGCCTTCTTTCCTCTTTTATAAAATCGCTGACCTTAGAATAGAAGTTCTTACATTTAGACAAAAGAGAAGGAGACTCTAGGAGCAGCCTGGGCTAGATTCACAAGCCTTACCAATTCGGGCCCAAACCTTTCCTTGCGACCATGTCTGCTCTATCACTTTTATCGCGGTCTTAACAAGGAAGTTTTGCTGCGCATCTCGACATCACTTCGGGAGGATCATTCTCACATAAACTAGTTAGTGAGGGAAAAGCCATTCTTGAGAAAATCCTTGACAACACTCCCTACACTAACGTTTTTGATGAGTTACCCGAAGAAGAAGTCGAGCCAAGCCCCGAACAACAAGAGGAGACACACGCAACCAAATCTAAAATTCCTATAATATCTTCTAAAGATTTGGTTGCCATAGAATCTCCTACTATGGAAACACATCACACTCTAAACACTTTAGAGAGTGATGAATCCCATCCTTCCATCGAGGTTGATCTTTTGAAAATTCTAGGAATGCCTCGAATTTATCATTTAGAATGCATCCACCTAAGAGACCTCCAAGTGAATATATTTCAAATTCTTTTTGAGGAGGAGTCTCCTAGAAAATGTTCTCGTTCCTACAAAGGATATCGGGAGGAATTCTATGATGGCATGTCTAGTGATGCCATAGAAGGAGAGCCAAGCTACCTAGAAGACGATCTTATTTTCTCCCTTTCATGCCTGAGACAAGATTACATATTCGAACCCATTTTCAGACCCATCCTTAACCCCGATGAATCCTTGTACTCTCTTTCCCTTGAGACCCTTGAGGGCCCTAAAAATTCATCAAGACAACCTAAATATAGGAGCCATCAAGACCACCAGGAAGACCAAGAAGAGTGACAACAATGGCTAGAGGATAATAAAGAGTTATATGCTACAGCCGTTGAATGGAAGGACGAGACCTTAGATGAGATCGACCTGAGAGACACCACTCCAAGAGAAACTTTAGATATCTATGACAAATCAACCTTGGAGTTCGAGAAGAAGGATGACATCAATGAGCATGGAAGCTACTACATAGACACTTCATCTAGTTCATGCTCACATGAGAAACTTCCTGAACTACCTAGTCTCTCTAGTCTAAACACTCTCAAGACGTACAACCCCCTCGTGCTCTTGCCTCCTATAGATTTTGAGAGGGTGATTGTAGATGTGTTCATCTATAATAAATATTCTAGATCTCGTGGTCATGAATCTTGATATAGGTGGTGTTGAAGGGGAGACCACTTCACTATCTTAAGTAGCTTTCAAAAGGTTTCCTAAGGACGAGCTTGTGTCCTAAAATAAGAATTCTTGAGATAGAGCATGAGTCCTTACTTTTCCTTGTGATATGAGTATATAAATATACATGTGAAAATATTCCTTCAGGTATTTCTGTCACTAATCATTATAGGATTGGAGCGAAAAGAATCTTTTGTTGGACTAACCCCTGTAGGAAATAAGACACTCTCAAATAAGCTTGGGGGAGGTCCTGAGATGAGCTCACACTGAGATGAAGCAAGACACAAGGACTTCTACAAGATGTTCCAGCGCCATCATGCTCCAAATATTAAAGGTAACATCTTGAGGTAAGTCATAGAACCTTCTCTTTATCATGGCTTACTCATAAAGTCAAACATGTTAGAGTTACAACTTTGCTTGATTCTATCTGATGATCTCAACATGTTTAGCTCTATAATTTGTTCTTCACACCACTCACTTGATCACTCATCATTCATGTTACAATTTTAAATGCTACTTTCATGCTTGGTGTCTGATCTTGTCACCTTTGTCATAAATAAATAGAACACATGATGTTACCATGTTAGATGTGCCCAAGGATAGACTAAGATGAATAAAGTTTTGGTTCTATTGGTGTTTTCCCACCAATAGAGCCCATGCACTTGATCTCTACCTTGTCTATGCAAGCATGACACACTTTTTGCAAAATGTGGAGGAGTCTGCCACTTCTCCAAAATTCCACAAGTGAATGTCCCGACCTACGACATGCACACTGAGCAAGGAACATGGGTGATGCCATCCTACTAGGAGATGCAACTGTCAAGATCAGATGAAGCACTCAAGGAGTGATCAAGCAAGATTTGAAGGACCAAGAGGGGTTGACACCTCCACAATTGTCTACCTCACTCCAACATCCCTAAGAGACTAGGTGAATACCTAGCTTGGGGAGGGCATCCTCCATTTATCAAGCCCAAGAAGAACAAGACAGCGGAGACGCTACCGAAGAAGTAAGCATGGGGAAAGAAAGAATCATCACCTACTAAAGAGGACAACAAGAGTACACCTTCGGAAGACCTACCGCTACCCGCGTCACCAACTGAACAAACACCATCGGCTACCTCATCTACGCCACTCGTCGAGATCATTGAAGACATCATACCAGAACCACGACATTCCGGCCCGGCGGCGTCGGAGATGACAAAGACGCCATGGGAGTAAGTACTCAAAACTCTCATCGAGAGGTAACTTCGGTATTTATCTGCATATTTATTTTCTGCAAAGCATATTTAAATTAGCATACTTCCTTTAGCATATTTACTTTCCTACACCTGCATTAGAAAAGACCATAAATATGTTGTTGCATTTGCATCTGTTTATCTTTAAGCCCCATGTAAGCACTCCCTTCTTGTGGTGGCACAAAAATAAAAATATAAAAAAAATATTGCATTCATATGTTTTTGCATCATCATCCTTTTTGCATAGAAAAATTTTCAAAAATATGTGGGCACATGAAGGTCCATGCTTTTATAGAAAAACCCAAAAGAAGAAGTGAGCACATGAAGGCTCACAACATGTTCCTAGAATTTGTTCCTTCGGGTATGTGGAATTAATATTTGCGGGGAGAATATTTAAGGAAGACCCGAAGACGAACAAGCTCAAGGAGGAATCAAAGGACTACTTCAAGATCCAAATTGGGGAGAGCACCCCAGTTATCACGATAAGTATCACTATCCTATCCATTTTAATATTAGCTAGTTATATATGTTTGCTTTGCTAGATTTAATTGGTCATAATTAGAGTCTTAGTTTGTTAGAGTCCGAATAAATCTTTGGAGTCTCGCTAGTTGGCTTTTCTCTTTAATGATCTTGTTGGCATATGCTTGGAAATGATGAATAGTTGCTCCGCCATAATTCCTCTTAAAGTGTTTACATTTCGGACTTAGATTCTCCTAAAGCTTTAAACTGCTTAATTTGCTCTAAACCCAACACACGTGGGAAAGCACATGCTTAATCTGAGTCTTAGCATTGAAGGATAAAGATACATGAAAAGTTGAGTCTTTGTTTATCATATTCCTAGAGATACTTGATTCCTGGTTTTATCTTTGAAAATTATAAAATATTACATGATGAGTTCCTTAGCTATGACCCTTAAGAGTTTATCATTCACATCAAGATCATCCCACTCCACCAAATACGCCGCTTCTAAATTAGAAGTACGCTTCCCCCATACTCCATCGGCCGCTAAGCCATAATTAAAAATAAACTCTTGCAATCTTTGGATATGTCTCTCTCGGTGTTTTTTTATGCCAAATAGAGGCTGGGCTACATTCGAAAAAAAAAAAAGAGAAAGAGAAAAAAGAAAAATAAATATTTTAGAGAGAAAAGTGAGACGAGAGAGGGAGAGTAACGGACAAAAGTCATACTAGGCGAGAAGGGCCTACCTCCCTAATAATAAAAATATATCTAGAGATGAATAATGGACACGTGTCCGAGGGTGAGTAGGGCCCACATCTCTAAGGAGAGAGAAAAATGGACACAAGTCCGGGGCAAAAGCCCACCTCTCCAAGAATGGACAGACCAGTCTTAGCAATTTTTAGAAAGAGAGATATAGTCCAAGATGCTTGAGAAGAAAAAAATACTAGAAAAGGCTAAGGGCTATTTACTACCTTTCATCCTCATCCACTTCACCACTATCATCCCACTATGTATGTCCTACCACATGTGTAATTCCACTACCATCATCTACTTAAGAGGGTCATACATAGGATCTCTCGAGTTTCTTTTGAAAAATATTGCAAAACCCGGGATGATAGTTGATCAAAGAGCTTGAGACATGGTACTTAACTTGATTGTTACGTCTTTTAATTGCTTATGATTCGTGAAAAGGCTACGCCCCATGGTAAAAGGTATGAGAGAGCAATCTTATTGAGAGGAGAAATTATTTTTCGATAACCACGGTACTTCGGAGGAATGGAAGCGTAGTAACAACTCCCGATCCTACTATAGCATATAGCTTTGCTAGGGACTAGCAAAGGGTAAGCTTGGGGGAGCTTGTTGACACATATTAACGTATACTTTTAATTGTCAACTAAACATGGAAAAGGACTAAAATATAATTAGATAATCTTATTAGGGGTTTATACTAATAATTTCCATGAGTTTTGGTAAAGTTGTGATTTGCGGGGACTTAACAGAAAAAGCGACCCGAGTCGTAAATAACGCAATCCAACTCCGGAACGAAGTCTAGAAGGCTCCGGAATACACCCAACGTGAACGAAACTTAACACCCAAGAAAACATCATCTAGAAGACTCCGGAAAGCCACGACGCGTCCACGGGACCCGGGGGGGGACCCACCAGGGGCGGTCGGCTGGCCCCCCTGTCGGGCCGCTCGGCGGCCCCTCGGCCAAGTCGCCTCGCTTTCCGAATGTTCGTCCCACCGCCTCTAAGACGCAATCTAATCCGCTCGTTTAATGTCGGTACGATCCGAAGCGGCGGTGGAGTACGAGTTGTAATCAAATCCAACACACGGTACCTCCTTCGGACTATATAAGCAACCCCAAGGCGCCCCCAAGAGACATCATCTCCTCATTAGCTACCGACAGAGAAAAAATCTAGGGTTTCATATTAGAAGAGAGAGAGGTCCCTCTAGTTGTCTAGTTCATCTAGTTCTAGTTCTAGTTCTAGTTCTTCTAGTTCATCTAGTTGTAAGATCAAGAAGAGAGGCGAGGAGAAAGGCTGGAGATCCGGACCTGTCGGATCTTCATCATCATTGTACTTCGCCGCAACAAGTTAGGTCTTGACAATCTCCGTGTTCTTCATTTATTATTTCTATTTATTCTATTTAATTACTTTCAGTTCTTACTTTACTATATTTCTTTGGATCTCCGCTCGTATTGAGTGCTCTAGTTATCGTGCGTGGCTAGAGTAGTAATCGATAGTGTAGACGTGGTGTCTAGACTAGAGTTTACCCGAGTTTGCGCCCAATCCACGGTTAGTTGTGGTAGCCCTGGGGTGACAGCCTGTCGGGGTCTTTGTATTCCACCACGTTCGGGTTGGTGATACGTGAGCTTTTGGTGGCCTTCCCCGATCACCCTTTCCCGTCTTTTTTCGAGGATCGGGACGGTACCGTTGCTCCGGCGTAAGTAAAGTAGAGTGAGCCTTTGATCATATAGATCTCATTAGAATACTTAGAAAACTTAACCCTCTCTTCCCACATCATTACCATTATTATCTTAGGACGTTCTAAACCTTTCTAGTACACTTCACGTTCCCCGTGGAAAATCGATACTGGAATACTCCCGTGAAAGCTACATCGGTATCCGTGGCGCTTTGCGGATTTCTCTCGTTCGCGTTAATTGACACCAACACACATGTTATAGCATAAAATTACAAGTTAAAAAACATGAATTAAGGGCTCAAGTAAAATATTAAACATAAGTCTAGGGGTCTAACTAACATAATTCCATGAGTTTTGGTATTACGTGACTTTCCGGGGACTTAATAGATAATTGCAGAGAATAATGGAGAAAATTCGAATATACAAGGCATATGAAGACCAGACTTAACCGTGAAGCCACTCAACCCGAAAAGTGAACTAAAACATTCTAGAAAGTACCGAGAACACCGAGAAGGAACCCGGAGGCCGAGGGAAGGTTGGACCACGGCGGCCGCCAAAGCCCATTTAGGCCGGCCACCAGGTGGGTCCCACCTGTCATCCTCTCCTTTCTATGGCGGTTTACCACCGACATTGAGGTTGCATCTACACCGTTGCAAAGGTCGGTTTGATCCAAGGGCTCACGTTCATCGCCAAGGCCTATATAAGAAGACCCCCTGACCCCAGGGTGAAACCCTAATTCATTACTATCTCATTCTATCTCATTAATTCTTAGTTGTAGAGGGGTCCCTTGAAAGGATCAACTCTCTCTAAGGGATTAGTGAAGTAGAATTAGACATGTAATTAGAACTAGATTAGACTAGATCTAATCAAGAGCAGTTGAGAGATTAGATCAATGAACTTAATTAGAGTTCTAGATCTATTCTTGAGAGCAAAAGAGTGAGTGGAGGAGAAGAATGGGAAGCACCGGACATGTCGGTGACTCCTCTACGCTTGTACCTCTGGGATCAAGGGCCTATGGCACTTGATCCTGAGACTTCTATGGTGGATCAACTTCTTGTTTGAGTAAGTATCATATTATCTTCAGTGTTAGTATTTTTCTTAATGTTCATAACTCTTTGAGTACTTTAATCTATGGGAATCTATAGATTAGAGGTGTATACTTAGGTGTAGGCGTGGTGCCTAGATCGAAGTTACTTATGAATGCACCCTACCTTCCGGTTATGGTAGCTCGTGGTAGTGACAGTACTATTGATTCCTTTGGATTCCACATCCCGTTGGATAGGACACGTAGGACAATGTTGCTGGGAGAATAGTAAGTTTCGCCCTTACTAATCCCTTGAGTACGTCCCTTTAAGATCAATATCAACATAACTTACAAGAATCAAACCTAGACAACCATAGGAATCTTCTTACCTCTTAATCCTCTCTCATCCTTGATTGATGCTCAGGGATTAGTTATATGCCTCAATTATTCCTCACACCATCCTCCCCATTGGATTCGATATTAAAACCCTCTCCGGGTGAAATGCTCACCAGTATCCGTTAAACTTGCGGATTATCATAAATATTTCTGTAGGCTTAACAAATATTAACACCTGTCTTATGGGGGGAAACTAATTCTGCTTAATTCTATCCTAAGTAGCCTACCTATTTTCATGATGTCTTTCTTTGAAATCCCTAAAGGGGTGATTAAAAACCTTGATCATTATAGATCAAGATTCTTCTAGCAAGGCTCTTCAGAAAAACATAGATTTAGACTTGCCAGATGGGACATCCTGTGTCGTCCTAAAGATCAAGGGGGACTAGGTATCCTTAATTTAGAACTGCAAAATAAATGCCTTCTAGCCAAATGGTTGGTTAATTTGTTGAACACAGAGGGCATATGGCAGTCGCTCTTAAGGAATAAATACCTACATTCCAAATCCCTAAATCAAGTGACCGCCAATCCCAATGACTCTCATTTTTGGAGGGGCCTCATGCATATCAAAGATGAGGTGTTGGCTAAAGGTTCCTTCGATATCAGAGATGGAACTACCACTAGATTTTGGGACGATAAATGGGTAGGAGATAAGCCTCTGAAAGATTGCTATCCATCTTTATATAATATAGTTTGAAATCCTGGACTTAACCGTTTCAAAAGTGATGGATTCCAACCCTTTAAACATCTCTTTTAGGAGGGCTACGGTGGATAACAAACTTCTGAGAATGGCATGGTCTAGTAGCACGAATCTCAAATGTCGAATTGGTGAAGGGCCGGATTATTTTAGATGGAGCCTAACCAAATCGGGACTATTCTCTGTCCGCTCAATGTACCTCGACCTTATTGATACACAAACACCTTTTCGACATAGGATGATTTGGAAGATAAAGATTCCTCTAAAAATTAAAATCTTTCTTTGGTTTTTACAGAGGGGGTTATATTGACTAAAGACAATCTTGCTAAAAAAACTGGAAAGGAGTCTAAAGTGCGTTTGTTGTAATGGGAATGAGACTATTCAACACTTATTCCTAGACTGCCCCTTACCCGGAATGATCCGGAGGATTATCTCTTTTGCTACTGGACTGACTCAACCTAGATCAATTAGCCATATGTTCAGGAATTGGCTAACTAATCAAAATAAAAAGATTAGAGAATTGATTTGGGTGGGGGTGACTGCCATATGCTGGGCTCTCTGGAGATGCCAAAATGATGTGGTTTTTAATAAAAAGAAATCTAATTCTATTTTGTAGGTAATTTTCGGAGGGTATTGGATTGGTTACGCTCTTGGGCACAGCTGCAGCGTGACGAGATGGCCAAGGAAGCGCTCTCAACAATAAGCAAGAAATTATAATTTATTGCTTTAGAGATATCCAACAATGGATAGAAACATTTATATTGTCTGTCTTAGCTTCTGGTCGATTTATGACCAAGGCTCTCTCTTTTGTTTCTTCAAAGCTTGTAATAATGGGCTGTGTACATCCCTCGGATGTAGGGGCTGGAAATTTGTTATCCATTATCTAAAAAAAATACTGCCTCTCTGGTTAAGATAACTATTTCACAAGTTTTTTTTATGTTGCCTGTATGAGATGCATAATATATCTCTAACTAGGGGTTTTCTAATGTTTTGACAATATTGTCACTTAGAAGTACCAGCTCCTAGAATTCCCCTGTTTCAACGTACTGGGTTCTCTCTGTTTACCCATATATTCCACGGACCTTATTATTACTGAGTTGTCCAAGTGAATAGGAAATCTCACGACAGAGAGCAATAACCTCCTGTAGTAATGCCTATCACGACAAGTTCATGTGCCCTCCTCAATTATTGGAGCCTCCGGCCTGCCTAGACCTAGTATTGTTGCCTCTTCACCACAAGTTCTGATTGTACCTGGAGTACTGAGAACGCCATTTTCGTATGTAGTGGGAGTAGCCATAATTTCTTATATTAATTGATTTGTTGAAAGCAGTTCATTTTATCGGAGCAGTGTGGGCAAATATGTTTCCTCCACATTTGTTGAATATATATATATACACAATATACAATTTCAGTATTGTATAACATTCAGCAGCAGCAAATAATACTAGTTTTAGTTTTTCTGCTTCCCAGAGGGAGGTCCTATATGAATGCTATATTGATGGAGTCTAGGAATGGGGTGCACTAGGAATTATACTTGCGAATGCACAGACCGAACTGGCTTGGATGCTTCTCTGACCTACACAGCCTAGAGAGCCCATTGTTCAGTCCTTCACTCAATATGCCGTCACAGCGAGCATTCAAGTTGGAGGGTACTGGCCACAACGTTGGTCGCAGTAGAAGAATGAAGTGGAAGAGGAACACATCCATAGTTACTGTCAATTTATCGTCTCAAGCACAAGTACCGCTGTTTCACCAACATGTTATCTTTATGTTGGCCATTATTTTAGTAATTGTACTACTCAATATGGCATAGAGAGCGCGCAAGAGATGAAGTCATACTTCATCTGTTCGAGGATCGGATGTGAGATCCATAAAGATTGTTTTGAGTGAGCCATGTAATAAGTGTCCAACAAATGTTTGGGAACTGCTCCGGTAGTTCTGTTTTTTTAAAACTAGGTGAATTCTCCATGCGTTGCAGCGAGTATAAAGATGAAATCTATGAGTTAGAGTATTACTATCATCCTCCTATTCTTTTGCTTTTTTATTTCTCTTTTTTCATTTTTTTTTTTTTTTATTTTTACTTTACTCTATATCAACTACTATCAGTGGGGCTCACATGTAATTTTAAGGAAATATGTACATATGAGATCTTGTTTGAAGGATTTATTAAAATGAATTCAATGATGTAATTGAAATTTAGTTAATTAATAGGTGTATAAGTGTATTAGATTACATTGCATGCATCTCAATTTGCTACTCCCAATTAATTAATTATTTCTCCATTATTATTATTTACCGGCAATAATTGCACAGGCTTTCTGCTTCTACTTTTTTTTTCGAAAAGTATTAAAAATATCTCAGCCGTGCATCGAACAATGCATATATATATATATAGTTGCATGCAGTTGAGGAGGACTAATGGCTTATGTGAGGGTATAGAGACACAGCTTGTCCCAGAGCTGAGTCCAAGAATAGATGGAGCGTGGCTGTTGACCCACGTGCGGACCAGCCTTGTGCTGCGCTCTTCTGATGATCACTACGGACATTCTAGGGTAGTTTCATGGCTTCCCACTGCTGCTACAACCTCTTCATAACTCATGATGAACTGTTTAATTAGGATCAGAGGTGCCATACGCCAAGAGATTCTGGGAGTCGTAAGTACCCTTGTGGACACCTTGGCCGCTGGATGCTTTCATGCATTGTGAGGAGCATCTGGGTAAATTAGTGGGTATGGATATGTAAGGGTTGTTCCTGAGGGACCGAGTTCAGATGTTCCTCTTTGGGCTGGACAAAACTAGCTCGCTCTATTTTGGCATTTGGACTGTGTGGCATGTTTCCTGGTTATGGCTGCTCCTCCTTAGCACGGAGCTATGCTATTTTAGCTAGTAGGCTGTGCGGTACGTACTATTTGGCTCTGGGAGGGAGTTTTTGTCTGGACACGACATGATCTTGCGGGAATGTTAACTACCAACCAGTCGAGAGAGCCTATCCCGCCGACCACCCCTAGGTGGGCCGTCCCCACCCGGCCCAACGTGGCCCCTGCCGCCGCTGCCTCCTCCCCCCGCGACGGTGACAACGGTGTCGATGATTGTGGCAACGGCGACAATGACGCCCGCTGCGGACCGCTAGAACCCTAACCGTCTTCATCCTCCCCCGCACCCCACCGCGCCAGCTCGGGCTGGCGCCCCCCGCCACACCCTAGCTTCCCCCAGGCTATAGATTGCCTGGCCGGGGAGGTAGGTTGGCCTGGTGGTGGGAATGGGCGCCATGACGGCGTTAGGAGCGGTTTGCCGCGTGGTGGCGTTCGTGCCAGGTCGGGGTGGGGCGCCGTTGCCATGGACGGAGCATGGAGGTCAGCTGTAGAAGAGAGGAGGAGGGGAAGAAGAGAGGGGAGGGGATCGAGAAGGCGAACGCCGCTGTAGAGGAAGGAGAAGGGGAGGGGGGGTTAGGTGGGCAGGCCGCGGCCCAAGTGGGGTTAGCTGGTTGGCAGCTAGGACCCCCCTTGATTCTGAGGGTTTTTATGATTCTGATGCTGCGCGCACCGGAAGCTATTTTTGTTTGCTGCCCCTAGTGATTTGGTTTCCTGAGGGACGGTCAAGGAGGGCGCCAAACTGTTTGTCTCACTCGGAACAGCTGGTTATTGATGCCTTGAGTAGGGTGCCAACAGATGGGTCTATTTATAAGGCAAGACAGACAGCGTATCGACTAATTATTACCTCAACGGCCCTACTCAAGCATGTACATACAAGCATGTGCCCATGCAAACAGATTCACCAAACAATGTCCACACAAAACTGCAACGCTGATTCTTGCGACACATATGCTCCAGTTCCTATCCACTACAAAGCTATTATGTCACGACTTTTGCCTTAATCAATGCGCAACTGAAACTCCTGATGCATCCCACTTCTATGATGACTGTAGTATGCATATTCTAGGTGTCTTACTCATCGGTCCATGCAACAGATGAAGCAGAACAGACACAATTTATGTGTCAGCGTGGAAAGCAGGGACGGATATATATAAGTGTTTCGATCACCAACCAATATTGATTTTTGGACCAAGTACATAAACTGACATTCAGAACATTTGGCTAGTGAACTTAATAGTTAATACCCATGAATTAAGTTGGGCCAGCCCCGCATGAACAAATTTGTATCCACGAAATCTGAGTTGGCCAAAGGCCGTATATATGCACTTTATGGCTAACAGGGTGTGTACATGAATGCTTTGTGTTGGCCAAATTAACTGATACGGTCGCCGGGGCTCACACACAGCACAGGCTCTCAGATGACGAGCAAAACACACACATACTAAACTTTCTTGCTATATGGAACGTGTACAGCTTGCCATAACATTTAAACACAACTCATATACATCCGTCAAGACAGGCTGTGGCCAAAGCATCAAATCATGATGTAGCATTCAGAGGCCAAAGCACCAAATCCGAAGATTGCGGCTATCACACAGGCCGACCGGCTATGGCGACAAAGCTCCAGAGGGTCCAGGGTGTCGATGTTAAGGACTGCTAACTTGGACAAAAGGCTGTTCTTGGTGGCAAAGCCAAATGCTCTTCTTGGACGAGGTTCACCTCGGCCTTCGCAATACCATGGATGAGGTTCTCATGGAACCGACGCGGCATTATATTGGTTAGTTCCTAGAATCCCTCTCCGTCTTTCACAATCGTCACACCCTTTTTCCTTGCATACGGTTCGCTGCGATCCCGCTGGGCTACAGGGACGAGCTGTGTTGAACTCCTCCAATCTGGTGGGGTGCCTGATGCCCCTTTGTATCACTACACGATACCGAGGCACCCACCACCATGCCCCTATCTTCAGGCCCAGCGATTGGTGCAGCTACAACTGTCCAGATGCATCTCATTCCCATCACACAATGCATGGCTGATCCGATGACAACAATACGCATGCAATTTTTGTAGCTGCAGATATTCTGCTGCCTCGAAACACATTATAGGTGGGCGTCTTATACTGGTCGATGCAATAGATGAGCTGGCTTGGCCCTGACTCTATTAATACATTAGTGTGGAAGCAGGATCAACATATATGGATATCACAGAACTCACAAACTCCATGTGTTCACATAACTGGGAAGAAAAAATATTCCTTGCACAGCCACACTGCACACTACACAGTATTATATTGATCGACACTCTTACTACGATTGGTTGAAAATTGTAGTTCAATTTGCCATATTTTACGTCAAACTTATTTAACTGGAATGGAAGAAGTACTGTTATTTGAGTAATGTTCATAGCGGGTCCTTAAACTTGTTCGACGCTATCATCTTAGGGCACGTACAACGCCCGTTTTCTCGTCTTGGAGAAGGCTCTTTTGCAGAAAACCCCTCAGCTCAGCTTAAAGACGCCTGCCCCGTCATCTCGCGAGACGACGGCCACAGCCCATGCTCCCAGGCGGAAAAAGACGAGCAAAGGAAGTAGCTTAGTGGCATTCATGAAAGGCCATTACGAGGTAGAAAGCGTTGAAGAAACAATACAAGTAATGAAACGAAGGGCCCGCACTACACCACAACCCTTAATCAGCGACTTTCAGTCCGTTGCTATATGGGGGGTACAACGACTTTCAGTCCGTGGCTAAAAGATATAGCAATGGACCTCTACAGATGCTAATGAAGCCGTGGTTAAATATATATAGCCACGGGACCCTCTTTTAGCCACGGACCGTTCAATGGTAAAACTTTAGCAACGGACAATCAGTCGAGCTTTTAGCAACGGATGGTTCATCGCAATATTAAACTTATAGCAACTGACAGTCCATCGAGCTCAACTAAATTGGTACAAAAAAATAATAAAACCTGTAACATTCCAGACCAATACAATATTGAAATGATTTAGCATGAAATTCACAAATGATCACATTAGACATATTCATTCAATTGTCAAACTCAAGTACATATACATTCATGTCAGTTTTAAATCAAGCTATCCTAAGACACTCGTGGTTAATCCATCTCTAGGAACCGGGACCTCTACTACAAGCAAGCAAGAAAAGAAGAGATTGTCCACTGATCTTGTGCTGAAGTGTCCACTGAAAAGAAGACTCTTAATCTTAGAGATGGATATAGCAATACATCGCAGGAGTATCCACTGGTCTTGTGCTGAAGTCCCTTATGGTTGATAGACGCCTATGCTTTACTGTATGTCATGGATAAAAAAGTGAGTTAAAGAAGAGATTGTAAACTTTTACACTCTGTTTGAATAAACATATTTGTTAATCCAAGGCCCCAGGCAGTCATCATTATTCATGGGGTGAATCCAGCTTTAGCTCTGAAATTAGGATAAAATAACTAGTCAAAATATCAATCAACCACAAGTGTGTACTCGATCTGCACAAGGTTTAGGAACGGGCTATAACAAAATTGATGAAAAAACATCAAACCACCATAATCACCCTAGATCTCGACGAAGAGGACAAGGAAGCAAGAGATGTAACGAGGAGAACCTGAAAGGTGAGGAGATGTGCGCATATGCCTCTAGGTCATTTGTCGGCCTTGTTTCCTTCACATGCCGGATCTGGTGGACCTTCGCCTAGCGGGGACGGGCACGGACGGACCAAATGTACAACAATCCGCTGCGAGGGATGCTCCCGACCTGCCAGCGCAATGCTCCCCGCACCTTCGCCTAGCGGGGGACGGCACGGGCGGGGGCGACAGGCCGGGCGGGGGGCGGACGGGCAATGGGGATTGGACAGAGGGGACTGGGGCGGCGGCCGACGGGTCGGGACGAGCTGGCGGCTCTGGACGGCGGGGACTGAGGGGGGCCGGCGGGGCGAGGGCGAGCCGGGCCCGGGCGGAGCAGATATCGGACGCGGCGGCCGGGCGGCGGAGCAGTGGTGGGCGGCCGAGCAGGGTGGGCGGACAGAGGAGCGGTGGGCAGCCGGCGGCGGAGCAGGGGGTGGGCGGTGGCCGGTGGCCGGCGGCGGGAGCGATCTTTGGGCGGCCGCGGCGGGCAGGTGGGGGCGGAGGCGGCGCGTTCTGCTGGATTTGAAGGCGGCTGTGAGGGGCTGTGAGGGTAGCGTGGGTGGGTATTGGGGGAAAAAGTTAGGGTTTAGGTGTTTTTGCCAAAATAACCGCCGGAAGGGCCAATGTAAAATTTGTTTAGCAACGGACCATTCGACTTTGTTATTCATCTATAGCAACCGACCCTCCAACATAAAAAGCGGAATCATTTTAGCAACGGACATTCCAACGCCGAATTCAGTTTTAGCAACGCCCTGTCCGAGACCAACTTTTAGCAACCCACCGTCCAACGCTGATTAAAAGTTTTAGCAACTGTAGTCGGTTGCTGATTAAGTGTTGTGGTGTAGTGCCGATGGTACATGATAATCAACAAAAAAATTGTACAAAGTCAGAAGTGTGGTAGCTAACAATCGTTATCGAAGACTGACTGGATCGTGGACTGCACAACATCCCCTGACCATTTAACTCACTTCCATATTATGGATCCTGTGGTGTGATGGATCCCAATCCCTACCATGTCCTCGACGAGTTCCGGCGCTGCTTCTATGAGCATGATGCCAGGCAACCATGTCACCGCATTGGAGGTTGCTACCAGTGTTCTCGGTACGTATGGCTCCAGATGTCGATGGCCTGAAGCTGGACGCCCAGAATATCGCCAATCGCTGGGAAAAGGCTGATGCTTGCTGCTTAGAATAAAGTTATCCCCGATTGCAAACACAAGAAATTCAATAGCCACACATGTCAGATAGAACAAATATTGAACGGTTCTGATGAATTAATCGGGCAAGCAAACACGCTCAAGTAAGTAAAAACGTATATTAGCATACAGAAACTCCTCGTTAGTGACTTGAAGCGGCTAGTATAGCCTTCTAGCACAATACTTGCTTCATCTCATCAGCACCTCACACACAGCCTCCATGCTCCTTGTTTGGAGTCAGCTGTCACTAGTAGAGAAACGAATTTCATCCAGGAGCTTTAGTCTTGGCTATTTTTGAGCCCGGGACTAAAGAATGTATTAGACCCAGTTGTTGACTCCAACCGGGACTGAAGTCCCCTGCCCAACGGCTACACCTGCAGCCTGGGACTAGAGGTGATCCTGTAGTCCCGGTTGTAGTTTCCATCCGGGATCCAAGTTTGTAATCCTAGCTAGTGATTCTAACCGGGATTAGTGTTGGACCTGTAGTCGGGGGTTGCAAACACCAACCGGGACTAACGGTCCTAGGATATGTCACCTTTCTTCCACCCTCAACCTGAGCCATTTCCACTACTCTATTCTATTCTTGCTCGTCGCCTACTCTGCTCCTGCTGCCGCCTCCGGCCATCTCTGATATCTTCGAGTCCTACATCCATTCTTCGGTTCTAAAGGTTACCAACTTCATCCTCTCATGTTTCATCACTGGTATTTCTTATTTTATTGTCTAGAATAGTGCAATATTAATTTGAGTTCATTTAGAATGAGAAATAGTGTTGGATCTTTTTCTTGAAATGTACTGCATTTCAGAAAAAAAATCACTTGATGGTTTGCATATCACTTGACAGCAGTAGCGAGGACAACTTGAATGAAGTTTAGTTTTTTGTTACAGACTTGTTACCTTCTTCCGTCCTCTCATGTTTACACATATGCAAAGAGCACAGTGAAATCAAGTTGGACCCCGGACTCTGGTGTTGGGCTTCCTGCTTCAGGTGGTGCAGTGCTACACCTTGTTGCCGGACCTGCTCCTGTATTGCTTGTCCTAGAGGATGTGCCGACACTAGTGCACTGATAATGCACGTGAGTGTCTGTGCAAACAGATCGACTGGTCTCTTAATGATCCAGAACTCGGACATGGCTAAGCTGCAGGACGCATGCACCTTGCAGACAAATTCCAACGATATACGTCAACCAATTTCATTGCTTCGACTCGCTCCCACACTACAGATAATAGCCACTACAACATGCAACACTCCTTTGGCCCTGTATTTGTTGCAGCTAGAACTCCAGATGCATCCCACTCCCAGATGGCATAGATTTGAGGAGAATGGTAACTGAAAAGGTTTTGACTCGAAGCTCATTGTTTGTGTCTGCATGGTGTAGTGGGATATATGAGGCAGAACAGTACTTATATATATAGGTGCTCTGTGACGCACATATAGTAATAGTAATATATATATTCTTAATTATTAGAGAGACCAAACAATGCAACAGGTGGGCCAGACATATTGATTCAACACCACACATACCTGCTCTGACTGGCTAGTACTATCTTGAAGACTACTCACGCAGTTGGTAGTTGTTCAACTAGGAGTTATGCTCTATCACTCCTGGTTTATAGATACACCCAATGGTGTGTGCATGCCTCTATATATTTTGCCCACCTCCCATCCTCGTCACAACCAGCGGAGTTTGCCGAAGATGCATAGTGTCCCTATCCAGGTCATCCACACCTCGGATGCTAAGTGACTCAGGTTTTGTACAAGTGTGGGCACCACAAGATGTTTGAGGTCAAGGTGAACAAGCTGTTGTCCCAGTTATGGCCGCATCTTCTACAAGTGTTTGACTCACAAGTTTAGGTTTTGTGTCCATTTTTGTTTGAGTTCTGCCCATTGCTTTTATGATTTTCATTAGAGTTTCTTGTTTAGGTGTTCTTCAGTGGAATGGTAGTGGATGCCTATTCTTGTATAGAATATATTGACTCCTTGATCCTATGCCTTTACGTGCAGAGTTGAATATAAAAAAATCCGTAGATGAAGATCTGGTGAACAATTTATCTTTTTTAGTTTAAGGACTATTTGTATGCAATTTTGAGATTGCAACTGTTATGCCTCGAGGCACAGTGTTTCTGTCTTACTGATCAATGAAACATATGTGCTGCACTTATATGTCATTCTAGAACCAAGGTAGACATGTAAGCAATATAGGGACACCTAATAACCATCTATCTGGTAGGCCAACACATTACGGCAGCTGAGGTTGTTTAACCAAAGTTTCCAAAAATGTAGGGCCAAATTATTCAGTAATTTTCCCCTAATAACTATATGTGTCTTCGTTTAATCATATTTGGATCTCGCGAAGAACAGAAGAACAAAGGGTGGGAAGGGGCTACAACATTTTTGGGGTTTTATGTCACATTTTAAGAAATCTGTTGCTGAGCAGTGAGCAGTAAATATGAGTATCATAAGTATTTGATGTTTGCTGATATATCTTACAACAAGATGGCATGTTAAATGGGTGACCTTGAGCAGAGACTGACTGATCTCCTAAAACAGCGAGAAAACTTATTGGAAGCAGCGTGGGCAGATTAAATGGGTGACCTTGGGTGATACCAATACCAAGTTTTTTCATGCCAATGCCACTC
Organism: Hyparrhenia diplandra; assembly: GCA_015847255.1. NCBI lineage: Eukaryota > Viridiplantae > Streptophyta > Magnoliopsida > Poales > Poaceae > Hyparrhenia > Hyparrhenia diplandra. Next base: position 57,103 of record JADLZK010010527.1, on the reverse strand, counting down.
GAGATTCAGATCAAATTTCATCTCTTCCTTGGAAAATGCAGAGGGACAACAGGTTTCTGACCATCACTCCAAAGCTGACCTAATTTGGAACAGCTTCAATGACGAGTTAGGCACAACCTCTTTCACCTCCATCATTTTCAACCTGCAAGAGCTTCTTACAAAGACATACCGACCTCTCTCGATCTAGAAGTACCCTTTACAAAGGGAGAAATTGATGTTGTAGTCGAAAAGTCTCCCCCTCGGACAAGGCTCTGGGCCGATGATTTCAACACATATTTTTTTTCAAGAAATGCCGGCCTGTTATTTGTCAAGATATTTATACTCTTTGCCAAGCTTTCTATGATTCAAATGTGCGCCTACAAAGCATTAATGGCTCACACATCACCTTGGTCCCAAAATCTTCAAGTGCAACTACAAATCAATGATTTTAGACCTATTTCTCTGCTGAATACCTCAATGAAAGTTATTACAAAGATTTTGGCTAATAGGTTGCAGAAAAAGTTTTACCAAGCTTAATTCACAAGAACCAATATGGTTTTATTAAAGCAAGATGTATTCAAGATTGCTTAGCTTGGTCTTTGGAATATCTCCACTTATGCCACCCGTCTAGAGAAGAAATTGTCATTCTGAAATTGGATTTTGAAAAGGCCTTTGACAAGGTAGAGCATCCCCTTATGCTTGAGATCATGAATAGTAAAGGTTTCCGCAGCGGATGGTTGTCATGGATGAATTTAATTTTCTCAACGAGGGACTTCTTCAATATTGCTGAATGGGACACCAGAAAAAGTTTTTCATTGCAAGAGAGGAGTTAGGTGATGTAAGGCAGAGAGGAGTTATTTCTCTACCAGTCAATTTGCCACATGATCAAGATTTCCCCATCCTTCAATATCTTGATGATACTTTGATCTTTATGCAAGGGATGCAAATCAGCTCTTAGCTTTAAAAAGACATTTTGATAAATTTTGCGAGTCAACGAGGCCTAAAGGTAAACTTCAATAAATCGATGATAGTTCCAAATCAATGTGTCGTTTGAAAGAATGACACAACTTGCTGCAATTTTGGGATGCTCTATGGGCTCACTACCTTTCACATACTTGGAGTCCGCCACTCGTCTCACAAGGCCCACTGTAGCTGATTATTGGATTCTAGTCTCAAAATGTGAAAGGAGATTACACTCCATCTCAAACTTGTTAAATGATGCAGGTAGGCTAGAATTGACAAATGCAGTTTTGAGTGCCCCGCCAACATATTCAATGTGCACCTTTCTTATGCATAAAACAATTGGTTAAGCAAATTGACAAATATAGAAGATACCGTCTCTAGAGAGGTGGGAATGTCAACAGTTGAAAACCCTCTAGAGCTGCCTGGGGTTCTAGTTTGCACTTCTAAAGAAAATGGAGGTTTGGGAGTTATTAACATCTCAACTCGTAACTTATGTCTCCTCCTAAAACATTTAGATAAGTTCTTCAACAAAAGGTCTGTTCCATGGGTGGATCTCATTTGGAGTTGCTATTACCAGGATGGAAGCTTACCAACTAATAACAAGAAAGGATCATTTTGGTGGCGAGATATTTGCAAACTTTTGGACAACTTTAAAGGCATGGCTTCAGCTACAATAAATGATGATACTTCTGTCTTTTTTTGGCATGACACTTGGAATGATAGATTACCAAGTTTGGAGTTTCCACATCTGTTTTTTCTTTTCGCAATTAACTCGAGATATCACAGTCCATGCTTTCATAGATAATTTCAATGTGCATGATTTATTTCACTTACCTCTCTCGGCTGAAGCTTTTCAACAATTTCAAAACTTTCGGACATCTTGGATGATGTGCAGTACTGCAAAGAAGGTCCTGATGTCCGGTCCTTCATTTGGGGTTCTCCAACTTTCTCTACTAAACAAGCTTATCAACAATTAATGGAAACCATAGAAATGTCACTAGTGTACAAGTGGCTATGGAAATCAAGTCACAACCAAAAAAAGAAAGGTCTTTTTGGCTTCTTTTGAAAGATTGTTTGAGTACAAGGGGTTTGCTCAAAAGGAGAAACATGGCTTTAGATGACTATTCCTGCCCTCTATGTCACTTAAATGAAGAAGAAAGTATGCATCATCTTTTCTTTCAGTGTCCCTTTGCCATGGCCTGCTGGAATCTACTGGGTTTATCTCACCTCATCCAAGTGGAGGTGGAAGACTTTGTCTTGGCTTTCAAAGATCAACTCCAAACACCGCTTTTCCCGGAAGTGATCATTGCTATGTCTTGGGCAATTTGATCACCGAAATGACTACATCTTCAGGGCAACAATTGCATTCTCTTTCAAGGGCAAAGCAAACCTTCAAGAAAAAGAGTTAGCTCTGACTAGAAATAGAGCCAAACCTTCCCTAAAAGAGCAGTTTAATAGATGAATAGAGCTCTGAGTGTACCCTAGTTGTGAGAGAATTTCCCAAAGAAGCTTTGGAAACATCCCAAAGGTTAGTCCATCTGTGTATGACCATCCGTCCATCTGTTGCATCAATTAGAATTGCATGTCAACAACATGTGAGCAACATAGGGCTATTCGGATTGGTGCTCAAGTCTTTAAGTAGAAATCCTTTATTAAAATATTAGAAGTATGTGCTAATAATTTAATCTAGATATTATTCCATCCTATACGGCCAAGCTCGGCTCTGATACCACTCTGTCATGCCCCACTTTTAATGGGACCTTAACCTCGCGTATTGGCGCCAGGATCACGTTACGAATACGTTTACCGAGTCACAGTAAATGGAAATCAGTTATAGACAAACTATTCCGAGCATATATTGACATAGGATAGAAGGTCTTACAGCGGTGATGAAGACACCACTCCAGATTATATTGATCAGAGTAGCCAACTATGAAGCAGTGGTTTATTTGTGACGGTCTGCTAAGGTGCTACATCGTCTGGGCACAACTCCATGTTCCACAGGCAACTTGAGCGCGGATGGAAATCCTGGGCTTCTACGTCTTTCTCCTAAGCAGCGTCTTGTAAACTCCTAAGTCATTGGTCTCCTACCTCGACAGCGACCTTACCTTCGGATATGCCGATATCTGTAAAAACATAGGGGTGTGTACAAAGGTACTCAGCAAGTCCAAACCAGGGGTGGTTTGGTATATTAAGGGTTTGGGCCCTAGCAGAGTCTCAAAAACTGCTCTCGCTAGTTCCCGTGGTTATCTCATATCATCACCTTCACATTATCACAAACGTTAGTTAAAGCTAATCATAGATGTTCAAACCTAGCATTCGCCCATTCCAAGGATGTGGCTATTCGAATAGATTCAATAAAACTCTGCAGAGGTTGTACAAATTTCCGCACACGATGGACACATCCTCTCCCATGATTAGTGGTCGATAGAGGTCCAACGAGATCCGTACCCGCTTGGATGCTACCCTAGGTATATTGGTATAATTCTCACCACGACTTCTCAAGGGTTGGAAAGGATGCCGCATCATCCTAGGCAATATGGTGATACCAAATCACCCACGGCTTTACATGTAATACCTTATTACCAAACCTATGCTGTCAACAGCATACCCAATCACTAATCATAAATATGTGCACCTAGCACTGCGCCACTACGCCCAAACACTTACGTGGAAGATCACTCAGCATCCACGCCAACCGGACCATGGGGCCACTCTCCCCATGTCTGCTCCTAATAGGTCGTTTGCCTGCTCCGGCCACCTTGGTTCTAAATTATACCTCAACCCAACAGGGTGTGAATCAAGCCGTCCATCTCGGCCTGTGGCTGTACATAGTATCGCACTAGGTAGAAGGTCTATGAACCGGTCCTTAGGGAGGCGAGTATCTCTCCGCAGGAATCCCTCACGGCGATTCCCATAGCAATCCATCTCACAATGAATTACTATCACCCACCTCTTTTGTTGGTTAGGGTTCATTAGGCGTTCTCATGTTATTCTTGATTACAACGTATGAGCGTAGATAACGTGGATGATTACGTCATCCGGCTTAGCTCCATAGATACGTTATCGCTCATACCACTATACTAATCAGATTATTCATGGTGATGCATCAAGTCTATCATCATCATTATCTCATCTTATTACTTAAGGTCATGATTAGGGGAGTAAGGACTTGCCAGGAGGTTCTTACGAATCGGCATGGCGTCGAACGTTTCTAGCTTTGCTCGAACGGAAAGCTCCTAAACGGGTCGTCGAATCTACTTGCGACAAAGCGATAAACCTAGCTCGAACTATAACATATAAAACAAACATAGAACATTATGGTGGCAACAGGTTAGATGCATAGAGCTTGATTTTAGAGGAATTATGGAAGTCGTTTCACACGAAACGGAGTTAATTTGCATGAGACATGGATTTTATAATATTAATCCCTAATTAAGTCATTAGGGTAATAATATAATATAATTTTATCATGTAATAAAATTAGAACTAATTACATGATAAAATTCTATAAATCAAATAATGAATTTACAAATTTTCTAGGAATTTTTTCGACATAGGAAAGTATACTTTTAGAACTTTGTGTACGATAGCCGGTGTGCATAGCATTTACATGGGTGTACGCAGAAAAGCATCTATACACATGGGTGCCACGTGGGTCCAGGGACGCCACTATGGCGGCCACGTAGGCGCCACGTGTGTGATGATAACTGCCGCGGTGGCAAGTGATCGCCGTCGGGCGGGGGTAAGACGGAAGGGCGGCGATGTCGACCCTCCATTAGGTCCCCGCCCGCGTCGTTACGACGGGTGGTGGGGAACGGGCACCCCGCCCATTCTTCACCGTTGCCTCGCCTAGACGGCGGAGGGCTGCCAGAGGAGGGCGCCGGAGATGGCCGGGACTCCTCCGTTTCGCCGCGGGAGCTCTTCGGATCCCCCGAGTCACCACGGACCCGTTAGTGGGCGCCGAGGCGAACCGTGGGTCTTCTTCCACGGTAACGGCGCACGAGGCGGCGTGATCGGCACGGCGCCCGATGGTTGTTCACTACAGAGCAAAAGGAGGGAAAGGGAGCATGGCAATCACCTTGTTGAACGTTGAGGAACCTCACCGACCGGCCCAAAGTCGACTCAAGACGACCGAATCGGCGGGAACGTCTAAACCCTAGTCGCAGCTCGCTCGGCGGCGGCCTTCTCCCGATTTGGGGCAAATCGAAACCTCGCGGATGGAAAGGGGAAAGAGGCGGAATGGAGGGGGAGACGGTGTGTTCCGGGTCCTAGCGGAGCGGAGGAGGGGCAAGGTCGATCGCGTTGCCGGCCTAGCCTATTTATAGGGCGCCGCGGGGGAGGGTTGCCGGCGGATATTTTCTTGCCACCGCGATCTTTTCTGACCGCTCTTCCTGCGGCGCATAGACCCGCGGTTGGCAGCCATTTGGAGGGGTGCATCGTGTTCGACTCCGGCGAGCTGGCCGGTTTGTCGTGTCACATCGACCACAACACGGCCGTTGTTCGCCCATGGCGGCGAGGGGCTCCGCCCGATGTCGACTTGCGCCATTGTGCCGGTGGATCGAGCCTTTGTGCGTGTGGATGGTAGTGATGTGTTGGCGCATGTGCGCCTCGTGCTCGATGCTTGGCTCGTCGCCTTGTGCATCGCAAGGTCGCCCGGCCGCCAAGCTGTTTGGTTGCCACGCTGCGCTGTGCGCATTGAAACCTGCCCCCCGTGGCGTGTCCCCGTGTGTGTGTGTCGTATCCTTAGGCCCACGCCAATCACTATCGCGCTGGTTGCCATCCCGCACTTGTCCGGTCATGGGAACAGCGAGAGGTGCGGCGGGCCGATCCCGCTCTGCGGTGCTGGTGCGGTCCGAGACGAAGGTAGGCGACGACGGCGCAGGACCCGATCGTCGATGAGCGGGAAGGGAGCGGAGTGGAGTCGGCTCGGCGCTGGACCGGGCTCAGGCGGGTTGGGCTGGACTGCTTGCGTCTTGCGCGGAATGAGGGAAGGGAAGCGGCCCTGGCCCGCCTGGTGTGTCTTGAGGGAAAAGAAAGGGAGAAGGGCGCTGTTGGGCCGGGCCAGAAGGAATGGAGGGAAGGTTTGAGCCCGAGAGCACTTTTCTAATTCCTTTCTCTTTTCTATTTCCTTCTTTTCCCTTATTTCTTATCCCTATTATTTTATGTGTGTCACATATATGTATTTATGTTATCAATGTTTATACAAGTACATGTATATCCTCATGAATTTTATCCGTGAGAATATTTATCCCATTGTACTCATATAAATATTTACATATACTGAGATGCACACACTTTGTCCCGCAATTCTATCATTTCATGTGTAGCATATATATATTTTATAAATACCTTTCCCAAGCACATTTATATTCCCATAACTTATTAAATCGAGAATATTTATTAATGGTGCTTAGTAAAAATATTCACACACATATATATATTGTCGGTACACACGTGTTTCAGTATTTTATTCCCGAGTAAACTTGTAAATCATTACTCATGCAATATTATACATCCATAAATAAAATCTAGAGCTTACCTTGCATCCTTTATGACCATAAAGCTCAACAAGCAACAAACAAGGTTTTCTATTTTCTAGATGATGAGAGTTTGAATGCAGGTTTTCAAAAACAGGGTTTCGGTTTAGCGGAAAAATAAATCAGGTTTTAGTTGTAATTCGAAAAGTTCAAATTTTTAGTGATTTTTTAAAATGATGCAAAAACACGGGTGTTACAACAAACCACTCGTACAACCCTAGCGAAGAAACCTACGCGATGCTTAACACAACGCCCCAATCCTGCGGCCCACATGGTTTGTGCTTGTAAGCCCTTGCGGTTCTTGAGACAACCAACCTTCCATGTTCTCTAGCTTGTCTTGGATAAGCACACTGATGATGATGAAGCAGTTAGCAAGACAGGTGATATCAACATTAAGCTTGTACTCTAGATGCACCCCATTCCCATGACACTAGTTTGACGACTATATGTATATTCAGTATGGTCGCTGCAAATGTTTGCCTCGAAGTAGGTCGATTTGTGTCATACTAATCTATATGGAACATATCAAAGCACAAGAGTCTACACACATGTTATTGTGGAAGAAATAAACAACATAGGGTCTATATAAGCACTCTCTGACTCATATACGTAATGGTAATTCATGTTTCCTTGAATAGACACCTAACCATCCATAATGTAGGCTACACCAGCCACAGGATTCAACAAATCAACACCACACACAGCTGTTGGGGTCGGTCAGTACGCTCCTGAGGTCTACTCACGCAGCTGGTACATGCTCAGCATCTTGTAGAAAGCACGTTCTTGGTGACACTGCTCAGCATCTTGTAGAAAGCACGTTCTTGGTGACACCTACCATTCTTGATTGCTTGAAAACCACACTCCGATACTCAGCAGAATGCAGCAACACAGCACTCGATCAACACTGCACCATCTCTCCATATATACAATACTCTGCTCTACCCCTACCACCACCAAAAAAAAGAGTTCCCTATAATCAAAAGAGTAGATTTTTAGCAATGACAATATAAATAGGAAATTGTTTTAACAATGAACTACACAAGAAAGTATAAATTAAAGAGTTTCTCTTTGCGTGTATCTACTTGCACGGTGAAAACAACAAAACATCACGGAAACACACTAGACATTGGAGCATGGTTGCATGTTGTTGAAGTGCTAACCTTTGCTTTGGCGTCAGCTGGCTCCACTCTCAGTCACTACACCTCACATTAGTTCCATCATTGCCAGGAGATATCATGCTGCAGGTGGAGCTTCAAATTATACAAGCAAAGGCAGGGCACACATGCTGCAGGAGATTTCTAGTGTCATATATAAACTTATTATTTATTAGAATAATAAATTAGATTAGAATAAGGCCTCTCAGGTGCTAATTAGACATTGTAAAAAAAAAACGATCCCCAAGTCTAACATGTAAAGAATGCCTGCAGCTACTAGTTAAGAGAAGAGCAGCTATATAGAATATACTTGAATTACCAAGCTTGCTTCTGTGTGACGCCATCAAGCACCCTGGCATGTGTGACCTATATACATGCCATGTCACCTATATATGGATGCCCAACATAGCGCCTCCTTGTGAACCGGCATAATAGCCTAGTGAACACACAATGTAGAGTGTGTGAAGCTTTTGTACTCCAGATGTACTCCACTCCCATGACCCTAGTCTCAGGAATATATTTACTCCATAGATATTGGGGTGGCAAACGTTTGTGTCTTACTGATCGACAGAACATATGAAGCACAAGATTAGTCTACTTCTATGTCATTGTGGAACGAAGCAGGATACACATAGACTATATATGTCCATACAGGCACTCTCTGCAGTCACGTGTTGTTAATTACAGACACACCTAACCATCGATCAGGTTGGCCATCCAGCCACATGGATATGGATTCAACACCACACACCCAGCTGCTGCGGTCAGACAGTACTTTGTTGATGACTCACGCAGTTGATACTTGTTCAGCAGGTTGAAGACAGGAGAGATTGCCATGCTTGATTGCTTGTAAACCATACTGGCAGCAGCAGCAAAGCAATCAATACTGCACCATCATCTCTCCATATATACAATACTCTGCTCCAGATGACCCAGCTTCTTCACCAAACGTCCGTCATCAGGAAACTAACGTTTTCTTAATTACACACACAAGCCGAGATGCAAACGAGATCTCACCGACTACCCTGATGAAAGGTTATATTGGACATTGGAAAACAACAAACATATAAGCATGCCACAAGGCTCATCTACATGCCTCCATCGAGGAGACCAGAAGCCCTCCTTCTTGGCTTTGGTCGAAAACAACTTGGCTCATAGCTCCTAGAGTGAAGTTCTACCCATGGTGGCTTGTATGGAACAGGATCCAGTGCAAAATCGATCTTATGAAATAGAACATTCTCAACACCGACACTTGTGCGAGCACGTGCACGGGCACGATGTCGTCTTGAGGCTTATGCATTTTGGCTCCCAGCATTGCTCGCCTCATTGTAACTTGCAAAGCCACGATCGGTGTAACTCTGGCAGTGCTGGCCTCTAGGGAGTTTTCTAATTTTTTGACAATATTGTCACTTAGAAGCACCAGCTCCTAGAATTCCCCTGTTTCAACGTGCTGAGTTCTCTCTGTTTACCCATATATTCCACGGACCTTACTGTTACTGAGTTGTCCATGTGAATAGGAGGAGCTCTCAGGCACTGAGCAATAACTTCCTGTAGTAGTGAATGCCTATCACAACAAGCTCATGTGCCATCCTGAATTATTTGAAGCCCCGGGCCCGCCTGGTGCTAGTATTGTTTCCTCTTCACCTCAAGTTCGGATTGAACCTGGAGTGCCAAGCAGGCCATTTTCTTATGTAGTTGGTGTAGCCCATAGCGCCCATAGCATGTGTGTGTTGTGTACAATTTCTTATTAATTGATATGTTCAAAGCTGTTCCTTTTGTCAGAGCAGTGAGGGCAAATATATTTCGTCCGCATTTGTTCAATACAGTATATATATACAAATTCAGTTTGCCTAGCATTCACCAGCAGCAAAAATACATGGATATACTAGTTTTAGTTTTTCAGCTTCCTAGAGAGGTGTCGTATACGAATGCTATTGATGGAATCATGGCACTAGCTAGGAATGGGATGCCCAAGGAATTATACTTGCAGCTGTAGAGACCGAACTGGCTTGGTGCTACTCTGACCCCCACAGACAAGAGAGCGCATTGTTCAGTCCTTCACTCAATATGGTGTCACAGCCTTGTGCTACGCTCTTGCAATGATCACTAAGGAAATTAATTACAGGGTAGTTTCATTGCTTCGAATCTTCGATCCCACTATTCCTGCAGCAGCTTCATGATGAACTTCTTAGAATCCCATATGTCAAGAGATTCATAGGGTTGTACACTTGTGTGGACACCTTGGCCGCTGGATGCATAATTGAGAGCAGACTTTGGGTAATTTGGTAAGACATATGTAGGGTGGTTGTTCCTGAGATACCGATTAAATTCCCGAGGGAGCACAACGAAAAGCATCCCCAGCAGTTCCAAGAATGCCGAAGGAGACCTTGCAAGTTGACGAAACGAAGCAGCTCAGTGCTTGTGCCTGCTAACAGAAATGTGTTCTACGAAATATTATTCCACAACCCATCCATAAAAGCAGAGTTCAAGCTAGCAAAGCAGATCACTGCAATCAAAGAAAGCGAGTGTGGCATTCATCAAAGGCCATAACGAGCTAGACAGCAAATGAAGAAAGAGAACTAATGGAGGAGCAAAGAGTCCAATGGTACAATATAATCAACAACAGTCTGTACGAGTTAGGAGTTTATGCACCACCACCAAAATGTGTATCCATAGGGGAAGGATTACAATTACTCAAGGATGCATGTGCACAAGGAGTATGTGGGTCACACAATAGCCCTAAGGCACTATTTATGAATAAGCGAGCGAGCTGAGGCAGTCAATCTGCCTCGGAAGAGACAAGATCAAGGTGACTCGGTTCTGGTTGTCTTGACACTAGCCGAAGGACTAGAGCTCAATCCGCCATGGTGGGTCAGAGACACAGGCTTGCTTGGTGAAATGGACTGCTGAAGAGGATCATCAAGACCCGTGTACATGGAAGCTAGGCCTGGTGCAGTATCGCCACAAAGAATTATTTTCCCTCTAACTTGATTTGGCATCATGTTTCGCCACTATTCTCCACACACCCCATATTCTCGACAAGGTAGAGTGGTGCTCTAGCATCCCATGCTCATGATATTAATTTAGGACTTATCCTTAGCAATAACTTCTGACTGCAAATAATTCGTGCAATGTACAAATTCCTTGTATGTCGTGGATTGATGCAAATATTAACTGGAAGCAGGGATGCACGTAGGCGGTACTGGCACTCTAGCTCATATGAAGTATTTCACCAACCAATGTTGATGTAAACATGGTGGGTTTTTATGCTTTTCATACATTCTCATATGCATCCTCGAACTAACAAAACCGACAATATAGGTACTGATCTATGTCTCCCGCGCACCAATATAATGTTTCAGAACACGCCAACCAAAGCAGCAAGTAGTAGCCCTGCAGTCTTGACGACTATATGCATGCAATTTCATAGCTCTAGATATTTTTGCCTCCAAGCACATGTTGGATTTAGTTACGCTTGTCGAATTTATTCAGCAATTGAATCAAAGAAACTATCATGAACAAAGTTAATGCTAGGTATAGATATTTGGGTGCTTTATGCTGTGTAACTAACGGTTTGATTAGTATTATGTGCATGATGACCATTGTGTGATAGTGCTTGATGATGTAACTAGCATTGGTGGTCTTTGGTTATTCATACTAAATTACACGAACGCTGGTGAAATCTCAGATAAGTCTAGCTTCGATTTCATGTTGTCTTTGGTTTTGTCGGCTATGTGAGGCAAAGCATGTATTCAAAACTGCTTGAGCTACATCCGAGCAGACAGACTGTCCAAGCATTCAAATCATGACCAAGCATTCAGATCAGCCACGCTTGATGAGGCAGATATTGCAACCACATGGCCAAGCCAATGGGCTAGGTGGGCAGCAATGGCGACAAAAAACTCACGAGGTGTAGGGAGTCAATATTAAAGGCCACGAACCGGACAAGGATACCACAGTAGGCAGCCAAGAAAGAGAGATTCCCGTGGATGAGGTTCCGTTTGGCCTTGGCAATGCCATGGATGAGTTTCTCATGGAGCTCGACACACCATTGGCTACTTCATCGATTGCTGCTCTGTGCAGCCCCAGCAAAACCGCGCCGCTCTCACTTGCATGCAGATCACTGCTGTGTTCTTCTTCTACACGAAACAATATTGCCATGGATGTGTTCTTCTCGTGGAGCTTGACACACCTGCGGCTCGAAGTAGCACAAGGGTTAGTGGTTTGCCCGTTGACCGCCGCTACCATGTTCTGTCTTCAGGCCTAGTCATTGCACAATGGTGAAGTTACAACTCCAGATGTGTCTCATTCCCATCACAAAATAGCTGATCTGAACGACTATATGCATGCAATTTTGTAGCTGAAGAAATTATGCTTCGGAACACATTATATACTGGTCGATGCACTGGAACTATTCTTCCTAGGTATTACAACCAAAAGTATCCTAAAGTCCAAGAATGCTGCAGGAGACAATGCAAGATGGCGAAGGAAGTAGCACACTTATATATTGTACCTGCCACTACGATACTGGCATTCATCAAAAGCCATTACTTGCTAGAAAGCACTGAAGAAACAAACAAATAATGGAGCAAAGAGCCGGATGGTACGAGATACTCAACAAAAATCTGTACAAAATCAGGAGTGTACCATTATCTGAATCAGTACATATATATATCCACAAGGGGAAGGTGTCCAGTATCTCCACCGAGAATTATTTCGCCTCTAACTTGCTTTAGTTTGGCATCATGTTCCCCCTAGTACTCGCCAGTCGCCACACCTCAAATTTATTCCATACTCGACCAGCTGTTGTCATGCTGGTGCATCCCATGCCTGCTCTTGCTAGATTTATAAGCTGCGTTTGTTTCAGTTTTACAGTCATGCTGTTAAATATGCTGCTGTCTATCTGTTTCAGTTGTTTAGTTACGTAGTTTCGTATGTTGCCTTATGTTCCTTGCTTTTTACGAATAGCATGTCTTGCCTTATTGATCACATGTTCTATATTATCATGGATTTGGTTGATGTCATGATCTCAACATTTAATAATCTTTTATATGTCAACATCATAATGTTAATTTATGAAATTAAAATGACATGGAAATTGCCTATTTATGTAACAATATAATACAATAGGAAAAAAATTGAAACTTTTATCATGTGAAATTAAAAATATTATGATCGAGTTAGCTCTGTTCCATAAATTAAGGCCTTATAAGATTTAAATTTTGTCCGAATAAAGACATCCTAGCCTTATTAAACACTATATCTGTATGCAATATTGTTTGGCCCTGATCTCTAGTCTTTTTGTTAATATCCAAATCATTTTGAGTCAGCACTAATGTATCCTAGAAATACTATTGTCTCTTTGTCTGTGTCACTATGGAGAGTATCCTCGACACGGTGGGCATGTCCGTGCAACACAAAAAAAAAAAAAAAGACCCTTATATGTCACATTTATGCATGACGTGCCCGAACCAATAAAAATAGTACGAAACTTTTTAAATCTTTGGACATGCCCGATCATGGCGGTGCACGACATGGGAACCTAAGCGCATCGATCGCCACGCCTCCGAGGCGTCACTCGAGGACCAAAGAACCCAGGCTCTTGGCTGGGCTATTCTCACCACTGCCTCCTAAGCCCGAAAGGAAAACAACCATTCATATGTAAACAAATATAGCATTCTCCATGCAACACTTTATCTAACAAGATGGAATGTGAAATGTAAACTAAGGAAGAAGGGGTTTAAGCAAAAAAAATTTTACTCTTGGTGCTTGTTTCACACATTGCTACCGCATCAAGCTAAGCTACATGCTCATGCCCATGCTACACGTTGCAGTATTTAGTCACAACCTTCGGTACTGGCAGTCCAACATATACGGGATGTTTGAACTACCACAGCAACCGAGCGACTTTATAGATACCAAGCAACATGAGAAACTGCACTAACCACATCCAACTCCAGATGTCTCCCATCCTCAGTTAATATATATAGAAGAGATGTGAAGAGTATTCCAGTCGGTTAATATAGATAGATTATATAGTTGGTTGCTTCAATTAATATAGAAATTAGGTCATAATAGAAAAAAAAAATGACATTTGAGGCTTTGTTTAATAAAATTCTGTTGCTACATAGAAGAAGATTAGGTGTATATACACAAAAATCATATTAGGAGAAGATTACGCCAGCTTGGCCCTGCGGGCAGTCACGCATGGGAGAGTCATGCTCGAGCCCGACGATCTGCCATGGCGAAACCCTCCATGGCTGGCACTCGACCACAAGGCGTCTTTGGATCCACCGGTCGAGATGCGGGCGGTCAGCGGGAGAGGACAACGACTTCGGGAGGAGTTGAAGATTTTCGCCAAGGACATAGATCTAAAAACCCGGGAGGAAGATGTGGTGGAGGAAGTTTTTGGCCAAGATTGGGCAATTGGTTCACAATCACACCGCTACCAGGAACCTAGCTCTTCGCTGCCAGCTGCCACCAACTTCGTGGGCAATAACCTCATCAGGATCCACCGGAAGCTGGTGGAGGCAAGGAATTTTTCTTCGGCAGATTCCACACCCTTTGAGGGCACTCACAATGCAGACCCTATCATAGAGTGTAAAACAATTTATTATCTTGGGTAACGTGGACTTGGAGTACAAATAAGACTTGGAGTCTTGTTTTTTCTCCCTCTCACTTCCATAAATATACTGCCACATCAGCGCCACATCAGCAAAGTGCAATAAATATAATGGTAATAAATAAGCTTAGACTCTATGGTAGAGTCTGCAATGTGAGTGCCCTGACAAGCCCATCGAGATCAGTTTCTCAATGGACATTTGCGGGAAGGGAGGGAAGAGGGAGTCATTCCTGACGGTGCTGCAGAAGCTGAAGATAGCGGATGGAAGATGGGTATGGGCCGTATGGCAGCCGGAGCCATGGTACCAACCTCAGCGCCAAGCCTTCCCACCAGCAAGAGGGCAAGCACCGCTGCCGCTGCGACCTCCACAAAAATAGCACTCTGTTTTATGATCCCATCGAGATAGCACTAACACAATTTCTAGAACAGATACATAATGTCATGTATATTTAGTTTAATCACGATCTAGAGATATAAATCCTGTCATAAAGAGATTTCAAAATATCAATGCAGGAGTGGATATGAATGCTAAATGATAATCAACTAGTTTTAAACCGACGAATTTAGTTGTGCCTCTATATAAAGCAACAAATAAGTTTTGCGACATGGTATAAGTAGAGAAAACAAATATAAACTATAAACGAATGATTATGTGTAGTTTAATCGGAGTCATCCAATTCAATTCTATAAATTTCATGGAAGTAATTGACTAGGTGAGTTCTATGAAGAACCATGAACTAGCAAGTACAACCACACCCAAGTCAAACAACCCTCACGACAAACAAGCTATGGAACAAAAAAAATCCAGAAGGAGAACTTGCAACTTCTGTCTAAAACAATCCCATTTCATTTATGTTTATTCTCCTACAATGGACTAATTCGCTTTGGTAAAATTCATGCTTGTCGTTTTCAATCTTCTTGGTTACATTCCATTTCTGTTCACATGAACTTGTGTTCCCAGGGTGCTAACACATATTTGCGCTTTGCTGTTTTGCGGACTATAATAGTATCACAGGGCAGCCACGACCTCAGCGGTGTATGTATGTGTGTGGGGTGGGGGTGGGGGGATGGGAAGGGTAATTGGAAAAACAGGAAGGCAAAGAACCATAGCGAGTGGGCTCTGTATCATGCGCCTTTTGGTGGATGCTAGCTAGTTCGTAGATGGAGCATATATGGAGTGTAACGGGATATGATGGATATCGTTAACTGGAAGCTTATATATCCAAGCTTCCCCCATACTGTTTTCGCAAATCGTCCATTCCAATCGGCCTGATTGTGGTCAGTGCATGCCGCTTACTTCTAACAGGTGACGGAGTGGAACATACGGTGAATTCTTTTTTCTCCGTGCCACACATTTACATGAGATGAACATAGACAGAGCTCAGGTAACGGGTTTCGACTGGGGGAGATTGAGGTGTATGAGCTCGATGGCAAGGGAGCTTTGTTTGATGCTCAGTCAGACTTGGGTAGTATATATAATCAGGTGTTTCCTCAAGTGAGGACCATGTCTAGAAGTTAATGGACCAGACCTATAAATACTGCTATATATGTGTACAGCCGGAGAGCAGAGTGTATACCACACTGACATACAAGCAAGGTGAGTGCCTATAATTGTTTGGTACTGAATGCTTGCGTGGACAGGGCCCATGTGAGCTAGCATTAGTTCTGAAATTGATATGGTATTGAGCGCTTAGGTGGCCATATATATCCCAAGCCTCATATAAGGAGAATAAAATGGAGCACTCCCTGTCACTTGGCTCTCCTAGTTTAATCTCTAGGTACATTTCAAACAAGTAACAACAGAGATGTGACTGGGGTTGTTGTGACTAGGATTATTGTGACTCTAGCCCATGCAAGGTGTGACTGGGATTGTTGTGACTCTAGCCCAGTTGCAAAACCCAGGTGGTTACAAGTGTGCAGAGCTCATGGACAAACCAAACACCAACTCTTTACTTCAGGAGACGCTACTATCGTGCTCCCTATCAAGCATGAACCTTGAAAGCCACATATCGCTGGTTTGGTGTATTACACTACTAGGCACATGACATATCAGAAATTGACAGTGCGCCAACGGCTTTGTGCTAGCAAAATTATATATTCCATGAATTCAGATCCAATACAAAAGGTGGCAGCAGTCACATTCATGTTTCTTTTGGGGGCTTCCAAATATTTCAAATTTCGCAACAATTCAAATGATCAGCAGTCAATCAAAATAGATCGTTGGTGTACGACATACAGAGAAGATTGATTTACATATGATTTTTAGTTAGGAGCATGAGCTACACAAGATCTTCAGTATAGAGATTCCAAAAATTGATCAGCGGACTGTTGACATTTCTTAGCGCAATCAAAGGAAACAGGTATAAAACCCACCCCGATAAAAGCGCCAAATGCGCCGCTGACATTCCCCAGTAAACCACCATGTCGGTGATCCGAAAGGGATTGTCAACGGGATAGATCTTGCCATCTTAGATATTTCATCCGCAAGCACACGGATCTATCATTGTAGCATTTCACCCTAAGTATTCAGTGGTATCGTTATTTATATTTTCCCAAAGGAAGGCATGTGATTTAATAAGCTAGCATGGCATCTGAATAGAGGAACATGTGTTTGCTTAGACCAAATTTGTTTATAACAGGGGTAAGCAATAACGGTTTATAGATAGTGTGACACACACTTAAGAATCCACCAGCAAAAAGGATAAAGAAAATAGATAAAGAATAAATGAATAATCTAATGGAGTAATTCTAATGTATCTAGTCATGGCCATACAAATAAATAGTTAGGATCATATGCAAACCGATCTAAGCATGGTTAGGTCTAGGACATCGTGGAGACTCCCCGGATACCATACGGCCCAATAGGAAACATTTACTTAACTCCTACAAAGACATATGAACGTGGGGGATTTCAAGGGACGGTCAAGGCTTGTCACGACCAAGCCACCTACCCCCTCAACCGTGGCATGCACTCATATTCGCAGGTGTCATAATACCCGGGCACCATGCCCGCATATCAGAGCACTACTCTTGTCCCCCAGGATCCCCACTCGTTGAATGGACGGACTAGAACAAGAGCAAATCCGAAGGAACAACGAACCGATATCCCACCTCTAATCAAGTTAGGCATATGATGATCGATGAAGAAATGTGATGAACATGTCAAGATTATGATATGTAAACTATATGCTAGTTCATATACCAACACAAGAACATGAACAAGACTATACTCTAGTTCATAAGTTAGCCAAGAACATAGATATAGGACTTGCAAATAGAAGAATGCTCCATAGAGAAGATATATTACCAAGGCACTTTCTTCTAGGAGACAAGCCCTCCTTGTAGCTCTTCTACTCCAAGTACTAACCAAGAACTAAGAAGAAGAAGAAAGTAGAAGAAGAAAGAAGAAGTAGAAGAAGAGAGAGAGGTAGAGGTGGTAGAGAGAGAGAGATTGCTGGTTTGTCTGGACTCCAAGTGGTGTGTGTTGAGAGAGGGAGAGAGGGGGCCTACTTATACACTTGGAGGAGGGGCCTAAGTGCTAATTTACACCAAAACCGACCGGTAAACCTTCCTAATCATAGCAAAACGACCATCCAAGGGCGGGAATCCCCATTTGGCAAGTGCATGAACCGCCTCCCGAGGTCGGGCCGAAACCGCCTCGTGGGAGGTGCGGCCGCACTGTGTGGTGCGCCTACAAGACCCGGCTCGGCCGCCCGGGTCTCGGTGGGGTGTCGCCTTCCGTCCCGAAAAGTTGTGGGCCGGGCTTGGCTCGCCCCAATTTTGATGTTTTGGGTCGATTTGTTTCTCGGGCTTGAGTTTTACAATAATGCGCTTTCCCCGGATGGCGCACTTTGGTCGATTTTCCACTTGCTTTTATTATAAATCTGCAAAATAAAATTCTAGACACTACAAGTGGAATTTATTAGTGATAAATGCATATGAGTATAAAAGGTATAGTTTTACTCCCTTTATGGTAGTAAGTTGACGGAAAAATATATGTCGTTGGTGACCGTCAACACGGACCCCGATGGTTTATTTTATCAGACCCATCCTTGATTCAGGTTGTGTTGGAACCTACATCCTAATCACTGAAAGTGAGAGTTTTACCATTCCCCGAGTTTATGGTTTATCCATCTTGTAACGCTTGGTCCTTTAATCTTATATAGTGGTGGATGCCTAGTGCTGGTATATTAAACTTTATCACTACTATGGAAAGGTGCTTTGGGTTCATTATGGGGGCTATTTAATTTCCTTTACCTCCCATGAATAACATTTTATTTTCATATTGGCTTTTCTTATTGTTAAAGTCATGTGTGTGGCTGTTGGCTTAATTATTACCAAAACCTTTTTTTTAGAAATGAGAATATATTAATAATATCCCAGCCTCTTATCGAAAAATGCATATAGCTATGCCTTATTACACCACAACCACAAATGCACACTAAATATTTCAGCTACCTAGCTGTCAAAACGATTGAAGTGTCATCTGAGTCCTCTAGCTGTCATTCAAGAAACCTCCTTATGCTGGGACCATCCGACACAAAAACACGCAGGTCACTTCAGCAACGCAAATCTGCTTACCATAATTATTACCAAAGCCTACAAATCTTCATGAATACAACAAATACTCACCTCTTGGATAAGATTTGTTTTTCTTGCATACGTATCAAAATATTGTTGGAATAGAAGCTTATGGCGCACAAATGATTCACAGAAGGTTGTCTGGTGGACATCAGTGGAGCTAGAACAGTGCAAGTGATTGATGACTCGCTACATGTTTGGCAAGTCGTCCATGGTGAAATGGACAGTATACTTCGTGTGAATTTCAATGATATATAATTTATTTGGAGGTTCTCCACCTACTAGTATCCTTGAGCAAAATTCCTCATGGAGGTAGCCTTGCGCTAATTGACCATCTCAACATTGCTGACATCATGAGACCACATTTCATCTGCTCATGCAGCTAGTTTTTGCCGCCGCTACAGGTATTGTCGTTTTGCCATCTGGGCATTGCCAGATCTCACGAACGACTTTGGTTCCATGATGTCTCCTGCTCCCAAACTAGTAGCAACTGACTACTTATGAACATACATGTACCTAGCTAGTAAGAGCCGTAGGCTAAGGTAGCAAGCAAATCCATAATGGAAACTACCACAAACTTGTGATACCTTTTACTGAGATATATGTAACATATATAGGATGCAAAGACGCAAAGTGGTTGTGTCCTTTTCACAAGAAGGGCCACACTTAAAAGAGGGGTGCAGTTGCTGATCATGCTAGTATTGTCTTTGTCGCCCCATCAACCTCATTGGTTCATGATGATATATGTGTATACCAAAACACTATTGCACAAAACGTATTTAGAGGCAGTCATAGTGCCTTATCGGGGGGCAGTTTGAACTGCCCATATGTCAGATTAGAAATGTATAGTTTATACAGGGTGCGCTGAAAATCGAGAAAAGATCTGACCTGATACTGGCGAGAGGGGAGGCGGTTAGGTGGGTGGGCGACAACGGGCGACCCGGACTCCGGCGACCACCGCCGGCGATCCAAAGCTTCCCCCCTACCCAAAAGTAGGGGATTCGACGCTGGATTGCTACGCTGGACTCGTTGGACCGTGGTATTTCCTCCCTTCCCCCCCACTTCTCGCGGTTTTAGCTCCATTTGCGCCCCAGAGTTCATTTCGTTGGTAGTAGCTCTTGAGTTCTTCTGATTGGTGTGTTTCCTGGGTTTCAAGTAGTTGTTGTTTTAGTTTTCCTCTCTGCTCAAGGGTCGTAGAGTAGTTTTGTGCAATTCGTTCATCGCTGTTCTTATTCTCGCTGGTTGGTGTGGGGATTTTGCTGCTGTTGGTGGGTTGCGATGGGTAATCGCAGGCTAACAATAGCGAAACCTCCTTTCTTAGTTGTTGAGCATGATGAGATTTCGCCAATGAGAGAGTACAGGAGTTATGAGAATGAGGATTTGATCAATCACTCTAGAGTTAAGAGCAGAGATACGAACATGAACAACAAGGAGACACTGATGAGAGATATGAGTAGCAAGACGAACCAGAGAGCGCAATCTGAACCACACTCGAGATTTTCAATGGAGGATTGGATGAACATGGAGTTCCCACCAATCAAACCCTCAAAGTGCGTTACAGTTGCAGTTGGCTTACCCAAACATTCACAACCGGATGAGGCAACTTCACAGGAAAGGCTTAGGCATGCTCACAAGCCCCCAATTGCAGTAGTGAACTCTGATGCATCAAGCTCAGATTCACTGTTAATAGCCAAAATGCCAATTCAATTATCGTGGTCAACTAAGAGTTCGAATCTAGAGATACTAGAGGAAGAAGAAGAAGTACATTGCCGAATTGGTGATGCAAGCCGAGCAAAGTCGATGTCAGAAAAACAGAGAGCTTCTTAATACACAAAAGAACAAAAACAGAGGATATGGAGATAATGGCTCAAAGAAGGAAAATAGAGAGACTGGGCCAGCCCACAAGATATCGTCAATTGAAGACCTTCTGCAACACTCATACTATCCACCAAAGCCCACAAAGCCCAAACTACCTAAATCATCACCAGGGTGGTATTGGATTCCAGCGGCTAGGGTTCTTGACCCGGAGGCGCCGCGCTTCCGAGCAAGAAACAGTGAGATTCAGAAATTCGGACACCAAGCAAAGCGCATTCGACGAGTGGTGCCCCAAAAAACAGACGAGAGATCGTTTGCTGAAGTAGCAGGAAAGATGGATAGGAAACAAGGTCAAGGCAAGAGTTATCGTGAGGAAGAAAGAGATTACGAGAGCAGACAGGGGAAAGAGAATACTCAAGGGAGACAAGATCGGGAGAGGTACCAGGAGGGGCGACAGATAAGAGGAGGAAATCAAGATCAAGCCAGAACCGAGGGATATGATCGAGACATGCCAAGATACAACTACAATTATGATGAGCGTCGCCAGCATCAAAATTACCAAGGGAGAGGCTATGAGGATCAACAGGGCAGGAAGAGAGGAGGAGATAGTCAAGAGGAAAGAGAAGTTCGTCAGATGACAGAGGAAGACTTGCGACACAAGCTAGAAGATCGCAAGAAGGGTTCTTCTCAAGATGAGTATCAAAGCCAGTCCAAGTATTACCAAGGTCAGTATCCCAGTGGTCCTATGAAGTGCTACAATTGCAACAAAGAAGGGCATCACTATTCTCGATTGCACAAATGATCCATTCTGCTATAGCTGTAAAGGAACAGGCCATAAGTCCAATAGCTGTCCTGAGAATCTGAATAGAGGAAGGAATGAGGTTAGAGTGCCAAAAGTAGAAGTGGTGAAGAAACTTGAGGTTGAGAAGGATAATAGAGACCTGAAGGATAATAGAGGCCTGACTATATGTGCAATGGGATTACCTGGTCAGATGTTTTATGCTCTAAACATACCTGAGACAAGGAATGAGATTAAGATTGGAGAAAAGGAGAAAATAAAGGCTGTGGTGTCTGTATTGGAAGGAAGAGGTACAAGGGCTAGAATCCTCACTGAAATGCAATACAGAGCTGACTCTGTTTAGGACTGGGATGTCAAAAGGATCTCCTCGAAGTGAATTTATGGTAACTATGCCTTCTAAGATGGTGTTGAACTTGATGACCAAGATGGGCAAAATCAAATTCATAACATCAGATATGGTTGCTTTGTGATAGAAGAATCTGACAGAGATACTCGATTCCTTTCTCACTCTCCGCATACCGTCTGGATTAAAGCTATGGGAATCCCTGAAAATGCAAGAACAAAATATGCAGCTTTAGAACTGGCAAAGCTGGTGGGTTATCCGAAAAGATTCATGCACCATCACTTAAGTGGAAGGCGTCCGATACAAGTGTCTTGCAAAGATCCATATGAAATCAAGGGAGCTTCAGAGGTGTTTATTAACAAAAAAAAGCGGAAAAAATACACCGGTATTATTCGACAAGATGCCCCGCCATTACCACCAAAGACACCCAGATGATGATGATTTTGATTTTGAAGAAGATGAGGCTACTGATGAGGAGGAACCAGATTCACAAGAATTCAAATGGATAGCTTCTAGTAAATCTCCCCAAAAAAAGAAGAAGCTCAAGGATCCGCAATATAGATAATGGCAAGAAGGTAGCAATAACATTCATGGAGATGTTAGAACAAGAATTAATGAATGCTCAAGGGCGTGAGATCATACAACTGAGGCTACATATCAAGAGTCCAAGGGAGGGCATCTAGAAGGAATAGAACTGGAAGTGTCTCAGGAAACCAATCAGTTTCTAGCAAACTTGGGATTCACTGAAACTGAGGTAGAAGTGACAAAGCTAAGTGAATTGGAGCTGATCCAGGGAGAGAAACATCTCAGATCATAATCCTCGATAATAACACGCTGAATGTTACTCTCAGTGAAGAGAAAAATGGAAAAAAGGAAGCATCAAAGCCATCTCAACAAGCTGTTCCCACAAGACACAGCTCAAGAGTTAAAGATGCTGGAGTTCGATAGAAGAAAAAAAGCAAAAATGAAGAAGACTTCAAGTATGCTTCAAGGTACTTCCCTACCAGCAGCTAACAATAAGATTTCTTCCATTGTTGACATTGCAAAAAGTTTGTGGTATAGATGTAGATAAAAGTGATTTACATTCTATTGGTAATATCCCTTTTTCTCTAGCCGATAAAAAATGCCACGTAAGCTATTAATAAAGCAAAAAATAAAATAGATTTGTTAACTAAGACAGAGATGGGACTAGATGCTAGAGATATAACAGAAGACAGAAGTATAGAGTTACAGATCAATATACAGGAGAAGCATCAAGACACACCTAGAGATATGTCAGACAGCCAAAGCAGAGCTGATAGTAAGTCAGATGAAAATAAGAGTTACAACATAGAGATACAGAAGCCTTTAGAGGAGGAAAACAAACCACAATCGCTTATTAAATGAAGATTTTATTCGAACATAAGGGGTTTGGGCAATGCTTTAAGAAGAAAACAATTCTTAGAGTTAATTGCTTTACATGATTTTGACCTGCCTATGTATTCAGAGACAATTAAAACAAGTTTCAAAAAGAGAGAGAGTTAGATAGATTTGCGGGGACACGAGATATGGAATGGAGCTGGGTTTCATGTGAAGGACATTCGGAGGAATGCCGATGGGGTAGATAAAAAACATTGCCCGGGTAATAGAGGAGGATCATGGTTCTTTTTCCAAAGTATGACGGTTAGAATGATGGATGATAATTTTTGAGTGGAGGTTGATTAACATCTATGGGCCAGCTCATGATGAAAGAAAAATTGTTTTTCTAGAGGAAATACAAAACAAAATAATGAGTGCAGAGATTCCCACTATAGTGGGAGGAGATTTTAATCTAGTAAGAAATATATCGAGAAAAATCCACGAAAATGTAGACTTTCATTTGATGGAAGCTTTTAATGAAATGATAGACTTTACAAAGATTGAGAGAGTTAGTTAGAGCTGGTAGTAGATATACTTGGACCAACAAACAAAATCCACCAATATTGTGTGTTTTGGATAGAGTGTTGGTTTCCAATGCCCGGGAGGATAAAACAATCTAACCTCAGTACTTCATCGCTCCAAGATCGGGGGTCTGACCACAACCCATTGATTGTGGACACAGCAGATGATAGAGCTATAAAAACATATTATTTCAGATTTAGTGCACATTGGGTGAGACAGGGAAGGTTTTTGTGAATGGGTCGAGATCAAAATGGCCAAGCAGATTGAAGTATGATATTCGGATCACCGCATATTACATCAAGTAAGCCGAGAAGGGCTATTAAAGGTTGGGGACGTAATGTTGATAGCCACCAAAAAGAAACAGAAAAATAGAGATAATGAAAGCCATTGCAATTTTAGATGAAAAAAGTGAAGTTAGAGATTTAACTTATGATGAGTGGGAATCTAGATACAAATTGGAACAGGATTTGGTCAAAATTCAAACCGATGAGGAAATGCAATGGCGAGAAAAGGGGGTGAACAGTGGATCCCGGAAGGAGACTCAAATACAAGCTACTTTCATAAGTGTGCCAATGGGAGAAAAAGAAAGATGAAAATTGCAAATCTAGAGAAAGATGGAATAGTTACAACACGAGGTGGAGTTAAGAAAATATATCACAGTACTACAAAGAGCTATTTGGGAGAGCTACGAGTTGCGTATATTCACCTAGCGAGATGATATGTGGAGGGAGAATCAGAAACTAACTGAAGTAGAGAATGAGAGACTCACAAGACCATTTTCTCTAGAGGAACTAGATCATGCACTAAAGGAAATGAAAAGTAATACAAAGACTGACTAGATGGATTCAAAGTGTGGTGTTTTTCAAAACCTTTAGGAGTGAGATCGAGATTAGATGTTAAAGAGATGCTTGACAAACTACATTCTGGTAATTTGGATCTCTGAGGCTGAATTATGGAGTCATCATCTTAATGCCAAAAGTCAAACCAGCAACCAACTGTAAAACAGTTTAGACCCATTTGCTTGCTGAATGTAATCTACAAAATAATCACAAAAGTGCTTACCATCGATTGACGGGGTTAATTGATAAACCGATTAGTAAGTTCCAAACAGCTTTCATCCCCAGGAGAAATATTTTGGAAGGAGTCATTGTTATTCAAGAAGTACTACATGAAATTAGAGTTACTAAACAACTGGAGTTATACTTAAGCTAGACTTGAAAAGGCATATGATAAAGTGAGTTGGGACTTTTAGAGGAAGTTATGAAAGGAAAGGTTTTAATGGGAAATGGATTCATGGATCAACAAAGCAGTCGAGAGGAGGAAGGGTATGCATAGATATTAATGGGGAAAGAGGAGAGTTCTTTAGAAGCTTCAAGGGTCTCGCAAAGGGGACCCACTATCCCCACTGCCGCTTAACCCGGTGGTAGATGCATTATCCACTATGTTAACAAGAGCTAGTGAATCGAGAGGTAATAAAGGGTTTGGTACCACACCGGGTGGAGGGGGTCTAACCCACCTTCAAGATGCGAGATGACACTGTAGTGTTCCTTACATATGATCCGAAAATCTGCGAGAGAGCAAAAATGATTTTAACTTTTTTTGAGGCCATGTCCGGCATGAAAATAAACTTTGAAAAGAGTGAAATATTCGGTGTGGGTCTAGATGAGAATCAACAACAAATGGCCCTAGAGATATTCAAATGTAAATTAGCAACTTTTCCAATGAAATATCTTGGACTACCGGTGAGTGATCACGAACTACGAAGATGCAAAATGAAGTTATGTTAGTGACAAAATAGCAAAAAGGTTGGGAACATGGCGGTGTGACTATCCGACATCGGGAGGAAAATCTATGCTTTAGAGTCCTCGCTTATCAAGTATACCCATGTATACCATGGGGGTCTATCTGTTATATGAGGGAAATTGCCAAGTAGTAGATTCTCAAAGAGCTAGATTTTTTTGGCAAGGGACTGGAAATAAGAGGAGGTACCATATGATCAAGTGGGAAGACATGGCAAGTCCTAAAGAATATGGGGGTTTGGGCTTCCTAGATATTAGAGTTATGAACAAATGTCTTTTAGCTAAATGGATAGACAGGCTAGAAAGAGATGAAGAAAGTTTGTGTTGCTCAATCCTAAAGAAGAAATACCTGGGGAATAAGAGCATATTTCGGATAAAACAGAAAAAAGGGTCTCAATTTTGGAGATCTCCGCTTGAGATCGAGAATGGTTTCAGTGGGGAAGAACAATGAAGGTAGTCAGTGGCCAACAAACTAGGTTCTGGGTAGATGTATGGATTCTGGACTGTCCATTATGTGTTAAGTTCCCTAATCTGTAGCCATCAAGATATAAATGTTGCTGGGCTAAGAGTGGGCCA
The DNA here is from genome assembly GCA_015847255.1 of Hyparrhenia diplandra. Classification (NCBI taxonomy): domain Eukaryota; kingdom Viridiplantae; phylum Streptophyta; class Magnoliopsida; order Poales; family Poaceae; genus Hyparrhenia; species Hyparrhenia diplandra. The sequence goes on along the minus strand of JADLZK010010527.1, from coordinate 31,012 downwards.
GGATTGGAATATCCAGTTTAGAAGACAGATCAATGGTGTGCTATTGGAGGAATGGAATGAACTAATGGAATTATTAAGTCCTGTCACATTAGAGGAAGGCAGAGACAAGATGGTCTGGGCTTTGGAACCATCCAAGAGATATTCTTCAAGATCTTTGTACAGATTTATGAAAACCGGAGGTATAGAAGATAGGCAAATGAAAAATCTGTGGAAGGCTAGAATTCCTTTGAAAATAAAAAAACTTTATTTGGATGTCCGTCCATGACAGGATCCAATCAGGTGTACAACTTAAAAAGAAAAAGTGGCAAGGCTCAGAAAATTGTTTTATCTCGTGACATCCCTGAAACATGTGATCATATTTTGTTTCAATGCCCCATTGCCATCTATCTGTGGTCTTTCCTCAGAGAGGCACTTGGATGGCAAAAGTGCTCCAACTAGATGTGCTGAGTTCTTGCAACAATTCCTTGAAGAATGTCATAGAGTTAAGCAAGAAGTTACAATGTTCATCTGTGCAGGAGCTTTGTGGACTCTCTGGAAGACGCGCAATGATATGGCGATCAACAAAAAAGTTATGGCTTCACCAAAGGCGATCATCCACAAGACGATAGTCCCGATCAAGGCGTGGAGACCTCTGCTGAAGGTAAAGATGAAACCAGTGGCAGATGAAATGTTGCGGTGCACCGCTGACGGCGAGGCTCATGAATAGACGGCGACCAAGTCTCGATAATCATCTTGGCAAAATCATGTTGCTATAGCTAGATGTACTCTGTTTTAATTCTGTGATGCGTGCCTTCGAGCCGCTGGACCATTTCTGGGTAATGTGTGTCTTAGAACTGAGTTGTTAAGAGTTCTTGTTTCTTTGAACTGGATAGAGGATTTGTAGAAGTGAAGTAGAAGTTCAGTACAGCACTGTTGAGTGCCAAAAACATGTGATCTGGTTAATCCAGGTTTAGGTCAAATGTATTCGTTACGCTTTCAATAAAGCCGGGGAATGCCTTTGATCTAAAAATACAGGGTGCGCTTGAAAATTGCAATAGCCCATGCAAATCTAGAGTAGCAAATTTACTAATGGTTTTTTGTAGTTAAATTTGTGGCATATTTTTTTAAAGAGATAAACTCGGCTTTTATAAAGCAAGGTCACCAGGTAACAGGTAGCTGGGGATAACCAACGACATTACAGAATGCCCAACATGTGGGACTTGGATGAGCGCAAAAACGAACAAAAATAATAGGCAACAGAAAATAAGGAGAATGTTCAGACTAAAGATCCACTATATCCGTTGCAGACGTCCTGGAAGGTTGGAAACACTTGAGCCATTGTAGGATTGCTTCCAGAACTCTTTCAATGCGCTCCTTATCCTTCTCCTTCAATAGCCAGCACCATTTCTGCATGTATGAGATAGGACAGTATATGATATCAATCGGTGCATTTGGAAACACATGCTCAATAGCCATTTTATTACGTATAGTCTATGTTGCCCATGCAAAGCTTGAAAAAATGAACAAGAGCAGTTTTTTTTGGCAAGGGCCCCGTTGCCCTGTAGCCAAGAACTGGACAGGTCCTCTAATGAATTTGGCATAGGGTCAAGGTCAAAAGTAACTCAAAGAGATCCCCCTTAGCACCATTTAGCCATCCTGCAGTTAAACAAGAGGTGATTCATAGATTCAGCTCTTTCACAAAGGCAGCGGTTGACTTCTCCTTTCAGGCCCTCTTAACCAAGTTACCAGCCACCTGTAACTTGTTATGAAAAAAATTGTGGCATATTTCAAATTAAGTTCATTGAAAAGCAGATATATGGCCTCAACATGGATTTGTGGTATGTTTCAAAATTTTTTTAGAAAAACAACAACAAAAGTGACGTGCGATAGGTAAGCGTCTGTAATTTATCATGGGAGACACATGTGCTTAGCTCATGTTTATTACCAGTTGTCACCATGGCCAGTGGAAGACGTCCTGACTAGAAGGTGAGATGTTTCATTGAAGTGCTTATGTAAATAATTGGTTTCCCTCCGTTGTCAGATAAAGCAAATATAGCTAAAATATTGACTACCACTAGTCTCTGTGAAGCAAGCGAGAACCACTAAGAAAACAAGGTCGACAAGCATTAAGAGGTTGTTCGGTAATTTCCTACTATTTTTAGTCTTTTCTCTCATAACCTTAAATTACTTACGATTGAGCTTTCTAGTAATTCCCCTCTGTATGAAACAATGTAACCTCAGCTATGGTGTGGCAAAGAGTAGTAGCTGGGAGATCAACTAACCAATTATCTCTAGTTCATTGCACAGTAACCATTGTTGCAACGTGGAATTGAAGAAAGAAAAGAGGTTTTGCACCCGATTGAAGCTGAGTTGAAAAAAAAACTGTTCTCAACTCATTGTCCTGCCTCATTGGACTTGTTTTTTTGGCAAAGGGTAACCAGATGGCCAACGCCTGCGTTGCCCAAATGGATGTCCAATGTGTTCGGATGCCTCCTTTTCGTAGCAGTGTTCACTGGCCTGACTGCCTTCGATCCATTGTAGTTTCACCCATGGTATTGGGCAGAAGAAGAGCGAAGAGCTGTGTGGTATATGAGAATAGACCAGGTATATATATTGATCATTGGCGTGTCTATATTTTTATTTGGGCATTGACTGCATGTGTAATATATATAGATTGAATAGAAAAGGGATTCTTATATTAGTAGCTATGCCTTAACTAGTGGAAGTTGGTCGTATTGTGGTAGTGCACTAATCGATGATGAATGTATCTTCATGTACAAAAAAAAGGCACCAATTGTTGTGAAACGGTTCCTACTTGCAATTACTAGCATCCCACCCATATCTATCTCAACACCAGTGGGTTGTTGCGTGCTGCCGTGCACCATTAGCTATTTGGTACATGAAGTTAACTTTTATTCGTATAAATAAAAATGAAAGTTAACTTCAGTTCCAATCGATCGCACAATTATCTTATACTACCAACATTCATGAGTATATACAGAAACTTCACTAGAGTAATATGCATGCATTACAACAAAATCGAAAAATGAAAAAACTGAGCAGACCTATCTTAAATAGTGATTTTATCGGTTACCATGATTTGAAAGATTGAATATATATACTAAAGTCCACACCATGCATTACAACTAGATAGAAATGGTCGAATATGCACAAAGTCATATTGATAACTTGTTCTAGGTACAACATGTACTTCTAATTAGTACTTTTAGTATTTATTTCATTACGCACTGATGCATGATAACTGGGGTGTCTTGTGCCTAGCCTCACCCTCTACCTTAATAACATGTCTTGTGCCACGGTATAGAACGAGGTCATATATCAGTACATAGGCTCAACTGGGCTGAGCCAGGGGACAGCAAACGTGAGGTTGGAGCAGATTTTTACCCGTATGAAAACAGAAATATCCTACGATCGGGTTGGCTAGCATCGGTGACATCCAAGGAATCGGTGGTGAATTCAGTTTGGGCGTGATGCTCCAAATGCCTCCTTTTCCCATATGTATGTAATTTCATCGAAGCGTTTGCTTGCACCCACAGTACGTATCAGTTCCCAGCTTTCTTTCCGTGACAATTGCTAGCTACAATTATTAAAAAAAAAAAAACAATTGCTAGCTACCGCTATTGCTACTACAATGGAGACTCTCGAGTTTACTACAATGGGATCGTAAGCAATGCAAGGTTTACTATATATCTGCAAACTGTTAAGGAAAGAGATAGACGACGTGCACTACCTGTTATATACAAGCCAAAGCCACACACATGCTTATCTCAACACCGGTTGGTTGCATGCACCATTCGCTCCATTGCAGCTATAAATGTGGCAATTATTGCTCTGGTATTCGTAAACAGAAGAAGAATATTTGGGATAAGTTTGCTTTCTCAATGGGGTCATAAATGTGCAGATAGCAGAGGCCTCCCAAAAATGACACAAAGACCATGGTGAAGACAAAGTAGACGAAATCATCATAGTCCTTCCGACCCCGATCATGCTAGCAACACGGGCAACACAGGAGGGCGAATGTCTGGCAATTCGATCCACTGGTACAAGACCATCACCATGAGCTCACAGTGTACACCAACACGAACGATAAGACGCCTGATACCGCCTAGCAAGTGACCGAACCCCAATAGCAAGTGCCTGGCGCTGCATGTGGACGTCCTACAGATCTGCTTCTCCACTGCAGCACCTCCTAAAGCTCTTTCTAACTTTCAATCTACGTAACCATAATGAGAACATATATATACTACCTCTTCAATATACTGTAAGATGTTCTAATTCATCAAAGCAGATCGATGAAATAAACTAGTAAAAAACTGTATCACTTCATAATTATCCTAATTATACATTAGAAATATCACTTCTTATCTGTCTGCTGCAAAGTTGGCCGGGCTGGTACGTACAAAACAAGCACTAGATATTACTAAGCTATATACTCATCACAAGAATCACATTTAGGAACACCAGGGAGCACTATTTTGAGAAGAAATTGTGGGCTGAACTCTTAATCTTTTACGTAATCTTTTGGACGTAATTGACAATACGTTTTTGATTAATTATGTTTATTACACTACTATACAATAAGCCACAATAAGGACGCCTCATTTTTTAGTAGGGGCGGCTCTATCTAAAAGCGCCCCTACAGTGGTCCATTTTCCTCCCACTAGACCAACCGCCCCTACTAATCCAGTAGGGCGGTTTTTGTTTTGAGGCGCCCCTACAAATCGAATAGCAGGGGCGGCTCTATATTTAGGCTCCCCTATAGTTAGAAGCCGAATTTTAAAAATGAGACCAGATAAAAATAATAGTGCCAATGTCCACTAGGATAGAGCCACCGTGCCAATAGGCAAGCTAGAATGGACACCAGTGTGGAGTGCATGTCTGTCTACTAATGTTTTATATGGCAAAGAGATTTGGAGTAGATCATGAGTTACAATGATGTTGAAGGAAGATAGGATGGTACAGAATATAATGATCATGATATTAGTGTAGCTAGTCATTAATATAACCCATTTGCCATATCATTTTCAGTCTATTGCAATAATTTTGTACCAGAACACAAGGAAAAAATTCACACTTTCATCCATGGGAACCAAACCAGAATGACGCGAAAATCAAAACTGAGAACCTGATTTCGGGGTGATAGTGGCGTGCCATATAACAAAGCTGTATGGAGTGTACGTCCCTACTTGGTTGATGATGGCCTGTGTGGCTACCGGCCAGCGGGGCCTACAACATGGGCCCTCACCAAAGAAAAGCTCAGCAAGCAATAAAAATGAGATTGAAAAAGTTTTATGAGTCGCATGTGGGTTTAGACCAGATACCTTTAGTTCAATCCTAAGCAACGTAGCTCAACCCTCAACTGAAGCATCCTTATATATCTGGGTTCATCTTCATTTGAGCATCCAAGATACCCAAATCTTTGCCCTTTTCTAAAAAACCGTAAAGCTCTGCTCCTCCATGCATGCATGTCTAGGTGGAAAGTTGGTTCTCCAAAACTGAACTAGCAAGAGATAGTCCCCAATAAAATTTAAATTTCTAGTTCATTTCCCAAAATCTATGGGGCATGCCCAACAGATTAGGGTCGATCGTCCACACGTTGTGTATTAGTGTACCCTTGCAGACACATTCACAAGCTAGATCTTTGGTCATTGCCCATGTGGTTTTCACCATCATGGCATCCGGAATTTGTGGCAGTGCACAACTCCACAGAGTCGCCATGTCCAACACAGTAGTGTATTACCTATGTTGGGCGTTAGCAGCAGTGCAGCATTCCAGAATGTGTAGAACTCTTTATGGTCATGCACCATGTGGTTTTCATGCAGGAAATGAGAGGCATCTCAGAATTTGTTGTTTGCATTAGTGCAGTTCTCCATGGTGAAAAACTCGCTTGTTTCCATGTTTGATGGATGAAACCATGCAACCATTCAAAAAAAATAATGAAAAAAAAGTTGTTGGGGGGGGTCATGACCCTATGAAACGTGCATTGTGTTGTTGTGAAACTCTCCATTGAGACCCCCACCCCCAGGTAATCTCCTTTTTAAAAAAATATAAAAAAAAGATATATGCCCGGTTATAGAAAGAGCCCACTGTTCTTCGCCGAGAGGTTGGGCCCCCGGCAAAAGAGTGAAATCCTCTCAGCGAAGCCTTCACCAAGAAGAACGTCCTTACCGTCAGCAAAGGTCCCACGGGAAAAATTTTTAGTTGGTGAAGATGATTCACCGAGAACCGGGGATACATCCGCTCGGGCGAAGACCGCCCGGCGGCCGCGTTCCCTCTTGGTGAAGTAAAGTAGCCGTTAACGGCAGTTGGAGAAAACGGCGGCAGTTTGTGGCTCCTCTTTGCCGAGGGGCGCCTTTTCCTCTCGGCAAAGAATGGAACCCCTTGCCAAGAGTTCCTTTGTTCCACTCTCGGCAAAAAGCTCAATGTTTTTTTTTCGAAAATCTTGTGCCAACAGCCCAACCATAGAGTCCTCGGCGAAGCTTTTTTTTGGCAAAATACTTTGACCACGGTCGTGACGCAGAGCCCTCGGTGAATTTATAAAAAGAGTCTTTTTGCAAAATACTTTGCCGACGGCCGACCTTAGGCGCTCTCGGCAACAAACTTGGCTTTGCCATCAGCGTTTATGCCATTACCCTCGGCAAAGCTGGGAATGTGGGGTTCTGCCTTCCCTATTTTTCCCGCTTTGCCGAGCGGAGTGTCTTTGGTGCTCGGCAAAGGAAGCTGCATTGAATGGCGCAAGGTGGGCATTGCTGCGGCAGCCTCAATACTCCCTGCTTGTCATCGTACCCTGAAGCCGCCATGGGAGCCGTCGTGATTTTCAAAGCACTGCCAACCATTAGGAGAAAACAAGCATCCAAGTAGGAATCAGCAACCGTCATGTTCCTGTTCCTGATGATTTAGGCTTGAAGCAGGATGCGATGACTTTATTGGTTGACACTACCAATGTTTGCAGTCTTGTTAATACACAAAGCAATTGGAAGCTTAATGTTCTCACAGATTTACTAGGTGTATTTTTCTTCTAACGTCATTTTTACTGCATGCGGGTGCTTCTTGTCGTTCTCGATTGCGTCGTCTCAACCAATTATGTTGCAGATTCACACAGAACTTAAGCGCGACATAGCTATCCTGTTGCATTCGGACATCCACAGCTGAAGCTTCATTCGGCACTGTTGCCTTCGGACATCCACAGCTCAAGTGTTTTCTGCCCTGCCGGCAGTATGGTGGTCTGGTTAAGACATCAATGATGCCTTGAACATCTTCTAGATATGCATGGGGACCTCTGGAACTTCGGAACTACAGCTCAAGAGAAGATAAAGTCTGCTTGACATTCCCTACGCCTCGCATTTCTATTCTACAGAGAACACACTGCCACAGATAACATTAGATCTTTGTTGTTGAAAATGCTGGAGCTTCAGTATATATAAACGTTCAGATCGAGCAACCATTTTATAGCCAGGAAATAACATGACGACATCTTAAAGTTGCATTGCATTATATTGTCGTAGTAAAGGCTGCCACATGTATGTGTCCACGTTTTTCATCTTTAAAGGACAAAAACGTGCACCATTGAATTGAATCATCTATATAACCAGTAGGTCACTATGCTAAAATCATGGCATGGCGTCAATCGCACCTTCCTGTTCGATACATCAATATGGGAAAACCCACTATCTTCAGTCTAAAGCTACTAGAAATTTCATCTTCAGTCTTTTTTGTTTATCAACTGCAGGACCCACTATAGCAGCCTGAGTTATCCATTACCAGAATGCCGACCAGATGGAGAGTATGAACGAGACTACGGCGCTGCGCATAGCCGTAGTCTAAACTAGTAATAGCCACCAGACGTATTTTTTACTTTTTTATAAAAAAAATCATCCACCTCTACAGTTTTTAGAAAGACATAAATAATCCCCAAAATTGCATCTAAGGTACCTAAATTACGACAACTGTAAGTTTCAATCTGAATTGTCTAGCCTGGAATTAGGACAAGTATGTTGAAATAATCACCAAAATTTTGGTATATATTATGTACAAATTTTTATTATGAAGGTCACACACAGACATAAGCGACACCAGTAGAACCTGGAACACCTGTCGCTGCTGATCGCGCATCATTGCTTGAAGGAAGTACAGCCTTCGTCAGTAGACACCACGAGGGCAGATAGAGTGTGGGAGGTTGCTTCCAATCGCTTCCAATCGCACGTATACCCAACGACAATATGCACACATCCTAAGAATATGTTCTCAGATGACACTGGCCCGCACGACTGAGAATACGCAGAAGGATCTAGGCCCAAACATGGTGACCGGAAATGTGGGATATGCAAGATTCCGCGTGCCTCCAGTATATTTCTAACTGCTGTATTTTTTTTGCCACTCATCTTGCTGAAAGATGCACCTACAGTCCTACACATACTACATCTTCTGTTTTTCCCTATCGTCTCTATAAGGGGCTCTTTTATAGCCAAGCCTCAATCCCAATCCAATAATGATGCATGGTTTTCTCCCAGGTTTTAGAATATAACGTGCATCGTGGAATGAATGAAGTAGGTGTGTGCTTGGTCGCCATTATTATTAAATTCGATGACGGGAATCTCCCAAGGGTGCACACTAATGATGTCCATCCTATGAATGAATGGAAATTCAAAAGATCATGACAATTTCAGATACCTCTCACATACTTATACGTAGACTAAACAGTGAACAATACCACACAGCAGCACATCACTGCTGGTTCTAAAACCCCTCCTTCACTATCAGAATATGAACTAGCAGAACCAAACCGGTAGTGATGTCGAGTTCAAATCACCGCAGGTACAACAAACCGACAGTGATTTGAAGCAATACTACCGCGGCTCTGTAGTCCAACCGGCTGCACGACATGAAATAACACTGCCAAGTTGTTTGCTCACCGGCAGTGTTGAGGAATCAAACATTATTGTCGGTGTCATTTACAAACCGACAGTATGAGCGGAAACAACACTATCAGTTTACTTTCAAGCCTGCATTGTTATTGCTCTTAACACTCTCGGTTCGATAGCAAAATCTATCGTGTTGTTTCTACCTACACTGCGGTTTTGGTATGAAACTGACAGTGAAACCATGATTATTGAATCAGGCTTTATCCCATTTAATATCATGCTTAGCACATTCAACTATCCGTGGCATATAGTGGTGTGTAACAGACTATTTACTGTTAGATATTTAGAAAAATAGGTGTTGTGGGTTGGTCAGAGTTGCATCCAATTAAAATGGCTCGAGTTGAATCTTTTTGACTTGACTAAAGTTGTCTTTCTTGTATTTTTATTACCTTGCCACATGGATTATCTGCTGGTTGAGAATGAGGTATGCTGGTTGGGGTTCATCATTCTCTAGTAGCAGATGTTTTTGGCCTTGCCTTCCGGCGGCTGCTACCTTGCCACATATAGGCCATAATGTAAAGACAAAACAAAAAGGACAGATGGTAATTAACGTCTTCTCTGTCGTCATTTATACGTGTCCTGGAGTCTATGGCTGGCCTTACATAATGTCCATACGTACCATAAATTAGCATGATTTCATTGTCGGACAACGGTGGCAAAAACACAGAGCCAATTAGGGCATGCAAACTGAACATTGGGCCGTTATGCCTTTCATCCTTGAGGCAGCCCTGTCGGTACCACCAAGCTTTGTAGGCTTATCAGCATGTCACAAACCGGTTAGATTGGGCGGCCCCGCGTCGGCGACGGGCTTGGCGGCAGCGACAGCGGCGGTAAAAGGGCGGCGGCGTTGCAGCCCTAGGGCAGCGCATCCGCGAGGGAGAGGGGTGTCTGGGGGTAGGGGCAGGAGGCGGCGGGTTGAGGTGACCATGCGGCGTGATGGCGCAGATGGCGAGGGCCGGCGATGAACGGTGAGGTAGGAAGCGGCGATGATGGCGTTAACAGCTCGGCGGCGAGTAAGACAAAACAAAAAAAGGCACGCGGCGATGGTAACGCCTTCCGCCTGTAGTCATTTGTACGGCGGCGTGGCAGTCTATGGCTGGTCGTCTGGCGCCGTCTTGAGGAGAGGGAGAGCCTATGGCTGAAAATGTTGGGTGTTACCCATTTATTTTTCTTGATCCAACTAATTACATCCCCTTATATTTATTATTTATAGTCGGAAGACTTGCATTAGAAGTAGATCTCCTTTATTTTCTAATCTATTCCTATTTTATTTATAAATAATATTACATAATGAGGAAGCACTATCCCGATGATGGCACGTGGCGAACGGGCGGCCACGGGCGTATTAGTATCCTCCCCCCCCGCCCGGGCTGCTGGGCCGGCAACATTAAGTATCTGCTTCACCTCTTCCGCATAAGCAGAGATATTGACATGGATCTTCTAGCGTGTCATCAATTATTTGCTCTCCTTTATATATACTACTGTATCGTATCGTAATGAAGCTATGAGACTGGAACTCATCCGCTTACTTGTTACCATGTAGAGTCCAGCTAACCTGTGAGAGAAGCACAACCAACAAGAGACACAACGGGCCGGTCCATGTGTTTCTATTGTTGGATGGGACGCATAGGCGTAGCTTAGTAAAATTAGTAGAAACCGAGAGAAGCACATAATTCTCTAAGAGGCCAACATCCAACTATTTTATTATCCAACTCTAGACTATTTAAGACTGTGTTTTGTTTTGGCACCAGTTTTAGGTTTGCATTGGGTTGAACCCATCTTACGTTTGGTCAAGTGGACGTGGTTATCCCATGTTTTGTGTTTGGTTGGAGACAAATTGGATTGAATGTGGGTTCAGATTCAAGACACGTAGGTCCTGGATGTCACTCACCCAATCACCACTATCTCTCATATGTGAACATTGAGACAACAAATGCACTAAAACATCTAGGAAGCTCTTTTTTTTCTCAGTGCCACCTATTCACATGCATGCAGTAGAGTCCAATGGAGGACCGTAATTAACAAACTATTGTACACTACCACTACAGTGGAAGTGTGGCTGGGAGATCGATTGGGAGAGATGGACAGAGGATAAAGGAAGAGATATGCAGTGGTTGGTTACAATGTGGAGACTATTTGTACTGACGGCTAAATAGACAGGCACTACTATAGTTCAAAATTTTAAGACACCCGACAAGGGCCCACAACTGTATTTCTTTCATCCAATCCCGTTGACGAACATTTTTTAATTTATATTTACTAGAATTTTCCCCTAGATGTCCTGCCCTCTATTCTCCTCCCCTCCGGCACCTCTGAGTAGACCCAAGTGAGCCCCTCCAGTGTGGTGTGCAGCCAGGCACGGCGATCCCACTGGGCAATGGTCACGGATCGATCCGGCTGGTGTCCCAAGGTGTTTATATTTTCTTAATTGCTTTTTTCTTTGGTGTCTAAACATAGAGATCGTTGTTGGCTGAGCAGGCAATTGTGAAAGACCAAGGCAATCACTGCCAATTATCTATTGCCTAAATCTCAAAAAAAAAATTATCTATTGCCTAATAAACATACGCTAGCAATAACCAGTTTGCATCTGTGATTGTTAGTTATGACATAATTATCAATTGTGGAGTACACTGAATTATAGAGAAACTATTAAAAGAAAAGGTAAGACGACACATAATTTTTTTTGGAAAAAAACCAGACCAGATACAAACTGTGAGATGAAATCTACTCAACGAACAACTTAAAACTGTCAGGAAATGTCCATTGATCAGCCAGGATCGCCCACAATGGGGTCCTGCAGGCAATGAATCCAATGCGTGCATCTCACTCACTCTGCTGCTGCACCCCTCGCTAGCTTGGGTATTCAATTTTTTTTTTTTAGATAATGGATAATAAAATCCGGACTCTATGTACACAGGACTGCTTCTGTACATGTAAATATATAAATGCTTTCTGATCAACAAAAAAAGTTGTTGGCTCCACTTCGATTAACAAACAGCATAAAGTAAGCTGGACACGATCCTACCATAAATTAAGAGCATACATAAGAGCAATATGAGCATTGAGCAGCAGGTAGCTAGCATCCAACCCAAACCACACAGGCTTACTGTTCTTTGGTCCTTTTTGTTGCAACAATAATTACACTACAAAAAACTCAGGTTGCATACCATGCGACATGCATTAGTGCAGATTGTAGGCATGGGAGGCTCCAGAAGCTCTCGGACAAGCAACAGAAGAAGACCTACGTGGAGCCTACAGTGTACGTGTTCCAATGAGCTGTCTGCGAGTCACTGAATGAGGTTGAAATCTCTGCGTTGAGGTTATCAGTACCTGTGATGCACTTTAAATCTCCATGTCGAGGTTTCTTAAAAAAATATCTGTTGAGCCCCTAACTTTGCTATGTAGATGGTTCAATTATCAAATGTTCAAATAATTAGATGACTAGTTGTCTGTTATATCGGCAAAGACGAATGTCATCTGTTACTGTCCATAAGGATGCATATGTGTAATCATGGAGGTGTTTATGACTAGATTGCTATAATAACACTTGAAAATGGTGTTCTTTTTGTTAGAGCGAGGTTGCTGGCTAATAGATAGGACTCCGTCATAGCTTGAAGCCATGTCCTGGTATGTGAGTGGTGAGTAATTGCTAACGTTTGTACGATGCCCACTAACTAGGTTCAATATGGAATACTTCTTTCTTTGAATGACACCACAAACTGTATCGGATCACCAATAAACCTGCAATCTGACTAAAAAATATAGATGATATATGTTGAAATATAGATGGAGCACAATAGGATTTTTTTTTTAATTTATTATTGTATTGTACAGGTATAAGAAAAATATGTGTAGAAATATAAAAAAAATAATTCACCATGTTTTTCTGGGTAAACAACCGTTTCTCGTCTGTTGAATAAAATTTCTTAATTTTCCATACTTTGGATGATTTTGAGATACTTTCTTCTGCAAGTCAATACCATTTCCACTGGGTGCGATTTTTGTAAACTAAAATAGTTAACACTTCAAAATGTCAATATCGATTTGGAGTGTGCGATTTTCCAAAATTATTTGCAGGCAGGATGATATTCCAAAATCTTTTGAAACTTCGCAAACTGAACCGTTAGGTTACTTGGAGCGGGACATGCCCACCCAAGTTCATGTCATTCACTTAGCAAGGGGAGGTTATTCTGGGGTGTCTGTGTGCGGGATAGGAGTCCACAAATATAGTATTGGCAGGGTGTAAGCATATCTGCTTTCTCCCACAGCCACTGCTTTCACCTGATCACGTTTGCGAAGGACTACAGTACAAAGCCCTGGCCCCCATTATCATGCTGCCATTTGGGAAAGGGCTAGGACAACCACATAAAAAGGGATCCTGCAGCACCTGCTGCATTTTTTTTCGAGATCACGCCCTTCAGCCATGCGTTTTCATTAAGCAGTGGAAACACAAATCAAAGAGTTTTTGAATACAACGAAACATGAAAGGTAACCAAGGTTACCTCCCACAACTTACCGACTACTGGATCTACAGGGATGGGATTACATTGTAACAAACTTGCGACACAGCACCTGCTGCATCAAAAAAAGAATCCCAAGTATGCATTAGTTCTCCGTGTTCAAGTGCAGTCCCTCTCATGCGGCTTCTCTTGCAGCACCTTGCATATCCTTGTTCTATGCATACACAAACTATAGCTCAAGAGATCAGAGAAGTCTGCTTGACATTCCCTATGCCTCGCATTTCTATTCTACAGAGAACACACTGCCACAGAGAACCAGGAAATGCTGGAGCTTCAGTATATATAAACGTTCAGATCGAGCAGCCAATTTATAGCCAGGAAATAACATGACGACATCTTAAAGTTGCATTGCATTATATTGTCGTAGTAAAGGCTGCCACATGTATGTGTCCACGTTTCCATCATTAAAGACAAACGTGCACCATTGAATTGAATCATCTATATATATAACGAATAGGTCACTATGCTAAAATCATGGCATGGCGTCAATCGCACCTTCCCGGTCGATACATCAATTTGGGATGAAAACCCACAGATCTTCAGTCTAAAGCTACTAGAAATTTCATCTTCAGTCTTTTTGTTTATCAACTGCAGGACCCACTATACCAGCGGAGTTATCCAGTACCAGAATGCCGACTAGATCGAGTATGACGAGACTACGGCACTGCGCATAACCGTAGTCTAAACCAGTAATAGCCACCATAAGTATTTTACTTTTTTTCAAAAAAAAAAAAAAATCATCCACCTCTACAGTTTTTAGAAAGACATAAATAATCCACTCAAATTGCTTCTAAGCTACCTAAATTTCGACAACTGTAAGTTTCAATCTGAATTGTCTAGCCTGGAATTAGGACAAGTATGTTGAAATAATCACCAAAATTTTGGTATATATTATGTACAAATTTTATTATGAAGGTCACACAAAGACATAAGCGACACCAGTAGAACCTCGAGCACCTATCGCTGCTGATCGTGCATCATTGCTTGAAGGAACTACAGCCTTCGTCAGTAGACCCGCGGATGGCAGATACAGTGTGGGAGGTTGCAAATTAGCTTGTCGATCAGCACACCACGCTTCCAATCGCGGGCACGTATACCCAACGACAATATGCACACATCCTAAGAATATGTTCTCAGATGACACCGGCCCGCACGACTGAGAATACGCAGAACGCCCAAACATGGTGACTGGAAATGTGGGATATGCAAGATTCCGCGTGCCTCCAATATATTTCTAACTGCTGTATTTTTTTGCCACTCATCTTGCTCAAAGATGCACCTACAGTCCTACACATACTACATCTTCTGTTTTTTCCCTGTTGTCTTGTCTCTATAAGGAGCCCTTTTATAGCCAAGCCTCAATCCCAATCCAATAATGATGCATGGTTTTCTCCCAGGTTTTAGAATGTAACGTAGATGAATAATCATGCATCGTGGAATGAAGTAGGTGTGTGCTTGCTCGGCATTATTAGTAAATTTGATGACGTGAATCTCCCAAGGGTGCACACTAATGATGTCCATCCTATGCATGAATGGAAAGTAAAAAGATCATGACAATTTCCAGATACCTCTGACATACTTATACGGTAGACTAAACAATGAACAATACCACACAACAACACATCACTGCGGGTCTAAACCCTCTTCACTGTCAGAATATGAACCAAAGAAAACCAAACCGACAGTGATGTGGAGTTCAAATCACCGCCGCTACAACAAACCGATGGTTATTTGAAGCAATACTACCGCTGACTCTGTAGTCCAACCGGCTGCACGACATGAAATAACACTGACAAGTTGTTTGCTCACCGCAGTGTTGAGGAATCAAACATTATTGTCGGTGCCATTTACAAACCGACAATATGGCGAAACAACATTGTCGGTTTTTACTTTCAAGCCTGCAATGTTATTGCTCTTAACACTCTCGGTTCGATAGAAAAATCGACCGTGTTGTTTCTACCTACACCGCCGGTTTTGGTATGAAACCGGCAGTGACACCATGATGATTGAATCAGGCTTTATCCCATTTAATATCTTGCTTAGCACATTCAACTATCCCATGGCATAGTAATGTGTAACAGAACTATTCTTGTTAAATATTTAGAAGAATAGCTGCTGTGGGTTGGTCAGAGTTGCATCCAATTAAAATGGCTCGAGTTGAATCTTTTTGACTTGACTAAAGTTGTCTTTGTTGTATTTTTATTACCTTGCCACATGGATTATCTGCTGCTTGGGAATGAGGTATGCTGGTTGGGGGCTTATCATTCTCTAGTAGCAGATGTTGCTCGCCTTGCCTTCGGGCGGCTGCTAGCTTCATATGTCTTACATATAGGCCATAATATAAGACAAAACAAAAAAGAAGAGATGGTAACACCTTCTCTGCCGTCATTTATAGTGTCCTGGAGTCTATGGCTGGCCTTACATAATGTCCATACGTGCCATAAATTACCATGATTTCATTATTGGCCAACCGTGTGGCAAAAACACAGAGCCAATTAGGGCTAGCTTGCAAATTGAACATTGGGCCGTTATGCCTTTCATCCTTGAGGCAGCCCTGTCCCGCACCACCAAGCTTTGTAGGGTTATCAGCATTATTAGTATCTCCTTCACCTCTTCCGTATAACAATTCACCAGAGCCAGGCAGAGATATTGACATGGATCTTCTAGCGTGTCATCAATTATTTGCTCTCCTTAAATATATTATATATACTACTGTATCGTAATGAAGCTATGAGACTGGAACTCTTCCGCTTACTTGTTACCGTGTAGAGTCCAGCTAACCTCTGAGAGAAGCACAAACCAACAAGAGACACAACGGGCCGGTCCATATGTTTCGATTGTTGGATGGGACGTGTAGGCGTAGCTTAGTAAAATTAGTAGAAACCGAGAGAAGCACATAATTTTCTATGAGGCAAACATCCAACTATTTTATTATCAAACATAATCTAAAGTACTCTAAACTATTTAAGACTGTGTTTTGTTTTGGCGCCAGTTTTAGGTTTGCAGTGGGTTGAACCCATCTTATGTTTGGTCAAGTGGATGTGGTTATCCCATGTTTTGTGTTTGGTTCGACAAATTGGATCCGGCTGGTGTCCCAAGGTGTTTATTTTCTTTAATTGTTTTTCTTTGGTGTCTAAACATAGAGATCATTGTTGGCTGAGCAGGCAATTGTGAAAGACCAAGGCAATCACTGCCAATTATCTATTGCCTAATAAACATACGGTAGCAATAACCAGTTTGCATCTGTGATTGTTGGTTATGACATAATTATCGATTGTGGAGTACACTGAATTTTGACATGACCTTAGAGAAAACTATTAAAAGAAAAGGTAAGATGACACATAACTTTTTTGAAAAAACCAGACCAGATACAAACTGTGAGATGAAATCTACTCAACGAACAACTTAAAACTGTCAGGAAATGTCCATTGATCCACAGCTTCTTCGACTATAGGTGCCTCCAGACTAGCATGTACATGTCACAAAATCAGCCAGGACCGGGGTCCCACAAATGGGGTCCCACTCTGCTGCTGCACCTCGCAATGGATCCAATGCGGACATCTCTGTACATGTAAATGCTGATCAACAAAAGAAGTTTTGGCTCCACTTCGATTAAAAAGCAGCATGAAGTCAGCTGGAGAGGATCCTATCATAAATTAAGAGCATACATCAGAACAATATGAGCATTGAGCAGCAGGTAGCTAGCATCCAACCCAAACCACACAGGCTTACTTTTCTTTGGTCCTTTTGTTGCCACAATAATTCCCACTACAAAAAAAAAAAAAAAAAAAAAAAAAACTCAGGTTGCATACCATGCGACATGCATTAGTGCAGATTGTAGGCATGGGAGGCTTCAGGAGCTCTCAGACAAGCAACAAAAGAAGAACTACCAATGGCCTGGGAAGCCAACGTGGTGTACACCTCCATATGTCTTGCAGATCAAAGTGAGCCTGCAGTGTACATGTTCCAATGAGCTGTCTGCGAATCACTGATTGAGGTTCAAATATCTGCGTTGAGGTTATCAGTACCTGTGATGCACTTTAAAATCTCCATGTCGTTTCTTTTTTTAAATATCTGTTGAGCCCCTAAATTTGCTATGTAGATGGTTCAATTATCAAATGTTCAAATAATTAGATGACTAGTTGTCTGTTATATGGCAAAGACGAATGTCATCTGTTACTGTCCATAAAGATGCATATGTGTAATCATGGATGTGTTTATGACTGGACTAGTCTGTTGTATTGTTCTTTTGGTATAAGAAAAATATGTGTAGAAATATAAAAATAATGCACCATGTTTTGCTAGGTTAATACAACATTCTCTTTGGATGATGTTGAATAAAATTTCTTAAACCTTCCAAACTTTGGATGATTTTGGAGATATGATTTTTTACTTTTGTTAATTTAAATTTACATTGGTGCAAGTTTAAAATATAAAAAAAAATTGCACCATGTTTTCTGGTTCTGTAAATAAAATTTCTAAAATAGATAGTTAACACTTCACAATGTCAATTGGTGATCAATTTTCCACAGTGTGCGATTTTGTAAACTAAAAAATTTTATTTGTTAACACTTCAAAATGATATTTTGGAATCTTTTGAAACTTATTTGCAAAGGATGATATTCAAAATCTTTTGAAACTCGTTAAACTGAACTGTTACTTGGAGCGGGACATGCCCACCCAAGTTCATGTCATTCACTTAGCAAGGGGAGGTTATTCTGGGGTGTCAGTGTGCGGGATAGGAGTCCGCAAATATAGTTGGCAGGGTGTAAGCATATCTGCTTTCTCCCACAGCCACTGCTGTCACCTGATCATGTTTGGGAAGGACTACACAAAGCCCTGGACCCCATTATCATGCTGCCATTTGGGGAAGGGCTAGGACAACCACATAAAAGGGATCCTGCAGCACCTGCTGCATCAAAAATCCCAGTATGCATTACTCCTTGTTCAAGTGCAGTCCCTCTCATGCGGCTTCTCTTGCAGCACCTTGTTCTATGCATACACAAACTATTCTATGCTTGTTTGGGAACTCGGTATTGTTTACACTGAACACCTTGTTTATACTCAACAGCTAGGAGTGGGAAACATCAGGAGCCCGTGGAGAACAACTTTTTGGGAACTTGGCAGCTTGTTTATTCTGAACAGCTTTGTCCCTCTTGTTCAGATTGATCGTGTTAGTCAGCTAGGAGTCCAGCAGAGGGCAGCCCCTCCTTCTGTTGGATTTGGGTGCTGCAACACCTTGGAGATGCTGATAGATGGAACAACAACGTCCTCTTCAACTTTAGCAAGGTCAGAGCATGGAGATGGTTCTCGAAGGCTCGGCAGTGGGATCATGCGGTGGATGTGGATCCGGGCAGTCCCGGCAGTGACTTACGACGAAAACCCTGTAGAGTCGTAATGAAGCGACCGCAGCTGCGCTCAGAGAGTGGGCTCAACCATCACCTATATTGTTTTTCTTATTTACAGATGCAGTCGTGAGCCCCCGCCTCTATTGACCCTCATTAATATTGACCTTAATGTAAAAGCAGGGCCGTCCCTACGGTTTGAACGACGCCTAACAAAAACGCGAGATGTGGCTCTTAAATTCAAAAAGTAATTTGAGATTCCATCATAGTATATCTATCAAGAGTGTCTCTTTGAGTTTGACCTGCAACTTCTTACACATTGTATGGCCAAAACCACACCCCTATTTTTAGAAGACATGGTGAAGATCAATGAAATAAAAAAAATCAGCTCTCCAATTCTCGGATTATAATGCAATTTTTCAGAATATGTAATCCATTAATCTGTTATACAAAGATATAAGATATAACAATAGACAGTTGGGATGAAAATCCTTATGTGTACAACGATAGGTGTCTGGCTCAGTTGTGGACTGCCGGCATCAATCGAGAAGCCGAGAAGCGCAGCACAGCCCTAGCAGTGGCATGAGAAAGCCTGCTTTGCGGCAGGTTGTTGCTGGCCAATTCTCTATACACATAGGATACCCAAGGGAGTCAACGACCAAAGCATCTGGTGGGGCATTACAGTATATGTAGGTAATATATCCTGTAATAGCTTCCCAGTCGTGTGGAACAAACCGCTCCTGGGTTCGATCCCCATCGGGACGGACTTACTAGTACCCAAATCGTTTTTGGTGGCGGGCGATTATGGGTGGCGACGCAGAGGCGCCCGTCGCTACCAGAGGTCACGGAAAATCGGGAACATCCGTGGCGGGCACTGTGCCCGTCACGGTTAATAAAAAAATTAAAAAAACAAAAAAGTCGGGCGGGCCCCGATGCGGGGCCTAGCCCGTCTGGGCCTGAGGCCGATGTGGGCCTAGGTCTGGGCCACACGATCCGCCCGGTGCGCCCGCCGCCTCGGATCCGCCCGCCACCCCAGTTCCGCCACGCCCCCCGCCCTGTTCCGCCCGGTGCGCCGCCGCCCGGTTCCGCCCGACCCGCCCGGTGCACGCAACCGACCCGCGGCGAGGGAAGGAGCACCGCCGCCCGGCCGTAGCCCGGAAGGAGGGCCCGCTAACGCCGTCGTCGGTGGGGAGCGCGACCGCAGCGTCGAGAGGGAAGGGGGCCGCCACCAGCGTCGAGGTAGCCGCCGCCGCCCGCGTCGAGTGCGATACCGCCACCGCGTCGGTGAAGGGGCGCCGCCACAGCGTCGAGGAAGAGGCCGCCCGGCGCCGTCATGGATCCGCTCGTCGTGGATCCGCTCGTCGTGGATCTGCTCGCCGTTGTCGTGGATCCGCTTTCGTCGTGGATCCGCTCGTCGTCGCCGTCGAGGTAGGCCGCCGTCGCCGTCGTCGGGGAGGAGGCGGCCGGTCGCGTTGGGAAGGGGAGGAGGCGGCGGTCGCGTTGGGGGAAGGGTCGCCGGTTGCTCGCACGAGAAGGGGGAGAAGGAGTTGGGGAGAGAAAGTGACGGCTGAAAGAGAGTGTGTGGGAGATTGAGCACCCAAACCCTAACTTTCTATTTTATAGTTGGTTGTCCGATTGGGCCTTGTCCGGGTTTTTGGGCCTGATTTTTTTTTTAAGATGCCCGCCATTTAAGATGCCCGGGCACCTTAACGGGAAAGATTTTATTTTGCGTGGCGTGCGTGTTAAGGTGCCCGTCACGCAAAAAAAATCTTTCCCGTGGCGGGCAAAAAAAGCCCGCCACGTAAAAAAAAGCTGGGCGGGCGGGGTATTTTCCGTGACGGGCAAAAAAGTGCCCGCCACGGAAAAAAATTTGCAAGTGCTCGCAAAAATCATTTCGTTACTAGTGTTACACGCCTTATTTTCTTCTTAATACAAAGCCTCCTACTAGTTCCTCCTAGGTTGGTCTAGTTTTTATGTATCCTGTAGTAGTAGGATTATGGACTGATTCCTAGGTTGGTCTAGTTTTTTTATGTATCCTGTAGTAGTAGGATTATGGACTGATGATGATGCCATATAGGTTTGGCGTTTTCATCTGGGCCACTTGACAGTCGTATGAGTTGAATAACTAAGATACAAAATTACAGATGCAGCACCGAAATGTATATAGAAAACCTCATAGTAAATGTCAGATTTAGCATTGCAGAAATAAAAACACGCTGAAACACTAATATAATTGAATCACATGCATGCTTTGGTGCATTATAAGTAGCATAAGGGGAACCTTAAAATACAATTACTGCCTTGCCACGATGATTCATGTTTGGTGTCCTTCTTAATTTTTCCAAATTGCTAGTTCGTCGTCATCTTCTGGGGTACTGAAAGACGATGAACAGGCAATTGGACAACTGTGAGTGCACTTGAGAATGTTATTAACACTGTCTTCCTGGTGCCATGAGAATGTTATTAACACTGTCTTCCTGGTGCCACCCATTCACACGAGACAACCATTATTATACTAGAGGACCAGATCATCAGTACATAGTTGCGAGATAGACACAACACACCTGGCGTGCTGGTCACCAGTTTGGAGAGTGACAGGATAGTAATGGAGAGGAGAAGGGAAGGCGTGATGGGTTGAGGCCTTGACGCCACTGTGTTATTATATATATGCTCCTCAGCATCGGGACAATGATGTGTTGGGACCTACTGATTGTGCCTTGGGTGTAATATTGCCCGTTGTAGGGTGGGTGTGCACATTGAATAAAACATGAGTGGTTTTGCTGATATGTATGCATGTCATGATATATCCAATATATTTGACTGAAAGAGCAAACTGAAGATCTCTTTGGACAAAGGAGACTTTGAGTGGTTCTGATCAATGAGGGAGTTCAACACCAATAGAGTCTATCATTAAAATTAGAGCAATTGAAATTGGAGCAACTGATCTATCACGTACATTATTCATTCGGGGAAACTTTAAAAGCCTGTGGAAAACTTCTTGTAAAGGAACATATAAAATCTTCTGATGGATAATTCTGACAGATAAGCTAAGTACTACAAACATGATTAGAAGAAGAGGAATGCAGTTGGATGACTATCAATGTGCCCTATGCCAGCAATCAATAGAGGAAATGCTGATGCACCTTTTCTTTTACTGTTTTTTCTCTAAGCATTGCTGGCAGATTCCTTAACTTTCATTTCGATGATCATCTGTCCATCTCTCAAAAACTTCAACCATCAGAATCCTTCCTAAATGTTCAGTTTTCCCTTGACATTTTCATTCTTTTTTCTGCCGGAGCAGAGGCCTCGGCATGTACGCTTGCAACACAGAGGGACAACGTTGCCAACATAGAGGGTGTCGGACACCACCCGAATCTCTAGTGGCCCGATGGAGAGGACGGCGGCGCGGGCCTGGAGGTAGACGTTGTTGAGGGCAGCCCGATGGAGCGGACGGCGAGGGCCCCACCGATGTGTGCCCCCCACGGCGGCGTCAAGGGTCCCAGCGCACAGGGAGGCTACCACACCCCCAATGCATGCGGAGGTGACGGAGCTCGCAAGGAGGCGAGCTCTGGCCCTGCAGCGCTCCGGCCACCATGAATGGCGCACACATGAGCTCTGCCCCTGCCGGCAGCGTGGGCAACGATCAGCACGTGGGAGGGCAGCAGCTAGAGTGGCGGCGCAAGGACTACACCTAGCACAGAGAGCGAAGGAGAACTCGAGTGCATAAGAATGAATGGGGGTGATGTGGGCGCATAATAGATAAGAATGGGGAGAACATGTGGACAAAGAAGTCATAGTGACTTTGTTAACAAATTTTAGATATCTCTCTCATTTGTCTCATAGTTGATAAGTTGATAGAGCATGCTTTTAGAAACATTTAGAAAAGACTCACTGCATTTGGAGTTAGTTTGACAGGGAAAGACTTGTTGCAAAATTTCATTGCAGATTAAAATGAAAAAAAACATTGGTTCGTGTTCTTGATTTTCTAGCATTTTAAACAATTATTTTTTCTATTGAAAAAATATCAACTCATATTTCAATCGGTGTTTTCATGAGTGTTTTTATGGTATTTCGTGAGAGCAAGCCTTCACGAATAGATTTCGTGAGAGTTTGCTATTTTCATGAGAGTTTGCCTTCACGAGTGGATGTTGCCACTAGGTTTGCATTAGTGTTTTCATGACTGTTTTTTGTGGTATTTCGTGGGAGTAAACCTTCACGAATGGATTTCGTGAGAGTTTGCTATTTACGTGAGAGTTCACCTTCATGGGTGAATGTTGCCATCATGTTAGCATCGGTGTTCTCATGACTGATTTTATGATTTTTCGTGAGAGTAAACCTTGGCGAATGGATTTCGTGAGAGTTTGCTATTTTCATAAGAGTTCACCTTCACGGTAGATGTTGGCACCGTTTCCATCGATGTTTTCATGACTGGTTATTATGGCATTTCGTGAGTGTAGACCTTCACGAATGGAATTCGTGAGAGTTTGGTAGTCCCGTGAGAGTAAACCTTCATGAAAAGAGATGATTTTTCATGACGTTATGTGGAGTACTCTCACGAAAAAAGTTTTCGTGGCGGGTTTTACATCACTCTCATGAAAATATTAGTTTCATGAGAGTTTATTTTCCACTCTCATGAAAAATCGTTCCTCTCACGAAATGTCCACTTTCTCGTAGTGGTGAGAGAGAGAGAGATGAAATAGAAGCTAATAGAGATTGAGAGGACATAGCGTCATCAGATTAAGGGACACGCGGTCGCAGCGTCCTCGTGTCCGCCTGGTTTATTGTGTTTTCATTGTGCCAGTTTCAAAGAAGATGGCTCACGTTTTAGACGTAGTGACCGACACTACATGTCTGTGCTCACACCCTTTATTTTAAGTTTTTGGTTGCTCCTATTGAAGGCTTTGTATTAACGCTAAGAAATGTTCTTCAGAAACAATATAAAACGTTCCTTATTGATGAAGCACGAAAGATCCAATAATTCCTTGCATATATAGCATCTGCAGGTTATGCATCAGAGTTCAAGAAATAAATTTAAGAGATAAATGTGTGGTGTTCGGCCTCATAGTCACCATCTAGACATCTCCATATCTCAGCTCCATTTATACGTGCGTATATACGCTAAGCTAAACACATGAATAGAGCGACCCGTTCATGTATTCACTACTCCTAAGTCCTAACCCCGGGATGTGCTAGGTTAGTGCGCAAGCACGCTCTGCAGTGTGGCTGCTCGGACAACTTCATGCAATTGCAAATTTCTCCACTATTCAACAAATGTATCCAATTTGATTACCAGCAATTGAAATCAAGAACATTGTCTATCTTCTTCTGATATTGAGAGAATGCACATGTCATGAACTGGTTGGATTCCGGCATGACACGTGGTTCTTTGGCAGCGTTGGGGGGCGGCGCGAAAGGCTGGAGGGTGGCGATCGGCGGCGTGATGGTGTAGATGACGTAGGCTGATGGCGACAGCGAGGTAGGAGATGATGATGATGACGTCTGATAGCTCGGGAGGCGACGATGAACGGCAAGGGTGGCGGCTGCGTGATGGCGGCGTGAGGAAGGAGGAAGGAAGGGGGGGGCGCGGCGGCGGCTGGCAGCATGGTGGCGCCGGCGGCATCCACGCATGCCAGCGGGCGGAGGTGACGGGCGTGGCGATGGCGGCGGTTGTGGAGCGGCACGTGCGGCTGGGAGGAGAGAGAGAGAGAGAGAGAGAGAGAGAGAGAGAGAGAGAGACTAGGGTTGGAGAGTCAGTTGGGAGATCACCCTTTAATTTATTTCTTCTTAAGATTCAACCGACTACATGCCACTTGTATTTATAGTCCAAGGGAGACTTGCATGCTAAGAAAGATCTAGAGGTTTCCTTATAGATTGGAATTCCTCTTTTTACAAGTAATCTATTGGCAAAATAGTCGAATTCATCCCCGAACTATCGGCCAAAAGCTCGGTTTCATCCCCTGAACTACAAAAAGGGCCGTTCTCGTCCTCAAAGTTTCGCAGTACCGCTTAGTTTAGTCCTTGAACTACGAGCAGGGGTCGTTCTCGTCCTCAAACTTTTGCAACCGGCTCGGTTTAGTCCCTCGAACTACGAGAACGACCGTTCTCATCCTCAAACTTTCACAAACGGCTCATGCCTTGTTTAGTTTCTCCCTAAAACTTTTTACCCCCATCACATCGGATGTTTGGACATATGCATGGAGTATTAAATATAGACAAAAAAAATAACTAATTACATAGATTGTGATAAATTTGCAAGGCGATTTTTTGAGCCTAATTAGTCCGTCATTAGCACATGTTTGAGGACAAGAACGACCGTTTTTAGTAGTTCGGGGACGAAACTGAGCCGACCGAAAAGTTTGAGGGCGAGAACGGCCCCGCTTCGTAGTTCGGGGACTAAACGAGCCACCGCGAAAGTTGGAGGACGAGAACGACCTTTTCATAGTTCGGGATGAAACGGAAGCTTTGGCCGATAGTTCGACAAATTCGGCTATTTTGCCTAATCTATTTATTCCATATTTTATTCCTATCTTTATTCCTTAAATATTCATTACTTAATTGCGAAGCAAAACTAACATGGCGCGTTTATGGCGGACGATGGCGCGACCATGATGCGCCTCTTGGCGCTTGGGCCTTGGACCCTAGGCGGCGCTGTTCGCCTTATTGGGCCCTATTCGGCGATCCCTTTTGGGTCATGACATCTCTCCCCCCCTTCAGTGTACCTTTGGTGACATATCGATCTTGCGCGGGCAAAGATGGAGATGTTGATGTTGTAGTTCAATGGATGTCGCTTCGAATGGCCTGGTTGTCGAGGGCTTATCAATTTCCTCTAGTGGTGCCCAAGGCGGTGCCGTCATTTGGAACTCGTGACTCCAGCGAGGCCATGGAGCTTGTGGTCCGTTGAAAGTAGCAAGTTGAGGTGGAAACGGACCTCCGGGGGTTGTGACGAGGTTGACGATGTAGGGGGCTGATGTGGGTGGTATGTACCTCTTGTCGTCATCGGAAAGGCCCCCAAGTCGAGACTTGCGAAGATGGAAGTGTCGATCTCTTGAGCGAGTTGGGTTGTCGTGCTCCGTATGTCGGGCGCCTCCGGTGCATTGCGGCCCACGGCTTGTTGGTGTAGTCGTATAGGACATAGACATTGTGGAACATCGGAGTCCATAGGTACGGCTCGAGTCGTCCTCGCCGCCAAAGCCGCCGTCGTCGACGCCGCAATGATTGTTGGTGTCGCCGTTGAAGGGCGTCCCAAAATCGCGAGTGGGGCACCAAGGTATGTTGTCTCCATTCTCTCGGGCGTCACCTTGGTGAAGCGGAGGAGCCAAAGAAAGAGGAGTGTTGTTCTCATCGGTTGGGCAGCGGTGTACCAAATCTTTTTATTTGGCGTGGTCTTGATGGTGTCGCCTTTACTAGATCTGCGGCTTGATTGATGGTGTTCTCTACCATTGTTGATGTCGGCGGGGATGTCCAACAGGTGTAGCGGATCATCGTCGTCGGCTGGCCGGCCGGCCCGTGAATGACCGTCTTCTTGGTGGCGCCCTGGGGGGGGGCGTCGGTGTTCTCATCGGCCGTGGTGCCCATGTGGGGATGTCGTGGTGCCGCCCGTCGGGCGCCGGCCGCGAGGGTGTCGGCGTGGTTGATGCCCTTGTAGTTGTTGTCGATGGTAGGCATGGTGAAGACATAGTCATTGTCGTGGGGTCGTCATTGGTGTTGGCATCCTTGAGGACGTTGCCGTTCATGGCGCCCATGGTAGCGTTGATGTTGTTAGCGATGTCGCGATGGTACCGGTGTTGAGGACGTCCCCGGTTGGTGAAGATGTTGTCGGCGATGGCGGCTACATGTCGGGCGGTGATGCAGGAGCTGGTGTCATGGCTCGGAGAGAGTCGGCAGAGGCGCCCATTGGAGGGGTGTCATCACCGTTGACGATGCCCTTGAGGGCATCATCGTTGCCATCGACGTTGGCATATGTGTCCCGGATGTCATTCGTGATGTTCAGGATGCCGATGTTGAAGTCGTTGTCGATGAAGTCAATGTCGAGGATGTTGGAGTTGAGATCGTCGACGTCGGCATTGACGTCCGAAAGTGACATCATTGAGTCGCCCTTGGCGGTGAAGACGTTGGCACTCGGATGTTCCCAAAGTCAAAGATGATGTTGCTAGTGATCGGGGAACTTATCGTGTAATTGTAGTAGCCGCGAGACATTGGCCTAATTGGGAAGGCTTTTCGTCGGCCATTTGGTGGATGTCGGTGGTAGCCTCCTAATCGATGCGGGTCGCTTGCAGCTGGGGCATCCTTGGGATAGGCGTGCTTGTTGCTTGCCGCGTCGATGATCTTGGAGGGGTGACGTAGGTGGCACCTATGAGAGCGACGTCGCCGTCGGTGGCGCCCATATCAGGGGCGTCGTCGATGGCGAGAGATGACATCGTAGGTGCGTGCGTTGGACAACAAGGCCGCTTGCTGCGGTGTTGTTGCTTTGTCGTTAACCACCGGGTTGTCGTGGACGGTGTTGTCGTCCGTTCTTGCGACTTGCAAGCTTGCGTCGTCCTTGGTGGTCGTCGTAGCAGGCTGGTCGAGCTTCTCCCGGGAGGCGGTGAAGTTGGCTGGATTTCCCTCACGAAATCAGCAAACTCGCGGATCCCCATCCGGAGCTCGGCGATCTTGGGCTGTCCATCGGATCTCGGCATTGGTGGTGGTCGGAAGCCATCGGTGGTGGGAATCGCCCTGGTTTCCGGATACCGGCTGTCATGAACCGGTTGGATTCGGGCATGACACGTAGCTGCCGGCGGGCGTTGGGGGCGGCGGCAAAGCTAGAGGGTGGCGATCGGCGGCGTGATGGGCGGTGATGTAGGCTGATGGCGACAACGAGGTAGGAGATGACGATGATGACGTCACAGCAACTGCGGGAGGTGACGAGGAATGGCAAGGGTGGCGGCTAGCGTAGATGGCGCGTGAGGAAGGAGGAAGGAGAGGGGGGGAGGTGGCGGTGCGGCAGCATGGCGGGCGCCGGGCGTTGGGCGCGCGCCGCGTGGGCGGAGGTGACCCCGGCGTGGCGGTGGCGGCGGGCGTGGAGGCGGCGCGTGCGTGCGCGGAGGGAGGGAGGAGAGAGCCTAGGGTCTGGAGAGCTGTTGGGAGTTACCCCTTTAATTTATTTCATCTTAAGATTCAATTAACTACATGCCCCTTGTATTTATAGTCCGAGGGAGACTTGCATGCTAAGAAAGATCTAGGAGTTCCCTTATAGATTGGAGTTCCTCTTTTACAAGCAATCTATTTATTCCTTATTTTATTCCTATCTTTATTCCTTGAATATTCCTTACTTAATTGCGAAGCAACTGGCGTGGCGCGTTTACGGCGGACGATGGCGGCGGCCAGCCATGAGGCGCATGCGCGCCTGGGCCTTGGACCCTAGGCGGCGGCGGTTCCCCCCCTTATTGGGCCCTATTCCGACGATCCCTTTTTGGGTCATGACAGCGCAGCTGGCAGATATATAATCACCTTGGGAAACCCGTTATACTGTAGCATAGAGCAGTACAACCTCTTTTAAATATGGAAATGGAAATTCACAATGTCCAGATGGATGTAGTTATCAATTAAACATGAATCACTATGAGAGGATCAGACACTACTTGAACAAATATTTTTAGGAACATGGCCTCAGGCGGCTGAATCAACCTGCCACCATTGAAATTCATTTTAAGAGGTGGCTGGTATTTCGAGCTTCATCTAATAATAAAAATAGATTTGGAGAGGCAGATAGATTTGCGCCATCTCCAGATGTGATGCATCCATAGCCATCTCTAAAATATGCGCAGTGAAATTCATAACTTTTAAACATATAGTACAAACTTTGTATGAATGTCATATAACTCATATATAGCTTTTGTTCTTGACAATATTTTTATTTGTATAATCATTTAATGCCACAATTTTTGTTTGAAGTTCTCGCATTTTAAATTCATTTTTAAGTTTACCAAACGATGTCGAATAGAGAAACGGTCAAAACCAATGTTAAAGATATCAAAATGACATAAAACATCGCAATTCAGAAAACTTCTATTTAAAATAATCTATTGTCCCAAAATTTAGATTAAAAAGTCGGATACAGAGAAAAGCCCACTTTTCTTAATAGTCCTTTTCAAAGGTGGCATCTTAAGAAACCCGTCACTAGAAAAAATGGTTTGCGTCGCTCCCACGCTGGCTTACCTCAGGCGGCCTCCAACCCTAACGGTGCCGCCACCTCTCTTCCCTCCCCTCATCTTTGTGCCGCCGGGTGGGCCTCCGGCAAGGCCGCTAGGCTCACCGGGATGGCGGCGGCGGGGCCCTTCTTCCATGCGGTTAGTGTGTGGTGGCGTGGATGCGGGCGTTCGGGCGGGCGTGGTCGAGTTGGGCCGCGTGTGGCTCGATCCGGCCGTCTCCGGCAACCTCTGCAGCGTCGGCCAGGGCTCCCGGTGGATTGCGCCTTCCCTCCTTGCACGGGCGCGATCTTGTTGTCGGGCGAGGTGGAGGGGCTGGCGGGCAACGTTTGGGGGCTGATCCGATGCGTTTCAAGCCCCTCAGCTCCTGAGCGGCGCACGGGGAGGTCGGCTTTAGGAGGTTCGTCCCCCGTGGTGCGGCGAGATGCGGCGGCTGAATCTGGTTGGCGGAGAAGGGGAGGTGCGGGTGGAGGAAGCGGAGGTGGAGGAGTCCGGACGATCCGGATGGAGGCGGATCCGAGGCTTCGGCGTGGGTGGCTGCGCGGGTGGCGGCCGTCAATGCTGCCCCCCGATGGCCGTATCCGGGCTACATGCGACGGATCTGGTCTCCTTGCCGGTTCCACGGCCCTGGGGCGCTACGGCGCGCGGAGGCGCGGGTGGCCGCGGAGTGGTGGTCGTTTTGGCGCTGCTTTCGACTGAGGCCTTATCTGCATATGCACAAGATTGTGGTACACCCCCAAGAGCTCCATTGATTTGGATCAGGCTGCGATCTTCACTTGTTGGCCACCGGGTAATGGCATGGCTAGATGCGAGACATGGCTGTGTTTAGGCGGCGGTGGCGCTTGTGGGTGCCACTTCCTCGCTGGAGGCGTCGTCACTTCTCTCCAACAAGCCTCGGATGTCTTTCGGGATGAAAATCTAGCACCGGTATTCCTGGTCGGCGGCGTTGGCGTATGCCATGCTCTCGTTGGAGGCGTCGTTTTGAAAGTTCCCTCCTTCGTTTTAATTGTTGGTGTCGGCCTAGTTTTCTCTATTGATGTATTGCTGTTGGTGGTCTTTTGGCGGTGTTTTGCCGCAGATGACCTCTCGAGCTCCTAGAGGTTTTTAGCTTTTTGTTTTTCTGGTCTTTGGCCTCAAGTTTGTAATAATTTGTCCGATTCTACCTTTTGGTAGATGAAGCCGGTATGAAATATTATCCATTATCTAAAAAAAAAAAGAAACCCGTCACTATTAGTTCGTTGAAAAATGTGTCCCAATATTAATCGTGGAATAAGAACGGCGATCAACATTGGATGCTTGTGTCTAAAAATGATTAACAGAATCTAGCTTCTAACTAGATCTGGCCATCTAACCATTCCACTTTTAATTGTCAAGAGGCTGTCTGCTAACATCTTTTATGTGTAGTATGGAGTTTATGAACATTTAATTTTGTATAGATTTCAGGAGGTTGGCTTACTTAGGCCATGTAGAAATTAATATATGTGATCTATATGTGTACTGTGTGTACTAGATGCATGTTTGCATCTAATGTCAATGCAGTAGTGTTACTTATGTCATTGGCCTCCCTCTATATATCTGCCATGTGTTTTGGAACCAAAAAGAGCAGGCGACATAGTTTGGTGACTGTTTGTGTGGAGAGAGAGAGAGAGAGAATGAATGTTGTTGTTTCTTGCTACTTCTTGTTTTGAAATTCCATGTAGCTTTCCCCCGATGATTTTCGCCCTCCCATACAATTTTTCTATGGGTATGGAAGGCATCTGGATGATATGGGATACGTCATGTCCGCGACCAACTTAGTGCGAAGATGGGGGGTGCTAGTTTTTGTTCCCATCATCATCGGCTAGCAGACAGGCTAGCAGTACATGGGTCTCATACCGGACAGCTTGTCATAGGGATACCGGGTTGTTGTGGTCCGTGCCATGCAGTAGTGATTAGTGAATGTATTTCTGGTCTCCATTCTCACTTGTTAGAAATTCATAGACTGGATAAGAAAAAATGAACAAAAAAACACTTACTTCAAACCAAGAGTTTAGCCTATC